>VWZX01004903.1:1104460-1272263 GCA_013399015.1 Galbula dea | reverse complement strand
AAAGACTCAGTTCTGCACACATAGTAGAACAAAAGCAGATCTACTCTAGCTTAGAAGCCACAAACACTCCTTCAGATACTGCACTTTTGTGGGAAAGTGCCCATTGGTTCACAGATTCATTTGGGCACTTTCTGTCCCCACAGATCTTGGTAAGCATTCTCACCGCCCAGTGACTGAGGAAAATAGCTTAGAGTGGACCTGCTGTACCTGCTACATCATCTCTAAGCTCACAATGCAGTAAGATATATATATATTGTAGGTACTTCTGATATTCCATCAGTAGTATTTGCAGAGTTGATAGCAGTTTTCTTTATTCTGATTTAATTTTGTAAGTTCACTTGTTTCAGTGAAGATGCTGCTGTGTCACATCCAGTCAAGACCAGCATAATTTTGCTTTATATAACCAGAAAGTTTGTGATTATAATCAAGAGTAGTTTCTTTTCAAGTAGCTGGAGAATGATGCCTTTTGAGATACTTGAGATGCATTGGAAGTAGGACTAAGTTATTTAATCATAGTTAAAAAGTTTGATTGGCTAGCAACAATGGCCTCTGCACCTATCACCAGCTCTTAAATCAATATTCCAGCTCTTAAATCAAACTTTGATGGAACTCTTTCATTCATTACTACAAAAACTAAACGGAGGCTTTTATGATACTTTACAGGGATTTTTGTGTAACAGGAAAATAGCAGTCAGAAATGTGTTTGAATCCTGAATTTTACCCTTTCATCTTTGGGCTAACAATGTTGTTCTAGAGGAAACCCACACAATGAATTGCCCGTGCTATTTAATTGTGCCTCAGTTTCAGACATGCTGTGTCAATTTTTCGACAGACAGGGGAACTCTTTATTTGTAACTGCAAACATCCAGAGAGCTGAGGGAATGGCTTTCCTGTCTTCTTTTAAACCTGCACATCTTTTATGCCATTGCTCTTATTCAGCCTGAAAAATTCAGGGTCTTCATGGGTGACTGCTTCTTTTCTGCAATCGCTGATGAGCACCAACACTTCCATTAACCACAGGCATGTCGTTATGCATGCTTACAGTAAATCTGGCTTCCCAAAAATAAAGATTTGTTTATGAAATCACTATGGAAAATTCTGAGAAAGACTTATAGGTGATAGGTGCTGAATTTTCTGTTCTGGTTCATGAAGTTTCCAGTAAGTGGGTTGGGCTAGATGATCTCCAGAAGTCCCTTCCAACCCTATCTATTCCATGTGAACCATTATGTGAAACATTTTCAGTTTAGCTAAGCCCGTTACTACAGTGCTGGTAAAGCAGTCATTTCAGGGAGTATGTTAGAAGTGCTGTCCAACCAATTCTGGAACATTTATTGCCATTCAGTAATAAAAATATCACTAGAGTCTGTGGGAATTTGGTTAGTGACAGGAAAAATTGGGAAGTGGAAAGTATGAGGAAAAAGACTGCAAAGTCTATATCAGACTCCATTGGTGGGGGGGGGGAGGCAGAAAAATCAGTTACTAGCTTCATTTAGAAAGAAAAATTCTGAAGTCTCCACTGTGTTACCACTTTGGTGCAGACTTGGCAACTATATCTTCAGAAACCCCTGCAGAGTACTAAGAATGTAAATGTGGTCCTGAATAAGACTCCATGCTCAGAAATGTATTCTGACATCAAGGCTGAAAACAGTCTTAACACTGGGGAAACTCCTATGTGCAGAACAGAGATTGAATGTTTTAATGAAAGTTCAGCAGCCACAGGAACATCTGCAAAACTTGTCACTTGCCTTTAAAAAAAAAAAATCTAGTGTTTTTAAGATCTTGATCTCGATGAGAGGGCCAGTGATTCAGCCTTTCATACTGTAGTCATGCACTATTCCAGCTATTACATGCTTCATTTCTGTTAATCTTCTCTAATTAGTTCTGCTTCTCAAGTGAAGTCCTGGAATCTAATTTCTGTGCTAATAGAGAGGGCTTTGCTTTTATGTTTAAGGTCAGTCCAGCATTTCACCTTGTAAAACTCATTTGTCTTCCTGGCACTTGTACATTGACTTCAAGTTTAGATATCAGTCCCCCAAAGACTTGGCTTTAAAGTTGTCATTGAAAGTGCAATAGCACACAAGACCAGCAGTCATGAAAGTGTGGAGGAACAGGCTGCTTCTGGATTCTTTCTCTTCCTTACAAATGTGCAGAGAAATTATTTTCCATAAAAACTCCAGCTTTCCCCTAACGAGTTGCATCGGACATTTTACAAAACATAAGCAGATTGAAACTCACAGCCTGAAAGTGTCCCCCTGCAACAGCAGCATCATCTCAATTTTACAGATGAGAATGCTGAGCTGGAGAAAGGCAAGGTGAATATCTTGCTTGCAGTGAGAGAGCTGTGAATACAATACAAATGATCTCTCTGTTCAAACCACTATATTGGGTCTAGTGTTTCTCACTTCATATTATACATACTTCACAGAATCACAGAATGTGAGGAGTTGGAAGGGATCTCTAAAGATCATCTAGTCCAACCCTCCTGCCACAGCAGGATCCCTAGACCAGGTCACACAGAAGCGCGTCCAGACGGGTTTTGAATACCTCCAGAGAAGGAGATTCCACAGCCTCTCTGGGCAGTCTGTTCCAGTGCTCTGGCACCTCGACTGGGAAAACATTTCTGTGTTTGTTCACACTGAATCTCCTATGCTTCAGCTTACAATCATTGCCCCTTGTCTTATCACTGGGCCTCACTGAGAAGAGCCTGACCTCATCCTCCTGACACCTACACTTCACATATTTAAAAGCATAGATGAGGTCCCCCCTTAATATCCTCTTCTCCAAGCTAAAGAGACCCAGCTCCCTCAGCCTTTCCTCATAAAGAAGATGTTCCACTCCCTTAAACATCTCTGTGGCTCTGTGCTGGACTCTTTCAAGAAGTTCTCGATCCTTCTTCGACTGAGGGGCCCAGAACTGGACACAATATTCCAGATGCAGCCTCACCGGGGGTAAAGGGGGGAAGAACCTCTCTCCACCTACTAGCCACACCCCTTCTAATACACCCCAGAATCCTATTGGCCCTCCTGGCCACAAGAGCACACTGCTGGCTCATGGTCAACCTTCCATCTACTAAGACCCCCAGATCCCTCTCCCCTTCACTGCTCTCCAACAGGTTGCCCTCAACCTCTATCTTTTCAACCAGACCCTCCTTCTTAGTGAGTATCAGGTCCAGCAGCACTCCCCTCCTTGTGGACTCATCCACCATTTGCATCAGGAAGTTATCATCAATGCACTGGAGGAACCTCCTGAACTGTGACTGGCTGGCTGAGTAGGCTTTCCAGCAAATATCTGGGTAGTTAAAATCCCCCATAAGAACCAGAGCCTGTGATTGCGAGGCCTCTGTCAGTTGCCTGGAGAAAGCCTTATCTGCTTCCTCATCCTGATGAGGTGGCCTGTAATAAACACCCGCAACAGTACTCCCCATGCTAGTCTGCCCCTTAATTCGCACCCAGAAACTCTCAACTCGCCCCTCATCCACGGCAGAACTCAATATATTCTTCATTTCCCTCAGACTACAGGATGCAGCTTCATCTTCACTTGCTTGAAAGATCAGTAGTGGATAAACTCTGATGATTGCACCATGTTGGGAAGTTCCCTAGTAATATTCCTAATTCAGGCTCCAGGAAGGCTGCAGACCTCCCTGTGGTAAGGGTCAACCCTTCATTTTGGGCCCTCTGTTCCCTTTAGGAGTGAGTCTCCAACAACCACAACTCTTTTCTTCTTTGTGGAAGAGGTTGTGATATGTCCAGGAAGCCTAGCTGACTGCAGCAGTACCTCTGGTACAGGTTGCCTGTCATCCACATCCCCATCAGACCGGCTTTCTTCCAGCAGGGCCTCATATCTATTTCTCAGAGGCACCTGGGGAAATGAGGCAGGCAAGGATGGCATTCTCCTTCTGTTTCAGCCAGCAACTTTCCTTCAGCTACCTGTTTCATTTAGGCCTCTACCTTCCACCTTTGCCCAGCCTTCTGTTACAAGGGCCCCATTCCTATGGTATATGGGGGACTGAGAAGGCAGAGGAGGTTGGGAGGAGCCTCTCTTGCCTCTCCCACCTCTCTGGGGAAGGACCTGCCTGCATTCCCGCCCCATCTCTCCGGTCATCCTTTTGCAGGCGGCAAGAGAGAGTGGGACCCCTTACTTCTCATGCACGCCCCACCTGCTGCCCTTCTGTCAGGGATGGCAGAACCCAGCCCCACCATTCTATCTCCTTTCCATGTTCCCTTCAAGTCCTTAACCTCATGACCTCCTCCTTCAGCTCAGCCACCATACTGAGCAGATCATTCACCTGTTCACATCTGACACCTTCCACCACAACTGCTAGAGACCTGGACACCAACACATCCTCGTGGGGCCTCAATTTGGGTGCCCGGTTTTTCTAACAGCAGCCCTCAGCTGAGTTACAACCATTCCCAGAGATTTACAGGAGACTGACCTCACAGACAGCAGTGACAGGTCCATATGACTCACCTCACAAGCACCAGCAACACACCCAGATGACTCACCCTGCTCCTTAACCAACCTTTTCTGGTGGGCTGCTTAAGTAAGCCCAGGTGGACTGCACTCCTTCCCCAGCTGCTGCTGCCCCTCCCATGGGGAAGCAGAACACATGGTCTGCAAACTTAGCTTTTCAGGGGAGAAAAACTCCCCTGAAGTTCCAAAACACAGGAAGCAGAAAGTCCCTCAGCTGTTCTGAGGAATTTCATTATATATATATATACTTGGGAGAGGGGACACATGCTTTTCCAGATTTTTTGTTGCGCTTGAGAGATCCATAAAATGGCAAGGGTGTTGTTTTTTTGTTGTTTTGTTGTTTGGTTTTTTTTAAGATAAAAGTGTTTATTCATTCATACAACAAATCTAGGCAGTCCTTATATCTGTGATTTCCATTGCTAATTATATTTCCTTTGTGTATCACTTCTTTTGTTTCATAACTCTTAACCACCTTTTGTGAAAGGATCAATACACCCTTTGTAGTCACTAACTTGCAATCCTATATAGACTTTCTTTTACGAGGACTGGTGAGATTCAGTGATTACTAGAGGCATATGATGACTGAGGTGTGAACACTAATGGGAGGAGGCATCTGAGCCCCAGGCAAGAAACACATTCTTGTCCAGCTGGTGTTTGATTCAAAATGGCACACTATTTTCAGGCTAACAACACTTAACTGGGCAAGGCGGAAAAGTCAATCTTCAGCAATAGGTAAGTAAGACTACAATCAGTTTAAACAGCTTACTTAGAGCACTGCTGCTGCAGCTAGGGGTAGAATCTGCAGTTCATGTAAAAGAGTCACCCAAGTCTGATGCTTTTAGATTTAATGCTGTCATAAATTGCAAATAGATATAATACAGGAAGAGGATAACAACAAAATAGCAAGCATTTATATGAGTATTTTCAGTTATTTCATAGGCAATAAGAAAATCTATTTACTATTCAACCTATTTCCTTAAAATAAAAGAAATTATAGTAAATATGTAAGTGTAATACATAGAAAATAGCCTTTTCAATTTCAAACAGTTAAGACCTAATCCTTATATCCTGAAAATATCACTGCTGAAGTATTTTAAGAAGTTTATGGTACATTATTCCCTCTAAACTATTTAGAAGTTAATTTTTCTTAAACCTCTTGAGTGGGATTTATAAAGACATTTAGCACTCACTAGCAGTAGAGTTCTTATTTTTCCATAATTTTAATGATATTGACTAATGTTTGTCTAAACCTTCTTATGTCTGTTTATCCTGATGTTCAGAAACAAGGCAGAAATAGTAATTCTCCTCACTACCAAGGCCAAGGAGGAAAACACAACACACATGCACAAAAATCAAATTCACAGACTTGCTGCAAGACTGGTGCTTAATTTTAAATTCTGACAGCTGCTCTAAAGGCAACATCTTACTCTGCACAAACCTTCAATAGAGCAGAAGTACTGCTGTACAGAGCTTTGGTGCCAGAATTTAGCCCTATATGAGATGTACATCCGCCCTTTGTGTCTCCTTTTCAAAGATATTTCAGGGGAAAAGCATGCTGTTGGGCTGAATTAAGTATGTGCCTTAATTCTGCACTGCCATGTCTGTAGGATACTTGTCACCTTGCAGTCCTGAACTCTGTATGCAATTGGATCACACTTTAGGCTGTTGCCACAGTCATAGTCTGCCACAAGCAGAGGTGACACCCAAGAAACTGTCTTGGAATTATGTCAAGTGAAAAAACCATCTGCCTTCCTGCAGGTGGGCAGTGGAATATCTTTGCATGTTGAGGTATACAGTTCAGAAAAAAACCCCAACAAACCAAAACCAAAAAGTAACAAACCACCCACAATTTTGGAATAAACCTTCTTTGACTTTCTCAAAGTGTGCTTGTTTCAAATTTACATGCCAGAAGCTTGAATGAGAATGGTGTCCTTTTGATATAGTATTAGGGACTGGAAGATGGTCTAGAAGATAATAATGGGCCAGAGTTAGGGAGGAAAGGCATCCTTGCAAATTGCTTTTTTCAGTCCTCTTTTAACTCCAAGTTGTCATCCAGAAATGTTCATAGTGCAGTAACTTGAATATCTCCACTTTTTTTTCTCTCTCTCTCTTGCTCAGTGCATGATGACAATGGTTCTATCATTGTAATATTTTCTCTACGGAGGATTCTGAGTACTGACAGCTCTTTTCTCTTTCCCTCCTTCACACTGTCACCTTTCTGTATTTGCCTTGACACTGTCTTCACATTGTCTTGACATTGTTCTGACAGTTGTTGAAAACTCAATCACTGCAGCAAATAGCCGTGACAATGCAGAGAAGGAAAAGGAAAAGTGTTATGAAAATTGTTAAGGAACAGTGAAGAATTACAGACTAGTAAAAACAAGATCTTGCTATTTCAAAAGCATATATAATCCAATTGAGTTTTTTAAAAAACCTGCCTTATAAAAACTTAAGCCAAGACTCGTAAAATCCATCTCAGAGAACTCAGTTGGTAGTTGTGGAGTCTGTACCTGAAATTCAGATATTCCTAAATGACAATCCCTCTCACTGCTGTGAGTTCAGGCCCTGTATGAGAACTACTTCAGCCCACCTCCCAGGGATCAGGGCATGCTGGATTACTGTAGAATGCTGACTACAGGAACATTCCCAGCTATACTTTCTCCTAAGCATGCTGTTCAAGCTGGGATTCCTTTTAGGGTCAGCCAGGAAAGAAAGGTGGCAGAGGAATAGATGGATCTCAACAAGTTAGCTGGAACATTACGTCCTTTTGCTAATAATAAAACCAGAATTTTGTTTTGTTGGTTCACTACTTAGAAGAGAGTAGTAACCTAGAAAGGATCACTCCATAGCAATCAATCTAACAAATGCCATATGGCATTATCTTATCAAATATCTTATCTTTGTAGACCTACTCTATTCCTCCATTAGCTCTATTTTTCTGCATTGTGTATTTTGGGGCAAATGTCCTATCCTATTGATCCTTTTATAGCTTAATACCCCTTTACTAACTCACCTTCCATCTCCATTAACTCCCTAAGGAGCTGAGGAGGGGTGAGGGATTGGAGATGCTCATTTGTAATCTGCCGATAGACCTGCATCTGGCTCTGTATAGCCACTGCAAAAGGGACCTGACCCGCATCATTGGGGAGCTAAACTTTCTGCTTTCTCAGAGGTAATCCATGAATGCAATACATGGATAATACAGTAATTCCTGCATGTATCTCTAGCAGGTATATTGCAGGGTGAAGAAAATGTTAGTAAAAACTTGTGATATCAGAACTTACAGAAATAAAACTCTCTCAGTCAGCGAATGTAATTTGTTGATGACAAGAATGAATCAACACTTCTAATAATGAAACCATGATGCTAAGAGTAAATTGAACATGCACATATACAAATTGATGCTCATATGATTAATTTTGAGGCTAATTTCATATATTCTATCATGATGACTATTATGATGACTAAGACAGAAACAGAACAGAGGCACAACTAGCCTAAAGAATTATTAGCGGAAACAATATGCTTCCAATTATCCAGAAGGAAAATTAGGCTTTAAATGCATCTGCCTGAGATCACCTGATGAAACATGGGCTGGATTCAGTTAAAGAAAAAGGGCACAAAGGAGATGCCTTGGCAAACTGAATGGCAAACATTTTTATGCTTCCTTCCTACACTATTATGCTTACAAGCTCCCTTGATTATTAATGGATAAGATTTGTTACAGTAAGCTACCATGGTCAAATCAATACCAAAGTGTCTTGAAAAGACACCACAGCCTAACCTGTAACAAAGGAAGATATTTTGTTCCTTTTGAATGAGATACTGTACAAGGCATACAGTAAGAATACCTTGCTCTCTTGAAGGCAATCTATAATTAATAATCCCAATGATCAAAGGAGACGTGATCCTAAGAGAAAACTGCTTTTGAGGACCCCCAGGTATGAAGTACTGAGAATTACTTCCCAGTCTGTTCTGCAGTCTCTCACCACAGGATGTTGTATGACATCCTCTGGGATAATAAAACAGGCCCCATTGTAGAGCTCTCCATAAAAAATGCTCCCAGTGAGATAGTTGCTAGATATTTACCACAAATTCATTATTGACACAACTCTTAACTTTTTCCTGGCCAGAATTTTACTGTTACACTGATTTAATTTATTTATTATTGTAAGGATGGTGCCTTCCCCCCCAAATCGCATATTGTTTCTGTGTTTTTGTCATTGTATGGTGCCAAAGTTTCTTCAAGTATAGAAAGCTTCTCTATGTCAAGCTGTGGAGGCTTTAGTTCTCTCCCCCCGCATGCTAATCTTATCTTCCTCTCCACAGCTGCTACACCACCAACATGCTGAGCTCTCCCTGTGTCTTAAGAGCAGACTTGTGTGACACAAAACTCCACTATCATTGCAACAAGGATGGCTAAAGCTTAGATGTAGGGGAAGAGAAGGGAAGGACATCTTTATTGCCCTCCATATCATTTTGTGGAAAGTGAGCACTTCAGCACAGCTCTGGAGGCATCTGTGTTGCTCTGTCAAGCAGGTGCCACAAGTGACCTTCTGTCTCTACAGGTTATATAGTATGATGGGAGTCAACAGAGTTTTACCATTAATCAGCAAATAGTTCTTGAAATCAGTGTAGAGGAAACCATGGTGGTCTGCAAACCAAGACTAGTAATTTCATATCATGTATCTTAGACTCATAAGGATCTGCTTCTGAGCTTTCTTTGGAAATAAAATGCAAAGCCATGAAACAAATTCATTCTTCCTCTGTTACAAGTCAGTAGATTTTTTTTAGGATGCTACAATATTGTCTGTATGCAGGTCAGGAAAGCTACTACAGACATTGTGTCAAAGTCATGACTAGCCCTCTGCAAAATTCTGCATTATAGCATCCTTGTATTTGGCCTGTGACTAATTTTAATCTGTATGAGGTCAGTAAGGGCAACTTGTGCAGATCATGACCACATCATTGCTCTTCACCAATCTCAATGTTATTACCTTGGCTCTGTGGTAGTGGCTCTCAGCACAGGAGCTCAGCAGGAGAGCAGACAGAAAGCCTAGCTGCACCACTTCCTCCTGTTAGACTCTATTCTGTCCCAAAATACAGGAGCTCTGACCTTACCCAAGCGGTCTCTAAATCCCACTTGGTATTTAGCTCATGCAGAGCTAATTTAAGGTGATTTCTATTGAAAATAATTTAGTAAATAACAGAAAGGGCTGGAATATGAACTTTTCTACAAAAGTTAATGCTGGAAAAGAGTGACCTTGTTTTTCCTGTACTCACTGTTGCTGCGCTGAAGCTTTCTTCTGATTTCTATGGCTTTTAAATCACAGTGCACTGTATTTCCAGCAACATGATGCTGATCTGCCACAGGGTTGATTCCTTTTTTAAAGTCTGGCAAGACAGGAGAAGCAGCATTATTGTTTTTATTTGAGGGTTCTGTTACATAGTATGAAACTGAAATTGTGTGAGAAAAGGACTGTGCACTCAGCAAGCCCGGAGGGGCAGCACACCCTGCAGTGGCTATGGATATCAGTGTGATGTGAGCCTAAAGCTGGAGATGATCTTGCTTCTCTGCTGCTTTTTGTTTGCTTCAGCAACATTTAGTTCTTAGATGTGTTACTGGGAACCTACTGGAGACAATCTAAACATCTGTACCCATTGGTACAGAGCTTTGCACCTGGAAACTTGAAAACATTCATTTCCTTACAGACTTCAAAGCAGAGCATAGTAAAACAGCTGGGAAAAGGAACAGATCTATAAAAACCCTTGTGTTTTGTCGTGGTTTTTGTCCCTGTTCTGGTATGTTAAAAACCATAATTTTCTGAATGCACACTTTTTTGCTAGAGATTTGGCTGTGCAGAAGGTATATGGTGCATCTGATATGATGTGCCTTGATGGGATCTTCTGGTTTTCCAAATGCCATAATAACAAGTGCTTGTGGAAACTCTGTTGAACTGGGAGTCATCAAAACCTGGCTTTGAATACATGCCTGTGTGATGCACCTGACAAAAACATTTTCCCTATTATTTACTAGTGTAAACTTTTGACCAATGAGCATATATATTATTTTCTTGAAGCCAAAATTTAAGAGGGCAAAATCTGACTTTCTGAAGTCTGTGACTTGCAATGTGGAGGTGAAAATACCTCTTGCCATAGAAGACATTCTAGCTCCATGTTACAGGTTGGTATAATACATTTATAAAGATCAGGGCTTTAAGCCTAGTCTGTTTTGACTCACAGAAAGAAATCACACCTGGGTCAGTGTTACAGACATTTGAGGCTGTGTTTTAAGACCACAGCACCTTTATGCACTACTGTTTATTGGGATCACTACTGTATGCTGTTTTCATATTAGGAAAAGGAAAAAGTTAATAAAGTGGAGGCCAAAACCACAGATAATGGAGACTGAAGAGGAAGCCTTCTAATAGCTTTCTAAAGCAAACAACACATGGGCACAGAATTTGGACCTGAAGACAATTTTGTACTCAACTTTTAGCCCTTCTACTCCAAGATCTGTAGGTCAAAGATTTAGCAGCAATTGGCAGCGTTTCTGACTGCTTTTTCTTTCCAATGTGAGTAGTTGAGCACAGTGGTAACATGGCTGCTTGCACATTCTGACCTAAATGAAATCTCAGTGTTACAAATCAGTGGTAGCTGATCTGTGTGAGGGTCAGCATCTCCCAGCTTAGTCAGGTCCCCAGCTCCTTGCTAAAGCTGAATTCTGCAGGAACCAGGAGCTCAGTGGGAGCTCAGAGCCTCTGTCTTACACAAAGGCAAAGTGCCATAAACTCTTTCCAGACTCCAGAGAAGCTGTGAGACCTTGTGACTCTCAAGGTGAAATTTGTCCTCTTTGAGAGGCAACAGCTCCTCTGGTCCATACTTTCCACTATTCGGAATTCAAACAGAACCAGGAGCAACTGGATTTCACCCAAACTCACAAACTGACAGTTTTAAGCTGTGTTACTCCCTCTGTGTTCCTGAAAATCCCCAACTGATGCAAAGAAGTAGTAAGACCATGCTTTGGTCTTTCTACAACCCTCTCCAGCACTGGCACTATTTCCCTCATTTCTTTGCCACATCTACTTCCAAGGTGTGTGTTTTAGCCTTCCTCCTCAGTGTAGCTGTGAATACAGGTGGTATCTTTCCAACTGTAAGCACTGCTTTCACTTCTTTGCTTCTGCACTTATACCCCTCAGTGGATTCTGATATCTGCTTTGGAAACACCAGATAATGCTCCTGCTAATTTTAAAATGCTTGATGCTACCATGTTTGTGTCTCTTGGGAGCAAGGCAGGAGCAACAATACCTTTCACAAGAGCATTACAAATCCATCCATCCAAACAAATTAATCTAGCTGTGCTGAGAAACCTCACTAAGGGCAAGCAATACAGGGCAATATTTTAAAGAATAAGACATAATTCTCACCCCTAGCTAAACCACCTAGGTTTTCTCTTTATTTCTCTCTCTACCTCTGCAAACCCTTTCATCTCACAGGAGAGATCTTTACACAGACGACACTGTATCCTGAGTTGTATGTTGAGGATGTCCCCAGCTTTAATGAAGCTCTAAGAGCAGTGCAGGCAGGAAAAGTATTGATTGAACCCTTGGGACAAAGACATTTAACCTGCAGAATCACCAAATCTTTCCTAGAAACAATCAAGTTTATCACATAAAATGGCTTCAGATTTTGAGCATAATAAATTTTCCATGTTCCCTGCCTCTGAAGAGCTAGTAGAAAGGCAAACTTGAAGCTGGCTCCCAGGAATCCATCACCATGTATCATGGTAGATGTTCACCTGCCTATTTATCTCCCATGTCTCTGTGTGGAGGAATCCTCTTCTGTAGCATTAAGAATAAAGTCTTCTGTGTAAATTCAACTAAAAAGAAAATTCATCACTTCTAAAGGGACAAGAAATATGTCATTACACTCATGTCTTTTCTGCAGACATAAAAAAGTGTGGACAGGTATTGTGAAACTATTAAGGAGGAGATTAATACTCAGATTTATTCCCAGCACATACACTAGGGTATGTTGCAAAACAAAGTGAGAGCTGAAAAGTATTTATTTTTAGAAGTAAAGAAGCATTTCTCTAGTTTTCAAGATGTTTGCTTTATTTGCCTACTGCTGCTAACACAACTCCCAAGCTAAGGAGCTGCAGCCACTCCCCTCTTTTCTCCAGCACCCCTGCCCTAACCAAAAGCAGCTCTGTGTGTGCACACCAAACGAGTGCCTTTGAACCAGCAGACCTCAGCTCAGTGTGACAAAAGAGTCCTTGCAGGGCTGCTTCAGAACAGAGCCAGTCAACTTGCTGCTGTGTGTAGCAACATCAGGCAGCACAGGTGCAAGGACTGCTGCTGCTGAAGTTCTCACAGGGTAAGGAAGTCTGGGACAGCACAAAGATAAAAAGAGAAGGAAAATGACATCCAAGAGTAATGGTCTTCTTTCTTGGGGAGCAGTACTGACTTAGTGTGAGCTTGTGGAAGGGTTTGGAGAATAATGAAATGGAGACACTGATTTAATAACTAGTTCTGTATTTTGAATCACAGATAGCTTTAATTTTAAGGTATTTCCTAAGCAACATTTAAAAATTTTAACGTTATTCAGTTGATACTCTTATGCTAATATACAATACTTCTGCTTCAGAAAACAAGTTGTTAATTTATTTTCCTTGGTTTTGCTCATCTAAATGTGCTTGAAACCAAAATTGGCTTTTTTGATAGAAATAGAATGTTTGTGTAACTGCCTTTTTTCTTTCCTGCCTATGTGTGGTGGTGGTTACTATGGTAATAATCATGATTCAAGATTTAAAGCCTGAAAGTGGTTTCTATAACAACAGGCTAGGATGCTTTGGATACAAGACTGAAGTGAAAAGATTCATGATTAACCCTTTATGACTACAGTGTTTGGAGGCATAATGACAAGTGTATGCTGCTTTGGCAAATGTTTGTTCCTACCTTCTGAAGGTCCACTTTTTCATTGAGCAGATGGAGTAATAATTCCCATTGAGGATAGAGGAGGTCAGGTTCTGGGGTTGGCACTTTCCTCCCAGGTGAAGCCACACCACAGTAACTACAAGCCGGTAATTACATTAATACTTAAGATGGTATACAACTACATTGGCATGGGAAGGGAAGGAGTAAAGTAGTGCTATTGCAATGTTTAGGAAGTTTGAGACTTCTAGTCTGGAAATCAAACTATGTGGAAAAACTTAAGTGATCTATTCACAGAGAATCTCTATGAAAAAGTTATTTGGAGGGCTAAGATAGCCCCTCACCTAGCTCTGTGTTATCCAGAATGGCATGGTTTCATGTCCTTTTCTTCCAAATTCTTGTCTATGAATAACATTTCTGCCTTTTAGTCTATGGTGAAGGTATCTGATCCAAATCTCTGTCACTGTCAATTATGCAGTTGCACTCAACTCTTCCCTAGTTCTTCAAGATACACCAACATTGAATATAAATGCACATCCACAACTTTCTAAGGCTGTCTTTGCAAGGATGTTATTGTCATACGGCTGAACTGTACTTTCTGTGTCATGGTGCACTGCAGATAAACAGAGATATGCTTAGTTATACCAAAACACTCTTGCCTTGGGCAAAATTTTAATATTTCTAGTTAAATGCTAATTATTTCAAGATGTCACTGAAGTCAGAGCTTGATATTTCAGTGACACAGATTTGCACTCTTGTTTTAAAATCCCAAGGGCAAATTTTAAACAAGGGATGAACACAAGCATTGAAGGTTCTTCTTTATAACTCCAGACACTGTGCCATCTAAACCCTTGTTACCATCATGTTATCCCATGACTTCTTTAGTGATCTGATTTGAACATAATTAGAGGCTTCAGTTGTGAATGACTGTATATACTGGTTTTGATTCAGCAGAAGAAAGATTGATGCAACAGCACTAAGAGAAGCAAATGTTGCTTCATTTATCCCAATGAAATTTTACCTTTTTAGTGAAAATCCACTCCCCCCCCCCTTATTTTCTGGGTTGGTTTTTTGCTGTTTTTTTTTTAATACATTAAATATATGTATTTAAAAGAGTGGGGTTTTTTGCCATGTTATTTTGATCAGTTTTTTCCTTAAGAGTATTTCTAAAGTTTCATTTCTCCATTCATAGATTAACATTTTTTTTTTGCTATCCATTTCTTTCCAAAATGTATGAGTTAATAAAAAGTCAGATTTTGCTGTGAATTGTTTTATCTGCATTAGCTAGTGTAGCTTCCTAGTTTTAACTCAGAAGTGTAAAGTAATAACACTTTTTTTAACAAAGTCTTCCTCAAAGCACAATAAACTTATTGCTGTTGATGACTACATGGGTATTAAGAAGTAGTTCTCTATCTTCTCAGAGATTTTTTTTTTTTCCTATAAAATAGACTAACTCTGAATGTCAGAACATCTCTGCAGCATATTTAAAAGACACTAAAGCTGCTAGACTTCAGAGCTTCTCTGAACATTAGAGTCTTCCTTCAGGGGAAGGAGACACATTTGAAGAACACAATTGCAAATTACAAACAGCCTCCAGGCATGATGAGATGATTAGCAACAGGTAGGCATGACCACAGTCAAGTGAGCTTCTGTTCATAACAACATGATTAGCAGTGATTGAAATTTGATTTTAAACTCTGGCTGTTGATTATGATATTTCACCAACTTGTAGGAAGAGTCATGTCCTGAAAGAACAAACCTTTCCTGAAAGACATTTCTGATATACACAACCCAGCATGGTTTGCTAGGGTTTTTTTTGTGGGCTTTGAGTGGCTGAGATTGCTTATCATATTCTCAGAACTGGGAATCATCTATCCACTTTACTTTTATCTATTCAAGATACTAGAGTATTTTGAAAAGTACACACGAACTTTCTGGGTCTCCAGTTCAAACAAGATCTAGAAAAAAAACCCTTTCAAATTGTCAGGAAAGATACATGGATGACCTCTTCAAAATTACCTGCCTTATTGAGGAACACTAGTCTCCTTGTCAGGAGTTAGAATCACAGAACCACGGAATGTTAGGAGTTGGAAGGGACCTCGAAAGATCATCTAGTCCAACCCCCCTGCCACAGCAGGATTCCATAGACCAGGTCACACAGAAACATGTCCAGATGGGTTTTGAATACCTCCAGAGAAGGGGACTCCACAGCCTCTCTGGGCAGTCTGTTCCAGTGCTCTGGCACCTCGACTGGGAAAACATTTCTATGTGTATTCACACGGAACCTCCTATGGTTCAGCTTACAGGAAATGCCCCTTGTCTTGTCACTGGGCTTCACTGAGAAGAGCCTGACCCCATCCCCCTGACACCTACCCTTTACATATTTAAAAGCATAAATGCGGTCATCTTAGTCTCCTCTTCTCCAAGCTAAAGAGACCCAGCTCCCTCAGCCTTTCCTCATAAGGAAGGTGTTCACATCCCCACAGACTGGCTTTCTTCCAAGCAGGGCCTCATACCTATTTCTCAGAGGCACCTGGGAAGTTGAGGTAGGCAAGGAAAGCACTCACCTTCTGTTGCAGCCATCAGCTTTCTTCAAGTCACCTGTTTCATTTAGGCCTCTGTCTTCCACCTTTGCCAAGCCTTTTGTTACAAGGGTCCCATTCCTAAGGTGTATGGGGAACTGAGAAAACAGGGGAGGTTGATAGGAGCCTCTCTTGCCTCTCCCACCTCCCCGGTAAGGGACCTGCCTGCATTCCCCCCCAACTCTTGGGTCATCTTGGGTGGCAAGAGGGTGCAGGATCCCCTCCTTCTTGTGCAGCCCTCACCTGCTGCCCCTCTGTCAGGGACGGCAGAGCCTGGCCGCACCACTCTATCTCCCCGCACCACTCTATCTCCCTTTCACGCTCCTCTATAGTCTGTAACCTCCTGACTTCTTCCTTCAGCTCAGCCACCATACTGAGCAGATTATTCACCTGTTCACCCTGACACAGGGGTTATCTCCACTACCTTCCATTGCAAATGCCAGGCTCTGGCACTCTCCACAGTCAAGAACCTGGACACCAACATGTTTGTGTGGGGCCTCAGTCCTGGTGCCACAGTTTTTCTGACAGCAGCCCTCAGCCTACTTACAACCATGCCTGGAGATTTACAGGAGACTGACCTCACAGCTAGCAGTGACATGCCCAGATGGCTCACCGCACCTCGGTGGCTCACAAGATACGTGCTAAGTTGCTTTGGCCCTTCCAAAACTCTTGTTCTGTTTATGTTAACTTTCTTACTAATTTAATTTTGTTCTCCTATGCTCATTGTCATGCATTTTCAACTTCATAACATTTTTTTACATTATTACAGTGTTTTCTGATCACTATGAAACCTTTACCAGTCAAAACCATGGTTTTTTAGCGCTGATTAACTGTACAAGCTCAATTATTCATATAATAACAAGATCATTTTAATGAATTCAAATAAGCTTCTCCAAGAGGGAAAAAAATAGTCTTTTTTCTTAGCTTTTCTTCTATTTACTAGTTTGTGCCAGCTCTTTTAAAAGACGCAGGTGTTGGCATGTTTCTGGCAGTACTGAAGATTTCCCAGTAGATGGCAAGCTTTACCGCAAAGAATCTTCCTGCCAACCATCTCGTGTGCATCACCAGAATTTAACCATGGGGTAAAATGCTTGGCTGTAATGCCTCTCGTAATTAGAATAATATACCCATGTCTATAAAGACTGATAATTACCTCAAGTGTCAGTCAGTGTAAATCCAAAGTGATCAGCATTTTGTTTCAGTTTTTCTAATGTAAGCTTTAAGACTCTGTCAGAACAAGTCACTGCTGAAGTGACCTTAATCGTTTAAGAATGAAAACAACTCCTTCGCATATCTGAGCTAGAACAACAGGCCTTTTCAGGTTACCCCTCTGCAACCTTACCAAACATCAAGCTCCCGAAAACACAAACAAATTTCCATCCCTTAGAGCTCTTTCTGCAAATGTAGTAGACAATATTCATTAGCCATCAGCTCAAAATGAGCCAGCCTTTGCATCAGACACCATCATGCTCTGAGACTTCGCATCACAGAGCATAGGGGAGTTCAGGTTCCACATGCTATATTTTTGTCTCTCTTTTCCACACAGGTCTCAATAGCTGGTTCCCAAATCCATCCTTCTGCATCACTCCAGAGCAGCAGGGAAATTGAGTCTCTGGGGGAGGAAGGCAGGTAGTGTAAATAATTTGTCTCAAAGAGGTGGAAAATGGTGCTCTAACTAGAAAGGATCCAAGGATTTTCTGAAGCACTCACATCATTTAGGAAGATGGTTTTTTCCTCTCAAAAAATCATGGAATGTCCTGGTGAAGTGCACACCATTTGAAATCCCTAGTATGCTAATTGCTTACCCTTTTATGATCACCTTTTTGTGATGCAGTTTTGCTGCTGGGGCAAAACTACCACATGGCATTTCTAACAAAATCTCTTGGTGCTAGCCTTTAAAGCATAAATAAGCTAAAACTCAGTGGTGATTACATCTCTGCTAAGACCTTCAGAAATCTTGTGTTCCTCAAGAGCTCGATAAATAATAGAAAAACATGGCACAGTGCATTCAAATGAAGATAAAACTCCAAAAACTTCACTGCTTCACTATAAATTTGTAGTACAAATCAGACAAAAGCATCCTCTAGGGAGTGCTGGATTTATTGAATTGTCTTTTGACAATTTCTGCATAAGAAATTCGTTTTATAAAAGCCAGAGGAGCTGAAATTAAAATAGTAGTTAAAAAAATCCAGGAAAGGTTTTTCATTTAAAGTTTTTCCCATTGTGGCATCACCTTGGTGACAAATTGGTTACCTTCACTATTGACTGTGCTTTTAGGGCTTGTTTTACTCTTCCCCTATTTTCTATCAACTATTACTGCCTGAGAGAGCTATGGAGCTTTTTAACCAGTGCTTAAAGCCAATATGTTGCTATCAGAACTGCAGACTGGCAAATGCTTCAGTTTCTCAGAGTCATTACAACAAATTGAGTTGATGGGTGCAAATTATCTCTGGAAAAACAGTAATAATTAGCTAAATTGTTTCTTCTATCATAGTGGTCCTACTTAAGAAGCACTTGAATGATTGACCTCATCTTTTTTAGTTTACACAGTGGAACAGTTAGATAATTTATAAGTTAATCATCGTTAATTTCTTCAAATTTAGAATGTTTCTTCAAACCTGCAGATTGATGAATTTTAAGTAGGCAGACTGAAAGGGAAGCTCTTTTAAGTTGTGCAATCCCAAGAAAAATATGGGACACTTATTTTAACTGTAGTTAACAGATTACAGTAAGCTATTATCCAGGCTAAAGAAAAGAAACAAAACATATGGGTAATATACAAAATTATGTAAACTAGGACATCAGAACATATATGAAGATGTGTTGAGGAGCAGAAATGTCTGTGATACTGCTGACCATGGAGCAAGTCAGTGCACACCAATGTCTTGAATTTTACTTTCAGTGAGAGTTGTGAGCTGGTGGAAGTAGTGCTGATGCTGCATTATGATGGAATATCTGTTTCCAGTGCAAATTTGAATGTTAACAGGTTTGGGGAAGGTCATTTTAAAGGCAGGCTTAATCAGGAATACCATTTTTGTCCTATTTTCCTTCAAAGAACAGGAGGTAAAGCTCCAGTTCTCCTCTTGATAATCAATATTTAACTTGCTTGCTTAATCAGGTCTATCGTAGCCTGTGTTAAAGAGAGATAATCTTTACCAAGAAAAGTTGATACCTTTTCTAGATATTTCTTCTCTGCATCTTTGGTACATATGAGCATAACAACAGCTAAAACTAGTACAAACAAAAACATTTCTCAGGTTTTACTTATAAATGCAACACCCCAAAAGAAACAATTAAGAAGCTATTTCTGTGTAATGATTAAGACCACTATCAGTTTGTTTTAAATCATAATGTCACTACTAATATCAATGTTACTGCATAAATCTCTGTTCTACTTGTTCAAAGAAATATTAACTAGGTATTTCACTCAGTAAATCTACCTATTTATGAACATCAAGTTCATTTAGATTGGTGCTTTTTATTCTCAGAGGCACTGCTACCTCTGTGTACACCTCAAATCAGAAGGCACAACAATGAAGAACAGGTAACTTTTCCAACCTCCCTATTTGTTATCAGTCTTTCCTAGGTCAGTAAAGTTTTCTGAGGCTTTCTTCCTCCACTTCTGCTTCCTGTGAAAAAAACAGATTAAATTATATTATGTATTAAAATACACATAATGAAAAAGCACCCTCCTCAGTCAGTTTGTAATCTCTGACAATCCCCATTGGTTGATTGTTAACCTCAGATGACCAGCCCTAGCCACTCGCTTTCCCAGCCCGGCAGGGATCTGTCCTAGGACATTCTAAGCATTGGTCTAGCCCGTTATTGATAAGCATCTCTACATACTTCTTCTCTTTCAGTGCCCCATCTCCTCCTCTGTTGTGTCTCCTCCCCCCTCCTGAATCTCGGTTCCAAGAACTAGGAAGAAATTAGAGACTGGGGTAGATGGGTCTGAATTTCTCCAAGTTCAGCTCATACACAACACCCTGTTTGCACAAACGTACACTGTTCTGCCATTCATTTTCAAGTAGCTGCTGTAGAAGACTCATACCCTTTGTATTTCCAAACAAGACTCTGGAATAAAAGTAAACTGAAAGAAGAAAATAGAATGTTTTGGGGTCTGTCATATAGATCACATAATGTAACTAATTCTCCAGCCCACTAGTCTTTCTGAGTCACTACCTTCTCTCCAAAAGGAACAATAAGCTTTATTTCACAGATTCTTGGCCAAGATAGGACTGCCTTTTTAACCCTCCCATAACACAAGTAAATTTTTTCCCTTTAGTGATATGCAAAATATTTGTTTATAGTTCTACACTCCTATTTTGAGAAATGTCACTTCATGATCACATTAGAAGTCTGATGACATTCAGATGTTCACTCTGCAGTAGAGGATTTCTTACAATGAAAATCAATTGCAAAAGGAAAAATTGTACTGGATAGAACTTTCATTATTATACTCTAAATTGTATTTTCCAATAGTACCAGTAGGAATGGAAATATTACACACACATTTGGCTTTTTAGGTCAGTCATTACACAGTCCCCATTTTCTAGGTGGTTTATGTCAGTATACAACTACTTTCCCTTCTCTCTATTAATCACTGACTATGAGGTTTTATATGCCATTGTTTCATTTTACTATCACAGTAATCAGAGGTAACTTCAGCATTTCTTCCTCTAACCTGTCCTACACATTCAAAAGCTTCACCTTTAGACCAAGACAGAGGTCTAAAGCGAACACCTCATTTGGAATCATCCCTTGAGTTAGATTATACGTAACAAAATTCCTGAATGCTACAGGATGTATGCTGATAATTAACATCATTTCCCCAGCCCGTACCAAACCAATGGCAAGTCACAACAGAAGCAACATGATATTATGAAATTAATTTAGCAATCACTAGAAGCCCATTGCACTCTTCACCTATTTCTGTGCAGCATGTAACCTGATTATAGCACACATAAAAGCAAACAGGCTTCATTCTAGCTCCCTTGCTATTGTTGGCAGTGAAGCTGTGACTGCAGAGTCAACACACCTACTTCAGGCATTCAGTATTTGGCATCTTGCTGATATTGCTTAGCATGCCTAACACTGAATTTAAGGTAGCAGGTATGTACTTACATATGTATGTTATGCTTATCTGAATACGGCCATTTATTTTGCTATGGAGACAACTAATCATGATTTAAAAAAAATTACACAGCTTCATGGCAAAATTCTTTTGTTTTGTTAGAAAGAACATCCTTCACTACTTTCACTGTTTTAACTCTATCACTGTTTCTCAGTTGTGGGTTATGAACAATGTTGGTAACAGCTCACTCCTCCTTTACTAGGAAGTTAGAAGTCGCTATTGTTATTGTCAGCCATTATTTACAGCAGCAAGGCAACTCCACGTGGCCTTTAATTACTGCCAGGAGCTCAGTTCCTGGAGGGTAAGGAGCATGTTTACACAGTGTGAATCTTGTTCTTCCAGCCTCTGAGGCTGGAAGGCTCCCAAAGGACTATGTTGCATCTCAGGTTCTTATGAGGTTCTTCGTGGTAGAAAAGATGTAGAGCTGTCAAATTACTATTTATAATCAGGAAGTCAAAAATCAAAGCATGTGAAGGTTTGAACCACTTACTTGAGCTATAACTGCATCCAAGTCATTTAGCTTTGCTGAAATATAATACAAAAAACTTCCACTGCAAAAGAATACAAAGTGATATTGAACTCAAAAATGTGGTTCAGCTCCTTCGTCTGGTTAAAAGAAAAAAGTAAATGTTTGTCTTAAATATACCTAAATGCATTCCATATTGTTGGATATCTGTTGACAACCACAAATATTGTTGCAACTGTACTCTTAGTATGGTTGAGTAATCCTGACAATTCCAAGCCATGGCTGTTGGAAGAGGCAAGAAGAGGAAATTAGAACCTGCTCGTATTTTCGTAATTGTTTTCATTTTGCATTTATTACCCTATTAATGTGCATCACACAGTTACCAGTCCTATTTTGTTCTCAACAGACAACAATTACAGCTGTTGGTTTTAATGCACAGTCATATTAGAGTTGCGCTTCCTTCACTCTTAGTTACTCCCAGTGCTGTGAAACCCTCAGGATTTTGTGTGTTTCCTTTCTAGAGTCACTTTGCACAAGGAATGATTCCAGGTGCCTCTCAAACTCTTGCCAAATGAACTCTACATGCATTGTTGATCATAAAGACAATACTTGCCATTGTGCAGAAGCATCAGTGGACAGTGTGGAGGAACTCTGCAATAAAACCTCTGATCCTTGCTCCTCAAACCCTTGTCTTCAAAATGCTACCTGTTTAAACTCTGCTGGAGATCTCAGCTTTACTTGCGAGTGCCCCGACGGGTATAATGGATCTACCTGTGAAATAGCCATCAGCATGTGTGACACAAACCCTTGTGAGCACGGAGGCACCTGCCAAAACAGCCTGGCTGGGCCCATCTGCCTTTGTAGTTCAGGATACACAGGTACCTTGTGTGAAACGGATTTTGATGAATGCATTTCTGAACCGTGCCACAACGGAGCAGTGTGCAGGGATGGGATTGATGAATACTCTTGCTACTGCGTCCCAGGCTACCAAGGCAAGCACTGTGACCTGGAAGTGAATGAATGTGTGTCAGATCCGTGCCTGAATGGAGCAACATGTCTCAACCAGATAGGACAGTATGACTGCATCTGTCCACTTGGGTACACAGGTAGGCACTATTAAAACAACTTTTTCTTTGTGTTGTTAAGAACCATCGTAATTAGTATTCCAACTTCAATTCCCACATACTTATTTAGTCATATCTGCACTGCCAGCTTACCTTCAGCTTCAGCACCAGTGGGTTACCTTATGACTGTGAACTACTGATATCAGATACAGAAGGATTAAAGAAATCACACATTTAACAAAATCTGTAGGGAAGTTTTGTGAACATTAAGCTATGTCACAGGGCTAGGTTATCATTCCTTTTGAATGAAACATTCTAAAAATGCATGTCTTCAGAGTGCTATATGTAGTTTTTGGTCTTGAAACAAAAGCAGTGTTTGACAGGGTTAAAAATTAGATCTAATTAGACTTGCCTGATTTGCTAACCATAACAAACTCTACTCTTAAGCCTTGATGTTTCACATGAACTTTCTTTCCTCTGCTCAGTTTTCTAAGTGCCCATTTTTTCATAATCCCACTTTATGTGCCTCAGTTTTAAGGCACAGGTGTGATTTTTCTTGCTTACTTCCTCTACTGGAGAGCATATAATCCTTGCAGGAGTCAGCTCCCTTCAAATTTCAAAGCTGTAGTCAGGGATAGGACTGCAAGAAGTCACACACTGAATTGTTAAAAGGGGAGAATGGGAGGCATTTTTTTAGTGATAGATTGCCAGTCAGGTGAGCAACAAAATAAAAGAAGTCCTACAGCAAAAGGGGGGAAAATAACCCCAGCAATTGCTTCAAGTGATTCAAATGAATAAGAAATAAGAGATGCGGTTTACAGCTCCATCCCCAAATCCCCACGCAAGAGAGGAATTCAGAAGTAAAAAGAAGCTTTCCTGTGTCTGACACAGCACTCGTTGGAAGCCAGCCCTCAGTTAATATCCCTCTTGAGCATGGGGAATGTTATTTGAAGGAAGCTTGTTACCTTCCTGCCACCCTGCTGCTGCCAGCAGGTGTCTGAGCTCAAGCCAGCCAAGGAGAAAACTACACAACTGGTGGAAAGCCAAAGAGCAGGAGGAAGGAAAAACCTGTTAACAACCAGCATGATTATTTTGCAATGATCAGACTCAGCCCAGACTTGCTATTGTATTCAGGAAACTTTAACTGGCAATGTTAGTGGGGTCCAAACCTGGATCCATAGGCCAGGAACTGGATTTGAAAGAGACAGAATATAGACCTTAGAGACAAAGAGACGGGAAACAAAACAGTAAAGCCCAAGCAAAAAGAAATTAAGATTTAGATCAACAGAAACTGCTAGAGGAAACTTTTTCTGCTAGAGCTGCTCCACTTTCATCATGAAATTCTTCTGTTTGTCAGGCTGATGGTCTCTGTTCTCACCAAAAATCAAGCAATATCAGCAAGTGATCCACACTCAGCACAAGTAGAGTTAAGAAATAAAGAGAGAACCAAGGAAGGAGACCAATGAAGGAGAACAGGTCTAAAACACAAAGCAGAAGAAGTTGCAGTGTTTTGACATAGAGCTCCAACACAGCTTACAGCAGCAAAGAGACGAATCATAATAATTCTATGGAGGAGTAGCAGACTGTTCCTTCAGCAGCAAACCACCAACTTTTAAAGACTATTTAACAACATGATTTATCAGAAACATTCTTTTTTGTTGTTTTCTGCACCTTGCTGTGAATTGTACTAAATGTACAAGCCAGAGGGATTACTGTATGAAAGTCCTGAGGTGTCCCCACTGGTAATAAAGACCCTCATTTACTCTGTCAGGGGATCTTACCAGCCATCAACCATATCCTGGCCTGACATCATGAAGTACTGTGGGAAGTCATCCAGCCTCATATCATTTTGCTATGATGTTAAAAAGGTTACATCTCTCGATATGTTGGTAGAGAAGGTACAGTAAATCTGCAGCAGTAATCTTAACCAAATGCATGAGTTACTGGCTGCAGTTGCTACTTGTTTCACAGACTACGACTGCTGTTTTTTATGACTGGTATGCTGCAACTCTTCTTAAAATAGCTGAGAAATGTCACACATAATTCTTACACAAATGGAAGAGGTTAGAACGCATCAAGAGCCAAAGACTGGAAAATTTAGCATGAAATCTGCAGTTTCTATGATAATGTTCTGCATATGTGAAATTATTTACAAGACATATGTCATGCAGCTGTTAAATAATGAAGCTCGATTGGTTTTGCTGGCTACCTTAATCAAATACTTTTTTTCTGCCACTGCACTAATTGCACTTGCTTTTATTTCACCCCAACAGAGCATGGTGTAAGAACCTGTTATTACTCAGAGCTAGCTACATTAATTGCCTTGGTGGACACAGCAGAAGCCATACCTTCATTGCCAGTGAACATTTTAGTGTTAACTATGAAGGGTGTATGGCAGCTCCAAAACCTAATCTTAGTCCAAGACAGCAGCAGCAGGAAGTGTTTCATTCAGTGACAGATGAAAATAGGTGTGATGGGCTACATTAATTCTTGTGCAATACCTTTTACTATGATGTAACCGTAGCTGGGATGAACTCTGTGCAGCGTGAGGAAATTATTCTTGATAGATCTTTAAGTTCTCATGCAGTATTCTTATACGTAATATATACACCATGCAAATATTTAGCGTAGATGCATCATAAGTCTTAGGCCCTTAAAGGCAAGCAGAAGAACAGCAGCCTCTACTATGGGATGAAGTACCTCAAGTACAGACCTCCCTTCCCAGTAAGTTCATGGCAATATCATTGTGGATAGAGTGACCTCGTGGTGGTCTAGTGGTTAGGATTCACCGCTCTCACCACTGGTGCCCAGGTTCAATTCCTGGTTAGGGTAGAATCCTGCTCTGGCATGGGGGTTGGACTAGATGATCTCTTGAGGTCCCTTCCAATACCTGATATTCTGTGATTCTGTGTGAGTCTGTGGATATCAATAACGAACAACATTGTTCATCCATCAGTAATTGCTAACAAAGTCAAAAACCTGTTTCCTTCCTCAACTTTCAAGTTTTAAACCAACACTCCCCACTTTGCACCCTATCCAGCCTGAGCAGAGGATTCAGGCCAGGTTATTACCTCTGCTGTGATTCCTAAGCACAAGACTGTGACATGAAAGGAGCCTAGCAACATTGACCACATGTCAAAGCATTTTCAAAATAAAGATTAGCAGAGGGCACATATATCCAAAATGTGCTTGTCATGGTTCATAACTTTGTGGAGTTGAAGCCTGTTGGGATTTAGGCCTATTGTTGTCCTCTATTGTAAGACCTGTAACAACTTACATCTGTGGATGCATACAGGTAATTGGTGGTTAACAGACCTATGTGCAAAAACAATGAGCCTCACCCCAAGAAAATTAACTCCTCCCTCTGTTTAAATTTTCTATAACCCTTCATGTCCCTTTGAAGCTGGTGCCTAGACAATAGCTATCTCCATCCAGATGACAGAACATAAGATCACCGTATACAGACTGAGGGATTTGGGGACAGTCCTCTGTACCTGCTGTGATCGAGCGCAGGACTACAGTACAAGAGAGTGAAAGAAGTGACCCAGATACCAGTTTCCAGATCTACTAAGAACTTGCAGGTCCTCCTGGAACTACACTGAGCCTGCCAGCCCCTAGTATCTTTGACCAGAAAGTGATTTTACACTATATCTGTAGGCAGGCAAGTTTGAAAATGTTGGATGCATTTTTTTCATCCTCACTTGCGTTTACTTTTTATTGACTAGTGCTGTACAAAGAAGTGCACAGTAGGACTAGTTTGGAAAGCAAGCAGTATATATTATCTTAATTCTTCAAAGAAACAAAAGTTATAAATACCACTTCTACCCACCTTTCCAGTCTGTCAATTCAAACCACTTGTGCAGCTCGATATCTGCTGAAATACTCTGCTGGCTCTCAAACAGGATGCCTTTGCTCTTGATGGTGTAGCCCCATGCAATAACTGTTGCAGGGCGTGTTGCAGCTCTTTTTCCTTTCTGGCATATGATATTTGGCACACAGCATATTTATGACAGAATGTTAGACTGAGGTGCAAATGCAGATTGAATCTTTTCATCTCTCCTCTTCACATATAAGAAAGCCTGACAGCAGATTCAGTAAAGGCTAGGAAGGAATTCCCCCCCTTTCCATGGCATATTGCAGTGGCTGGATGCATTATACAGAGAGAAGTTTTCTTCTGAGGCAACATTGCCGAAGGCAGGTTACTGGGCTTGATAGATTAAAGACGTGAACCAAAACAACAACGTTACGTTTTCATGTTAATCATCAGGCTGTTCTCAGGCCTGTAATTTTAAATTTGGCTGAACTGAGGATCAGTTGAACAGGGTTTGTTTTGTCACATGATTTTTTGTGTCCACAGTAAGCTGTTAACAAGCTCTGGCAGATTTACGGTCACTAGACATACTTCTGCAAACACATTGTTTACAATTACAGTGAATTCACAGGGCAATGACCACACAGGGACTGCTCACTATAGCTGGATGTAATGTACATTATCATAAAGCCGTAAGAGAGTGTTCCTGGGCTAGGGTCTCTCAGCAGGCTCCTGCTGAAAGTACTGGCTAGCTGATCAGTGAACCTTAAACCGGAGGCATGGGACTGGTGACTTCACCCATCTAGTGTTCTATATGTGGTCTCAAGGAACTATAAAAACATATTCTATAAAGTAGCAACAGTAATATTTTGTAAGTACTGGAAAGATGAACCTGCACTTTAAGGTTCAAATACAATGAAAAATAGTTATGAGCTAACATCCTTAAATTTTGTTTCGGCATTTTAAGGTATTCCCAGGTTTTTTTCCATAATACAGAGGGTTTTTTTCCTCTAAGAAAGCTGCTACAGTCAAAAGGACCAAAATAAATTAGCCATCAAATAATAGTGGTAAATATTATCAATCTCAGTGTTTTGAGAAAGATATTCTGACCTACAATATACAAATTTCACAGCAAGACAGAGCTGACAAAAACAGTATAAAGAAAGAATTAAAGGTGATGTCCTAAATCAATTCCTAAGATAATTCATGTTGTCAGAATGGATCTGTTCCCACCCTTTGAAAGCCTTTCATCTTGGGCTGAAAACTTCACCTGTCCAAAAATATGGAACCATTCTCAGGGCTGCAGACGCTACTTCAAGTAGGAAATTCCCCTGAAAACTATTAACATACTACTGCTACTTTGGTAAGTCAAATAAAAGTTAAGGAAGTCCCCTTAAAAACAGATTCATTATAATTTGCTATTTTGCATCTCTTTGGTGGCTGATGATGTAACTGTTAAAAAACCCTGACTTGGCAGGTGAAAATTATTTAAAAAAATATCACTCTGTTACTCAATGTACTAAATAAGTGCATAAGCATACAAAACCCTGAAATAATCAAAGCAGGAGCTGCAAGGCATTAATTAGGAAATTTTCTTAGTGTTTCCTGGCCTATGCTAGAGGTGGGAAAAAGAAGTGTATATTTAACCTACCTACCATCACAAATAGCTGTAAACTAATATTAGAACTGATTTTGTTCCATCAATTATCTCTGAAGAGCAGCTCCTAGATTCTGACCTGTTGCAAACATGGCATCATAGACCGATTTATTTACACATCTTACTCTTAAAAAAATTTTAAGCAATAAACCACAGCTAAACAGACAGCCTCCAATGAATTCAATTAACTTTGCAGCTTTAAATGGTCTCTTCTGAGGTCATTAAATTACTAGTCACTTCTGTATTATATAAATAGAATAGTAGCATAGTTTGAATAATCTGAAAAGTAGTTTTCAGATTCCATGTTCAAGTGAACATAAAAAGTTGTTATTCTACCCATTCCTGTGAATAACTGCTAGCTTTTTCTTTTGTAAATTCTTCCAAGCCTAGAAAAAAACTAATCTTGCAGTGCATATTAAGGAGGCTTAAGAATAGTTAATTGCTTAAAAGAAAAAAATTATTATGTGACTATTGTACTTAAAACAGCCTTTGGCAAGATCTCCAAAACTATCTATCTCCTAAGTTTGGAGTTTGATTGTTTTCTTTGCTTTTGAAGGAACAAACTGTGAGCTGGAAATAGATGAGTGCTTGTCAGAGCCGTGCCTGAACAGTGGGACCTGCCACGATTCGCTGGGGACCTTCTCCTGCTCCTGTGCACCAGGCTTTCTTGGCCATCTCTGTGAAACCAACATCAATGAGTGCATCAGCCTGCCATGCCTCAACGGGGGACAGTGCGTGGACCATGTAAATGGGTAGGTCTTCTACAACTGGGTAACTGAGGTGCATTCAACTCCTCTGTTTTGCAGATGGGAATGCTAAAAGAGCCTGCACTGACAGGTAGCTGATTCAATTTCAAATTTCAATTTCCTTTTCAAATTCACTTCTTGATCCAGCACTGATTTCAGTTTAAATATGAAAAGGACTCAAGATCATGTTCTGGGAATCAGCTTTTGTACAGTGCCGTGATAGGCCACCAACCTTGTGGAGCTCCTTTTCAGCAGCACTAAGTAACTCTGAAGAAGACAAAGCACTTTACTATTTTTCAGTATAACTCAAGCATGACAGGGAGAAGGAGGTCACCTTGCACCTACCAGTTCACAGCAGATCCTCTTGGTGACCTGCAAGCCTTTTGAGTATAATGCATGAGGTAAGGAACTGGGATAATCATTCAGGCCAGACTTAATACTACTTATTTTCCTGCAGCTTTTAAAGCTGAAGTACATGTAAGGGCAATTTTAATTGTCTCGTAATACTGCAGGATACCTGGAGAACTCTTTGAGCTCTTACAACATTTATTACATGATGAAAAGTTTTGGACAACAAAGCAATTCAAAACAGAAT
The DNA here is from genome assembly GCA_013399015.1 of Galbula dea. Classification (NCBI taxonomy): domain Eukaryota; kingdom Metazoa; phylum Chordata; class Aves; order Piciformes; family Galbulidae; genus Galbula; species Galbula dea. The sequence goes on along the minus strand of VWZX01004903.1, from coordinate 1,242,805 downwards.
GGTGTCTACCAATTTCCCTTCTTTTGTGTATTTTTGGGTTAAATGAAAACTTGTAGTCTTTAAACAGTAGATTTCTGACTACGGTACAGCTGAGGCTTTTGTGTGTGTCATCAGCTCTCACAGAAATACGTTAGGTGACAGATTTTGCATTAAAAGCCATAAATACAAACAGCAAACCAAATTCTCTCCTACACTTTACACTGATCTTCCATTGATGTTTCATGAATGCAAAAAAAGTAGAACTTGATATCTTAAAAGAGTTTCATGTTATTGAATATTTCTTATTTAAACTCAAAAATTTACAGAGATGCCTCAGTCAGACCTACAAAACCTGCTGTGCACAGGCACAGAAGATACCTCTGCATGCTTCAAGCCTTTTTTCCATTGGAAATATTCCCAGGACCTTCAATGCTCTTTTGATTGCATAGGAAAGAACATCTGCACATATTGCTTTCTGTGTATTGTGTGAACATCAAACAAGAAGCCCCAAAAAACTGTTAGGTAGAGTATCTAAGAACATCACTCTTACTAGAAAAAGGTGTCTGCCTGCTCAGTCATAGCCTGCCAACAAGCAAGGCATCCTCCAGAACCTCTGAAGGTCGACAGCAATGTCAAATACTTAGATACCCAAGAAAAAAGGAACACAAGTGAAGCTTCCCATTAAGCAGTGTGTTGTGAATATTCCTTGCTGCTCTATGATTCTGGACCAAAGGAAAAGGGACCATGGGCTAAGGCAGAATAAAGATATATTTTTCACAACAAAGCTGAACAGCACCAAACTGAAGGCAGATGGAGGAAATGTGTGAAAAATACAGCAGAAGAAAGAGTCTTCTGTTTTGAAAGCATACCTCAGAATGAAAAATATTTTTCTGAATCACATATTCCGTATTACTTTTTATATTCTAAATTCAAATGCCTCTTGGTCTAAGTCATCTCTGATTTTGATTTAAGAATAATCCATACACTAGGAACAAAAATTGGCCTACCAGAAGTTTCTCCTTAAGTACATTTAAATAGTATAGTAAAAAGTTTACACTTTTTGGTCTGTTAGACTGCAGGAGCCACTTGTTCTCTGGTGTTTTGTTAAGTTGAACATTTCACCACCTCTACATATATTTACTCTAAGACCTAGATACTAAGCACAGAAATTATCAAATCATACTTAACTCTTGTTCAGCAAGATTCCCCATGATTTCAGTTGTATAATAGCTAGTATATAATTTTACTGTAAAATTAAACAACCCAAGAGTAAAATTCTGTTTCTGATAATTATTATTATTAGACAAAGATCATCTAACCATGTACATTTAACATATGTATCTGGCAAAGGCCTGTCTCTTCTTATGACATGTACAGGTTGATGTTATGATCTAATAACTTATGATGTAAGCATAGAAGTTATGTATTTTATAACAATTAGCTCCCTGAAATAAACCACAAGCAAAATACTTCAGATGTTACTGATTACCTACCCATTGTTCATTTATGTATACTTTTTTTTTTTACTTCTAAACCCATAGTAGTAACACTGGTATCTTAAGGAAGCTTGTACTAATTACTGTTATTACTAAAACTATTGAATCAATTGACATTTTTGTTCTAATCTGACAATAAAATATTGCTTTCCAAAGAGAAAGTATCACTTAAGGATATCAAGGAACAGAAATTGCCTTATTTTTTGCCAGTTCAGTTTCTTCTAGACCGAGACAAAGGGATACTAATACTTAACTGCTTCTCCCCTTTTCATACTGTGGATAATATCAAGCTTACAAAAATGTTATTACAAATGACAGAAGCTTTTTCCTCCAGAATTAAAAAAAGAAAGGAAAGAAAAGAAAATATGATAATTCTTAGAAGAAATGATCTGTCAAAAACAATTTGAATTCACAAGTAGCTTTTTCCCCCCAGATAAGACTGTACATTTCAGTAAAAAGTTCATTGTTGGTTCCCAATTTCTGTGGTTTCTGCTGCAGCACCTCAACTATACAAGCTGCTAACCAAGGCTACACAAGAAGCCTGTGCAGGTTTGAGAACGAACCCAGATCTTCTGACTTCCATTTAGAGTGAACATTGCATTGTGTGTTGCAGGTACAGCTGCAACTGTACTGGTACTGGATTTATGGGCCTGCACTGTGAGACCCTAACTCCCTTATGTTGGTCACAACCATGCTACAATAATGGCACTTGCGAGGACAATGCTGGCAATTACACATGCCACTGTTGGCCAGGTAAGCTTTAAATTCTCCTGTAAACATTCTCTTTCCTTGTGTAGAAGACAGGTAATATTCTTTTTTTTTCTGGTACAATAAAAAGTTGAAGATACATAACCTTAAAAATACACTGTGGGCTTGTGTTTAGACAGGCTTCACCCATTGTGACTCAGAGCCCTATGGGTAAGTTGCTCTCTTTTCCAGCTAAGGATTGATTTCCCTACACAACAGAAATGGGCAAAACCAAAAGTGCCAGTATTATGGAGTCAAGATAAGAGAGAAGTCAAAGTTGGGATCCATATCCTAGTCACTTAATCCTTCAGCCCATGAATCAGTGCTGCATCTCATCTTCTTTTAGTATTCATTAAAATGACTTTTAAACCAGTCTAAAAACTTACTTTTCTATGCAAAATGTTGTCTGTTTATGTATAAAATTAAACTTGGTGTTACATTGGGAAATGTCACCTTCATATCACCAATGCAAGTTCTATCTAGCAACATAGACTCAAACACGCTGGGCTGTGTTCTCTTCTACCGGTAATGCTTGCATATACAGCCATTTGCAAAAAGGCTCCCACAGCCTCAGTGGGACACACCCCCTGCACTCTTGGGAGACTTTGTGAATCTTTCAGCACATGGATTAACCACAGTAAGTCCCACTAGAAAGTTTAACATTTGTGTCCTTTACTGAGGATGCAGGAGTACAGTGCACTATGAGGAGTAAATGCCACAGTGTTGTTGGACTACATGGTTCTTGGTGCAAAAATTAAGCAGAACCTTTAACATTTTCCAGAAAGTGGAGAATTTTGTGGTATTTCAGATTCCAGATGAAGTACTTTACAAACACCAAATAATTTATACTCCATGATAGCCTGTCACAGGAAAGTGGTGCCAAAGAGAAGGAAGACTTCACACAACCTGGAAGCATATCTATGCCGCAATTCATCAGTGCCTTTTTATCCACATAGATCCCTATATTATTACTTCATAAAAATCCCCTGTACAACTCAACAAAGCTCAGCTGGCTAATGCTGAAGAGCCATGGTAACATCCTGCTGCTGAGCCCTGACAGACAGCTGCAAGTAAATGTTCACACCTTCAAGAAGCAGGGGAAATCTTTTAGTGCATAACAGAGGCTGAAACCAAGCAAATCTAATATTCACAGTATATATTCACAATAGTGTTTTGTTGTCTGGAACGAAGGAGTAGTGCATGAATTGATAAGCCATCTCCTCATGGCTCTCTGCAGGCTATGCGGGTTCCCGCTGCGAGGAGGACATCGAGGAGTGCAGCAGCAGCCCCTGCCTCTCTGGGGGTGACTGCGTGGAGCTCTCCTGGGCCAACCGCTACGGCAACATCCCAGGCCTGCCGCTAGCCTTCAGCTATGACAAGGCCGAGGGCTATATCTGTAGCTGTAAGCCAGGCTTTACTGGTAAGATTCTCTTGCTGAAAGCTTAGAAAATGATGTGCTGCAGTATCCTGTTGTTTAGTCCTGGGTGTAAATAAATCTTTAAAACATTGTCTGTTTTAAGGTGCTATAGCACCAAGGGTCCCTCTGGTGGTCACCACACGCACGTTTCAGTGGTGATTTGGATGGAATAAAGGGTTTGGCTGCGTAAGTTGCGAGCCTAGCAAGAGAGCAGCAAGCTCCAGGTAGAGCCCCTAAGGCAGCCCGGGCAGCTGGAGAGACGAGGTCTCTTCCACTGCCTTCTCTGTAAGGCTTCATCATTTATAACCACATTTGGTTGAATTATGCCGTAAGCTTCAGTCAGTGGGTGTTTTATCATAAGTTCATTGTGCACAGGTACTGTATTACATGACTAAAAACAATGAATAATAAATGAGAAAATATTTTCATAAAGCAACACTCCCAAGCTTCAGGAGTTTCTCTACACTCCTTGTACAATACTGTACGGCAGCACTGGGGACAGGCAGGAATACTTAATCTGAGAATGAGGCAACATTTTGGATAAATTTGGCACTGTGATGCCTTGGTGATATTCTGCAGCTTAAATGAAAGAAATAATTTAAAGTTGTGGGTGTAGCTGTGTTCTTAAGAGAAAAAAACTATCAAAGCTACAGATAACCATAATCCTAAAAAAGATGTGTTAAGATTTACATTTAACACAGCCTGTACTATTTAGCAGAGCCATACACTTGAGTTTGGATTGTACGCTCCTGGGTCTGCAATATTTTTCTGCCAACTCCATTCCCTTGTTCCTTCTGAAGGAAAAAAATAATTAATAGCTGAATTAATTTAATCAACCTTCAATTTCTTATTCCATTCATCTCCTGAGCAGCTTATAAACTTTCCTTTGCCTCCCAGTGTGTTTTATCACTGCTATCTGCAACACAGCAGGTACAAAAGCACAACTTTCACTCTGAATTTGCAATTTAGTTTTCTTCAAAGTGGCATAAAGACTTGTTTGCTTTTGTTTCATCCATTCCCCTTAAATGTCCTTCCCTATCACATCACTAAGTGTTGCTGTTGTTCTTTTGTTCTGTCTAGGAGAGTATGACATGAGGCTTCTACTAAGGCTTGTGATATTGCCCAGGCTGCCCTAAGCACTCTTACCTCTTTCATATGCCACTTCTTTCTCTTCAGTTCTTTCCAGTGATGTCCAGGTCTCAGGTTCTTTTCCTTCTCCCTTGCCCTCATTTAGAAACTTCTGTGCTATGTGAGAGAAGGTGTTGCCTTGTTGTCATCCTTTATCCTCTCATTTCCTTATCAATTGCTTTCACCTGATTTTTTTGCCAGATGTGGGTTGTGATTCTGTTGGTTTCATTTACATGGAGGACCCTTTTGCTCCCTGGGGAGTACCAGTAGACTCTAATTGGTCTGAAAAAAGTGTCAGAATCCATGTAAAACTATTAATCTTAAATAACTTTTTTCAGTGGATAAGCTCCTCTGTCAGAAGAGAGATTGAAAAAAGACTTGGAGACCCTGAAATTTCTGCTAACGTCACATACTAATTACATCTTTTAAAATGTTATATGTTTAGTTATCCACCCAAGAGTAATTCTTACTTAACAGTCTACTCAGACAACTGGAGGCAGGAAGAACATGAAGGCTGTAAAAGCTGCATGTGAAATGTCACTCAGTAAGATTAACGAGGTTAATCTTGCTACTCTCGTCAACTCCTTCCCTGCCTTTGTTTTTCAGCAGGGCCTAAATTTTAAACTCTTTCTTTTGCAGACCTGTATGAGACACAATTTGTCAAGCAATTTTCATCTTTATGGAGAAAACAGCAGGATCATGCTAACTGACACCTGGCATGCTAGGGTCCCATGCTTTGCTCTAGCAGCCCTTAGGTATTACACAGCCAGCCTCCACAGTGCCCCGAGCAGCATTGTGCATTTTTCTCTGGCCCTTTTCCTTCCCCCAGGTAACACAGAAGTAGAAAGTGCTCAAAATGAGCCTCAGCCTCCTTGTATGTCAGAAGCATTGACAAAAAAAGCCTATAGGGTGGCATGGAAAATTCACTTATGATGGTGATAAGTAATTTCTCCAATCATAACCAAATTCAGAATAAATAAACTACATGTTTTAATGGGAATTAAAGAAGATTCAGGATTAGAGTTAATAGCAGTAGTATGATCAAGGTAGCAGATAACTTCCTAATCAAGACGGCTCAGTATATAGGTGCTTATCTAATGTGTATGAAGTAATAGTCAACTGGAAAAAAAGTTGGATCCTTTCATCTGAGTATCAGTACAATTCATTGACAGCCAAAGCCCTACATTTCTGTGGCTGCAGGTCAGGAGTTCATCCAGCCTTAACACCTGAATAGTTGTATGAGCTTTAGATGTAAAACCTCAGCTTCCTATTGAAACAGGACAAAGATTTTCTTTAATAAATCACATTCAGTATTGTATTATGCCTCTTTCCCCAGTAAAGCACTCACAGAATATTATAATCATACTTCACTGTTCAGGGTAATATGAAGACTTTGTACTGTGAGGGCCTAATCCAAAAGCCACTAAAATCAATGGAAAGATGTCATTAAACTGAGGAGGATTGCCAATTTTGTAATAGGCATAAAACAACATCTTTGAACTTACTGGATAAAACTGCAAACAAATAACTGTAATTAAACTGAAAAATTGAGAATATCTGCCTTTTGGACTACAGTTTTAGCCACAAGGGCAGGAGGTAATAGACCCTAAACTTATGCACATGTCAGAATGAAATTATTGTCCACATTTTTTTATAGGAGAAAGGAATAAATATTATATGACAGTCTTGTTATAGGTAGTGATTATTCAGGTGACTTGAAAAATAGTCAGCAGTCTTCCTAAAAGTCTTGGAAGGAAACAAATCTGCAAGAAAAATGATTTGCACAATGTGAATCTTAAACATAAAAAAAAAATAGAAGTCTTAGTCTGGAGACTTTATTCCAGGTAGAAACTCTTTGAGGCCATGCCTTATCCCAGATCCAAGCTAGAAAATATCTATACACCTTCTGTGAAGGGTTAAACTTCTCCAGCTCCCTTTTAAATCAAAGGATTTGGGGATACTCAGATTTCAAGGTCTCAGTATTTGTGCAGTAGCAAGCCCTAGATTTTTTATATTACCTTGGGCAGCTGGCCCCCTAGCACAACAGTACTTTTAATAGATTGAGCTTTCATGTAAAGGGCTGTGATTTGTTGCTGCTAGCTAAAGGCAATAGTTACCCTAGGACTGTGCCCTTTCATACCATGGGTATATTGTATTGCTCTAGCACTGCACATTTTTAAAATACACTGTTATTTGAAAGGTTAGACTTTTCACTTTGCTCATGAAAACATGTGGGAAAGGAGCAGGGTAGAGCTCTGGATTTGGTAGTGACTCATTTCACCATGTTGTAATAAACTTAACACCATGTAAAAATTAAAGAGCTTCTGAACTTGCAAGGTCTATCAAGTGACACATTCCAGTGTTAAACTGAGCCCAAGGAGCGGTGAGTTTGCAAGGCAGATGAGTCCTGTTCCCTGTGCCTCAAAAGCCATGCTGCCCATGATCACTAGATGGGTAGGACAGTGTTGCTAGCAGGGATGAAGACCACTTATTTTACTTCAGCAGAAAGACTTCAAGAGAATCAGAGCCCACTACCCAGAGTTAGGCAGGGTGCCTGCCTCCTAGGTGACAGGCAGATAAGCTCTGGCAGCTTAGAACCCCTTATGGTATCTTGCTGTCTGCTATGTGCCAGCAGTGCCACCAGGACTGCTGCTTGCTTGGGCATCCTGGATTCCTAAGTGTTTTTTTGTCTTTTCATTTATTTGTTTTACCCTTTTAAATTTCCTTGGCCCTTTTCCCAGTCTGTTGGATTCCTGCAGGAGAAAATAATATGATCAGGCTAGTGTCATATGTGTATTGAATTCCTGGCACGTGCATAGGGGAAAGAAACTGTCTCCTGGAGCCAAAAGATGAGGCACATAAATGGCCAGTATGGGAAAGGACTAAACACTCAACCAACTACAACACAGATACTGAACTGTGAACATCATGAGACCAATGCTTGAAAACAATGCATCATTTGGACTCTCATTCTGCACTTAAGCCAGGGTGAAAGAAACATAGAAGCGCACAAGACATCAGGCTTCCATTTCTCTGCACATCTTTAGATGCTGCTCTAAGCAAACCATCCAGCAGACAACAGGGTAGACTATGCTTCATCCAGCCATACTTCTCTCCCCTGGCCTGTGACAGTATTATACAGACATAAATATTATTTATGAATAATGAGTCAGATAGTAGTCACATTATTGCTAACTTAGGAAGCTTATAATACATATATTTTTCATGTCTTTTTAATTTTTGCAAAATTAATCTTCTTATGACTCACCTTGCCCCCCTGCATGGCACTGGGCTGCAAGAGTGATTGTTTAAATCAACTCTAGTTGTAAAAGATACCTAGTATTTACCACTGGTTAAAGAATTCCAATTTAGCGGGTGTCACTTCAGAAAACAGCAGCATATATCTCTAAGTGATATAGATACCACCTGACAATCTGTCTATATTCACCACAATATTCTGCAGCTTGGGTTTTGACTCACTAAAATCCAACATGTCATGAATACAAATAATTTCAGTCATACATAATTACTGTGAAGTATTTCAGTATTACCTCCACTTCAGAAGAACAGAAAAAAAAGAATAAGGTCCAATATGATCATGAGGTCATAATATCATATGACATTAACTTGTGAACAGTAGAATCTCACAACAATCCATAGAGAATGTGTTTGTACATTGTTATCAGATTCATGTACCATATTTAGTGTGCTCCAAGTAGAGACTGAAATAGTTTCTGATCCTAGGTACAAAATATGAACCTATCACAGGCTCTAACTATGCAGATGACTCCTTTTAATGAAATCAAATTCAGCTCTATTGAAAACGTCAGCTTGTCCCTATTATTCTTATTGTACAAGGGAACCTTTTGACAGAAGAGTATTTTTGCTGACAACGACAACCTATGTTAAAATTTTGTAAAAGCTGAACCATGTGTTAAGAAAGGACCCCCTGATCTTTTCATGACAACAGTTTATAGAATTAGCCACCAGACCTAACAATTTGCTTGCAATTCTGAGAGTGATATTTAGGGCCCTGATATACCTATGTATATATGTTTTAATGAGGAATATGTTTTACATGAGAAATATCTTTGCTCTTCTTGTTGCAAGTTGCACAGGAAATTCAAAGAGATCACAGCTATCACTTATGCATTATTCAGCACCAAAAGAATACACAAATGACAAGATGTTTTGTTTTGGGGTTTTTTGAGTTAGAAATATATGAAATTAAAACACTAGGAAGCATCTACCAATATTATTTTCAGAACATGTATAGGCTTTTTATGCTTTAAAGCTTGACAGTTGACCCATCATTACTATGATCTATTTTCTCTAGTTAGACTGATACGTTAAGTTGTATAATGTAGTCCGACGTGATTGACAGAGCCTGCAAGCAGTTGATATTTTGAATCTGGCACATCTGTCTGTGTTAAACAGTGTGGCACAAAACCACTTTTTAGCATGAAAAGCTTTTTTCCTTGAAGGGAAAGAGGAGGGAATTAATAGCTTTTAATCAATAAATTCTTAGATCTTGCAACACATCAATAGACAATGTCCTTAGATTTAAGGAATCTGTCCAGTACCTGGCAGAAAGTGATTTTTTTTTTTTTAAAAAAGAGGAAAAGAAGAAAAAGGAGTTGTCTGTTATTTAGCAGCAGGAATAATGCTTTTCAAGCATCTTTTATTTTCCTGACACTCATTCCTGGTGGGTCACTTCATCGTATAATTGACTAGTTATTAAATCTAGACTAAATATCTGGTAAGAATTTTCCTTCTGGGGCCTTCTTCAGGTTCAGCCTACTTACCTTTTTGATTTCTTTCTTAATACTGTGAATAAATCTTTCCTATCCTTTTTAATTGGCATATATCAGATATTTATAGTTTCCTACAATCCAGTTTTGCCACCTCTTGGATGAGCTTATGAGCCTACTCAGTTCCATCTTTCCCTATTGAACAATTCCTTTGGCCTTTTCATTTCTTTCTTGCTTTGCCCCAGTCCAGCAACATGCTATGCAGCCTGGAACCAAAGAAAGAGCTCATTTTGCCCTCCTCTTCCTGCTGTTGAAAAAACAGTACTCTTCATTTGCCTAATATAAACAGAAACTGCTTTGTATCCCCTGCTACACATCTTAATACTAGTTCTACATGTCTAAAGCATCTGTAACATGGCATTACAGGTAGTGCTATATATTTCCTGAAGAGAGGCATTTGTTGCAATACACATACATCCAATAACAAAGACAACCACTAACGAAAGTAAAGTGTGTTCTAATGGATAACCATCCACAAACCTTGGTGAAATCAAAGGCGTTGGACATACTAAGCTGACAGTAGAACTTTGCTCATCTTCTTAAGAAAGTGATTGTCCATCTCTGATACTACTTTACAGCCTATGTTGTTCTGGTTGAATTACAGTCAAAATGCAAAGCTGAACAGATGTACAACTTTTCCCCAAACAGAAACGAACTTTCTCTAAATCTACACACCACACAATTTTCACTGCTCTGGAAAAGGTGCTTAACAAGTGGTCAGCAAAGAGAAGACCTGTGCTGTGGCACTAATACATTTTACTTCCTCAATACATTTTAATTTATGGAATATTTAAAGTTCAATGTTTTACTCAACAGATGATTCTGAAAACAGCCTTAATAATCTCACCATTGTGAACCCCATTAAAATGCAGTTTATTGGGAACACATAAAATTATACAACCAAACATTTCCCTCCATAATGGAGGAACTCAGCAGTGACATTGGAGAAGATGGAGGAGTTCAGTCAGAATTAACACATAGGCAAGTAGTTCTGAACCATATACATGTATAAATGTGTGTGCACATACACATGTGCTTATACACATATGTAAATACAAATAAAGCAGTTGCTTCAGAATACTTTATGCTCTGCTTATATATAAAGGGCCACAACTTTCATCTTTTCTATTTAGAAGTGCACAGTTTTCTGGCTGGATTGTTTTGTAGTAAGAAAGAAAGACTTGTCTTCATTCCTTTCTGCAAGATTTGTAGCATGCCATGCATATGTTTGTTAATAAGAAGAGTTTATGTTTGTCTTCATTACTAACTGATTATTTTAATTGCATGGCTTCTGTCAGTACGACATGTGTGATGTTTGCATGCCAAACCTGTATATATTTGTCATGAAACTGACATTGGCCTATATTCAGGTAAAAAGTCAAGATGCATGAGTAAACTTATTTAAGTATGCAGGCAGCTGTTATCTTTCTATGGCATCAAATATAAATGATATAATGCCATTCATCACATCATTCTTGTAGAGGTTATGGTTTTTATGTAGCTTAGCTACCCTGTTTCACACTCAGATTTTTTTTTTACGTGCTTTTGGAATACCATTTCTCATATATAAACATCCCCAAATAACCCACGGGAATGGGAAAACATTCTCTTTCACCCTTGGAAGAGGACTTTACTTGGTAAATTGCCAGTTGTATTACCCCCTCAAAAATGTATAAGCTGCCCTAATATTTGAAAATATACAATTTGTTTCAACTAACATCAGTATTTTGTAACAGCAGATCTCTGAGTGATCCACAAGCTCTCAGAGAACCAAGTTCTCTGTACTCCTTCAGTACGCAGTAGCCAGTAGAGGGAGCATGAAATACTGCCTATGTGCAGCGTCTGCTACACATGAGCAAACACTAATTTTAGGTGGTATTTCAGTGCAGTCATTGCAGCCTGATCTTGAAGATGCCATTTCTTATAGACTTTTTGATGAACACTGCTTGCTAGCACAAATCCGTAACATAAATTTTTTGCCCCACACAATATGATTAGCACAATTTTCCACTTGGAGTTCAGGGATACTGATCTTTGGCCAGTCACACAAAATCCACTTGGGGTGTAAGACCTATGGAAAAAACAAGCACTGCGGTTTTATGTACAGAAGATTAATTTGATGACCCAGATCAAGCCTATTCCTAGTTAAAATCTTTTAGCACCTTGGAGGCTTGGCATTCACACAAGAATCACAGAATCAAAGAATAACATAATTTTCCGTCCCAAAGAGCTGAGCTTTACTGATTGTGACTGAGGATCTCATGGAGCTGCTGGGATCAAAGGAGGCAGAGGAACTCCTGTCCTACTAAAGGCTAAGCACCCACAATGGATTTTGCACTGTCACTTGACAAAAAAATGTTTGACCCAAGCATTATGCAAAATATTAACTTTTTCCTCTTGATCACTAAAATACCAGCAAAGGACTATTTCATACCTTTACATAAGGTTCCCATAATGCCAGTGGCATAAATGAATCAGTTTTTAAAGCATAAAAGGCACCTCATCTATACCTCATCTAGAGATGTCAGCAGTAATTACAAACTTTGTTTTTAAGTATAACCAATTCTTTATTTATGGTGTGAAATGTTTTTTACCCTTTTGAACTTTAGCTATTTTAAGCCAAGCAATATTGTTGGCATGTTCCTTTAAAAATAATTGCTTCTGGACTGAGAAATTGAATGTCAAGTTCCAACTTGATGTAAATTAAATAGTTTACAATAATAGTCTGTCCCGTGGTAGAAGTGAGTGTTTTGATTCTGGGTCTGACTTCAGGACATGACCTCTTGATCACACAGGTCAGCACAGATGGGAAATATTGAAGAGGTACCCTAGGCTGACATGGGGAAGAAAGTGTCTTGTACTGATGTATCACAAACTGTCTGATCCATTAAACAGAAGCAATGTCAGACTCCACAGAGAATAAAGCTTGGTTGTCATAGGTCATTATGCCCTTCAAAAAGAAAAAGAAAAGAGTTGGAAGGAAAATCACAATGAAGGAAATCCTCAGGGCTGTCATGTACACATAATCTTCTAAACCTTTCTGAATTAATGCTACCAAGCCTAAATACAGGAGGAATGGAGTAAAGAATCCAAATATTCTTAACTTTTACAGTACAAATGTGTCTCAGATTTCCCACCTGTACGTGTTGCAAAGGATTATTTAACAACATATACAGCATTTTAAATTTAAAGGCAGGATACCTATACAGCTCAACCTCATGCTTATCAGGTCTTAAGAATTGCATATGTGTGAGCAATCATGTTTGCAAGATCAGGTAATATATAGCTCTTCAAGGGGAAGGCACAGCTGAATGGGGGAGAAGTTTAAATGTGGATTTTTTGTTTCTTTGAAATGCTATCTCCTACCTTTAAAATGTACTTTCATTTCAACTTCTGAGCAACCCCAGCTCTCTCAGCATCTCCTCATGTCAAGTTTTCCAATCCCTGACTCATCTTCACATCCCTTTGTGGACCTGCTCCAGTACATCCACTTCTTTCTTGTACCATAGGAGCCCAGACCTGGACTGGATGAGGTCTCACCAGTACTGAGTAGTGGTGACAAGTCACCTCCCTTGACCTGCTGCCAACATGCTTCCTAACACAGCCCAGGAGGCTGTTGGCCCTCTTCGCTGCAATGTCACACTGCTGGTTTATGTCCAACTTTTTCACTAGCATAGCAAAGCATCTTTCCAGCCATCTAGCCCCCAGCATGTACTGGTGGATGGAGTTATGTGTCCCCAAGTGCAGGGCTTTGCAAATCCCTTTGCAGAACTGCATGAAGTTACTGAAGATTGCTTATTTCTCCAGCCTCTTGGGGTCCCTCTGAATGGCAGCACAACTCTCTCTGATGTATAAAGAACTCTTCTCAATTTTGTATACACATATGTATACATATCTGCTATTCCAATAATAATTGTTATTAAATAAAAAAACACTTTAATGCTTTTGTTGGATTGGACTCAGTAGTCTTACAGTTTGATAGCAATAAATTGTCACTGATGAGTCCTAGGTCTAAGGTCTTCTCAAGGACATAGAGTACATTTGAACACTGAGTAATAAAAATAACCTGGTAAATAATAATAAGCACCAAAATTATTTTTATATGATATAAAACATAAAAGCTCTTACATGAATTATTCCCTGTTAATTATTCAGTGTTTGCTAGTGGGAGGAACAAGTGATAAAGCCTAGGATTTCTGTCTGTTCATGTGCTCTCTTTGACATAAACTGTGAAGTGACTATAGTGAGACTCAAACTGCTTCTGTTTAGGCACCCAGACTGGTTTTATCAGGTACAAGGAGAACTTCAAAGACATTCAAAGCTAACCTTTTACTGATCACCTGGGTGCTGATTCCTTTAAAAAAAAACAAAACTTGAATTAACTTAGAAAAAGTCTTCTGCTGACTGTGTAGGGATAACCAGACTAAGGAAAGCACACTTTTTCCCTGGCTGACAATTAGCTTTGCACTTTCAATGAACAGTCTTAGAGAGAAGAAAAATGGCCTGGTATAGACTACAATTAGCTGCTAGAAATAGATTTGGTGGATCTGATTCACATTGGTTTCCCACTACAGTAACTATTAAACTCTGGCTGTGTTAACAACATGACACTATTACAGACAATCATGATGATCAATACAATTATGGCTGTAGTCACTGTCCTATGGACATTATTTTTAAAAATAGTGTTCAGAATCTGCTGTTAGGTCTATTAGTGAGGCCAGAACATTATGGTAAATCACAACCTATAGTAACAAATAAACAAAACTAAATTCTGCACTGTGAACATGTCTACACAGCTACAGAAGTTAACAGTAGCACATAAAGACTTACAAAACCTAGATTTAATCTAACTAAATCACATAGCTATAGCACAACCCAGAAAATTCCCAAATAAGACAGCCAGCACACCATGACAAGCAGACAAAATATCAGCTGATGTCCATCTTATCCCATTGCCATTGGAAGTAAACGTGAAGCTAGTTTGGGTCTCACTCTTCCCAGTTTAAAGATGCTTTAAGTTTATGTAACCTTGGATTAGCAAAGCCATTGTTTAGGTGAGTCTTCACACTGAAAAAGAACTTACATTGCAGGGAATGAGAGAAATGAACACTGCTGCTGAAGTGAAAAGAGGTATGATCTTCTGCCATGCCCATTGATACAGGACTGGATGATCACAGTCCAAAATCTAAGGTCTTCTGCATCTACATCTACTTTACAGCAAGTCACAGCTATTTTCACTTGAAAGAAAACATATGTAGGGTAGAGTAACTGTCTCACAAAAAAAATTGTAGAAGTGGATAGTTCAGGGAAAAAGAATTCATTTTCTGTATTTAAAGTGATCAATTATATAGGGGTAAAACATGAAAAAAACCCTCAATTATATATATTCTTTGTAACTTAAAGGACACGCAAAAATATACTGTAGGAATAGAGAAGTGTAATTACACACAGCATAGATACAGATCATACTCATGGTGTTTCTACAGCTATGCTATACACAGCTCAAACTACACACAGCATAAACATGTTATACATGTTCACACATTCACATTTTATATTTTCTATTCTCAGGTCTCCATTTCAGTTAAGCTTTAAAGTCCCTATTAAAACTGTGGTTTTCAAGCCTACTGACTTTTTCAGTTTGTTTTGATATGGGCTGACAATGAAGTTATGTAAATACAGTCACTCTGGTATGCTGTGAAGATTCACATTGGTTTTAACAAAATGAGAAAATCTCGCAAATGACTGAAATTTGTTAAAGCACTGTTTTGAGGGCAGAAGCTGTTTCACACTAGACAGCACAGTGGCTGTATGCTTGCCTACCTCAGTTAAAACAAGTAAGAAGCAGTTGACAAGAGACAAGGTAGAAAATCCCTTTTAGGAGAGACTAGACACAGCATACATTTCTCAGTGGTTGTGTTCATCAACATTGAGCACTCTTTTAAAGCCCTGAAGTGTTTGTAGGACTGAAAATTAATTTGTTTTCCAATTCCAAAGTGAATCATATGCTCCAAACAGATTTTCAAGTCAGTGAAACATGACCTCCTATGATCTAATTAAACAACTCAAAGGTATTGGTTATTTTAAGATCCCTCTGGATATACTTCAGTTCAAATGCACACACATCATCTGTATGTACAAGCTCATAAATCTACAAAAAATGCAAATCAGATCATTAATGCTTTGAATTTGACAGTCTTACCACAGTTTTCCAAAAGGTAAAATATGAAAAACTCCTGAATTATATATACTGCTTTTTACAACTTAAAGAACACACAAAAACTATTCTGGAAGCAGAACACCAGATATACATCTTTCACTTCCAAATATCTGATCCATAATCAGGTACAAACGAATCAAATTCTCTAAAACTCACTATTCTGATTTCTTCTCTGAGTGATGGCCCTAGAGTGGAGCACTGGAACAGACGATAATCTTTAAAGCTCCTTTTCAGTCGAAGATTTTCCATGATTCTGTTTTAATTCCTTACATATTTTAATTGAATTCATACACTTACTATACCTGATGACTACATGACTATTTTTATAACTATTTTTAAATACAAAAAATCTATGACTTTTTTTTTCTAAGGTGTTTGGGTTTGGAGGTTTTTTTTGTTTGTTTGGGTTTGGGTTTTTAATTTTTCTCCCCAGTCTTTCATCTTTGGCACTGCTGCTGTGGTCTCTTTTCTCCACTCTCAATTTTACCTCTTACCTCTGTGTAGACCTTATCTCTGATCAGCAGTCTTTCTAAGCATCCCCCATGTTTCCTATATAGATTAATGGTCATACACATGCACAGTTGCTCCTCTTACTATCCATAAGAGCCTGTGTGGCTAACAGAGATGCTGTCTCACATTCCAAAACAAATATCTTTGGGATTACCATTGATTTCTGTATTTCCATTTCCTTTTTGCCATTCAGATTTTTCTCTATTTTTTTGTCTGTTTAATCTCTAAAATCTTACCTGCTATTTTCTCTCTCTTTTTTTTTTTAAATGGTATTGTCCACTCCACTCTCCAGAGTGTCACACTCTGTAATTGTGCTCTCCCTTCTCTCATCGACTCTTCCTAGCTCATATCAGCGACGTGGCCTTAGCTACAGATGCATTCATGCAGCCAAAAAACCCATTCAAAATGCTCCCTAGGAAAAGTGGGCTGCCACCATCTGATTTTCTTTCTTACCTCCATTAGTCAAATGCAACAGCAGCTGCCCCTTTTACCTATATATAAAGCTGACTCTAAAGTAGGGAAATGAAAGGAAAACAAGTGCCATGCAAGGACATATTTCTTCACCAAGTTTTTCTTTACTCCAGATTCAGACCCTAATCCTACAATTGGATCCACATGGCTGGCTGTGTTAATCGAAATATGGGACGAAGGTGTAGGCTACAAGCCACAGTTTTGCCACGCTGCCCTTCTAGGACGTGGCCCCTTGCCATTCACAGGCAATACGTGTCTGACCTCTGGCTGTGCTGCTCACACACCCTTGTCTGAGGAGCACTCAGGGTCTGCAGAGCAGGCTCATGAAAAGGGCTGGCTGATCTACCCGGAAGCTGAAGCCAAAGCTTAACTCAGTCGGCTGTTTCCAATATGTATAAAATAAAATAAACACACCAGATCTCACTAAACAACTAATCACCTACAGCATGTACAAGATTTTATTTTTTCTTTTTTTTTTCCTTTTTTTCAAATAGTGTATTTTAGGTGTGATAAAACATGTTAAACAAGTGGAAAAACATTTCCAAGTACTTTTGCTCTCAGAAAAATGTTTAATGGTTGAAGAGATTAAGGGATTGGGGGTTTTTATACTTTAAAAAAATCCATTTTTTACTGAAAATTCAAACTAGTCTATCAAGCTTCAGGCCAGCAGCATTTAAAAAGACTGAGTTACAGCATGCCAGTCTGAATGTAGCACGTCATGAATTCCATATCCCTCAGCTAGAGTGACATATTTAATGATTAAGCCAAACCACTCAACTCTACGTCTAATTTTTTTTCCTAGCCAGTATTAACTTTATATGTGTATTTCAAATGGCAATAGGAAAAATAGCTGAATAGTGAATTTGTCTGCAATAAAGGAATAACTAGCAAGGTCTTACAACTTTAGAAAATAAGAGTTCTGTATGAAAGGTATCATGTGTAAATTAACCCAATGTTAGTAAATGCTTATTATCCTGCTATTTTAAAGTATCAGATTTTCTGTGTGCTCCAGCTCTGCTTTGTATTCTGTCTTTCATTTTTCATGAGCTTTTCCTGCTAAGACAGCAACAAAAATTGCAGTACTAGATCAGATCACTGGTCACATTAAGTTCAATATACAATATAAGCCAGTTCTTTACTGAAGAAAAATAGAAGGAAAAAAAAATCAATTTATATACCACTCATTTGCTCTACACTGATGTACATAAGAGTAAAACCTGCTTCCTGACCTCCATGACAACTGATTTATGTCCAGAAGCATGAGTTTTAATTACCATGACATAGAGATACTCAATTTATTTGCTTGCGCTTACTCATTCATGAACATGTATTTCCTCCTTCCTGCAAAGACTAATTATCTCTTTGCAATAATCAACACAGATGTGGCAAAGTTAGAATTCTCATGATTGTCTGCTAAGACCTGGAGTCCTGAAGAATATATGCTTCACCAGGTCTTTACACTGGCCTCAGGATTAATGAGTCCCTTGAAAAAAGTTGTTTCTGCCTGAGGTAGGATTTTGTAACAGACATCTCCAAGACTGTAAGCTGTAGGTGGAGGAAGCATTGTTGCAACTCTTTGTCTTCATATTCCATAGAGCATATTGTAAAGAGAAAGCCACAACTGGATTTTCTCCAAAGTTTAATCCAAATGGTGTTTTATACGTATATGTGCATACATAGTTTGACACAGTTACCTCTCAGTTGCTGGGAATTACTTTGTTCAAAGAAGTAATAGAAATATGGAAAAAACAGAATTGGAAGGGACAGACATGAAGGTATCATTTGGACTATCTATGTGTCTAAAACAGGATCAGTGGACTTGTGTCACACTGTGCTCTTGTCTCTCACTTATTTTTAAGGATTCAAAAGAGATCTTATGGCTACCAGTGGATATCTTATACCAAGGTTTTGTTGCCTTATTATCATTAGAAATATTTTCCTAAAGTGTGAGACTTGGATCTTGGTGCACATCAAACCCATGACCTCTTCATTTGCTTACTATAGTCTCAGGGAGCAGTGTGCTCTCTGTTTTATACTGAAAGACTCTTATCATGTCCCACTTCCTCTGCTTGTCTTTCAACACATCAGATTTACTTTTTTAGTCTCTTCTCACAAGCCATATTTTCTAGACCTGTGATTATTCTCATTTCTGTCCTCTGAATTCTTCCCAATTGATCCAAATCTTCCTTGCACTGCAGAACTGCAAGTGGACTCAGTATTCCCACTAAGGCATGGCCAAGGCTTTGCAACTGAATGCTAGTTACTCTGGCCTAAGACTATGGAAATTGAATGAGTTCTTCCAGAATTGAATCCAATGTTTTTCTGACCTTTTCTCCAATATGTTTTGTTCACCTAGAAAAGTAATTTTGTCTTCTACACACTTGAAAGTTTCACTTAACTCTGCTTTATCAGACAACTTAATAAGCACACTTTCTATGCCATCATCCACATCTTTCATGAACACAACAACCAGAGCAAACCTAGGACAATCCCATACGCAATAGAGCCTCCCAGTGTGACAGGGAACCTGTGACATTTACTTTCTGGGCAGGATTACACAAGCGTTATATCCACTTTATGGTGGTTTCACATAGATTCTTCTCCTTGGTTAGTATACAAAAAAGTTATTAAAGCCACTATCAAACCATCACCGTGATTAAACTACCTTCTGTAATCTACTTGTTCTTGACAGGTTTGTTTGAACAGTCACTAGTGATTATGACATGGCTTCAGGCAGTTTGCTAAACATCCTTACATGAAACTCCTCTGTCTCTGAGTGCCGTCAACTCCATGTTTCCATTGAGCTGTAATAGTGTATGCCTATCCCAACTTGTTGACAGTGTGTATGTTCATAATCTTACCTCAGAACATTTGTCAGCATTATATTGCAAAAGGACTGACAATTACTGGGAACCTCCAACTTTTTCTTATTTTCAAAATAAAAATGCATATTAAGCTTCAAGCTGTAGCACAAGACATCTGATAAGCATGAGGAACACAGTATATGCATACTAACTTATCAATATGAACTTTATGTTGTTTAAAGCTTCCTTACCTTTCAAAGAGTCTAGATGATATTCTCACCCCATGGTTTTTGAATTTATTATAGGAAATATCACTGAATGCGTGTATCAGAGGCTGGAAGGAGAAGTAGTGGTCTGAGCATCACCACAAAATCAGCTGTGGACTGTAGATTAAATTAATCTGAAATTGTATCCTTCACATGAGTCTTCTGGTGAAGCTAGAAACACAATTGACACCAGGACAGGAATTTCCAAATTAACAAATAAATTAGATGAGGGAGAAGAAGAAATTGAAAAACACATTCACCAAAAATCAAATTTGCTCAGGGACAGACTGACAGAGACTTCAGGATCCATTGTTGAAGTTTTAAAATGGGAAGCTGCCAAAACAAAGATCTGAATCTACAGTTTGCCACATGCCAGTCAGCTGGTAGAAATATCAACCTGGGTAAAGACTCTCTTGCTTTATAATTATTTCACTAATTACACAAAGAGATAGTGCTCTAGCAATATTTTAAGCAATTTGCCATGTAAATAAAGTAAAATGAAAAGAAAAAGTCTGCTGCTTAAATCATCACAGAAATAAGTAGTTCAATCTCCTGAACTCTATTTTTCGTTCATTAAATTAGGTCCAAATCAAAACGTCATGTTCAAGAGCTGAAATAATAATAATAAAAAAAGGTTTAGTAAATTACTTTTTTACTGTGCTTAGCACATTCAAAATCTACAGGCATAGATTTCCAGTAAGCAGTACAATGAGAGCCAATGGAACAAAAACTTTATAAAATAATGAGTTACAATTTAAGGTCTTTTTTATCTGCTTATTGAGATGTACAGTTTCTCTGAATGACAGTGACCATGAAAGAGCTGATCTGGATCAAAAAACCTCTTGAAAAGGAAAGAAAATAAGTTTCTTAGACAAATCAGTTTTGCACAGATGCTAAATATGCCTTTCTATGAAATGTAAAGTTTAGTGTAAGCATACTTGGAAAGAACGTGCTGAAAAAGTATTTAAGTAGAATACATATCTATTGCGTAAGCAGTTTAATGAGTCTTACTTTAAGCCTTGTTGATCTGGCTTGAGCAAAATACACCAACAGACAACATCAGCAGGTACAGAAGTGGAGCAAGCTAATTCTGGAAAGGAAACCTTTATTCTGTTTTGAATTTTACAGAAACTTACTTTGTGGACTGCTTAAGTGCTAAACAATCTTTTTTCATTTGGAAAAAGATGGTTGCAACTAGGATACAGGTTTACATCATTTTAATGACAATGTTTACAGGTAAATATTTTCTTTTTGTGAAGTTATATGTGCACTTAGGCTGTAGTGAATGTGTAGTATCTATCCAGAATGTTTGCTTTGATATTTATATCATGTTAAGGAACTGGAAAGGCAGAAGGCTGTAAATAGATTTTTAAACAAAGAAGTGTATCAAAAGTGTAACTTGTTTAATACTTGTATAATTGTTTCATCAAAATGAAAATTATTAGTGTTGAGGAAAATTATGCTTGAATATTCACTTTTGTCATCTTGCTTCTGCAGGAAACCTTTGCTGATAAATTTGAAACATAGTTTAATTAAGAGGGTAACAGTTAGAAAATAGCTACCCTGTAGTTACAATGTGTAAGTGAAAAAAGGAGACAGATATGAGAGGTATTATCAAATTGAGTCAAAGGAGCCGTTTCATCTCTGTTTTGAATACAATGACACAGAAGGAAAAAAATTATTATCCATAAGAATATCATAAAAATATTCATGTTATCTGAAATTTTAGGTAGGTGTGCAATGTATTTAAAAGAGAAAATGATGAATGATTTTACTTCACTTTTTACTTTAAAAACACAAATCTGTTTAGCTTAGCTAACGCATGTAACCACTGAAACGAAAATAACAGTTCCCCTTGCACTTGTTTTTGATACGTCTTGCATCTTTTGAGAATACTTTTTTTACATGATAAACAACTCCAAAATGAGCTATTTGAACTGCTTATACAGTTCTATAAATACTGACTAATCCTTTTATCTAGAGTGCTTTTATCTTGAGTGACAGTGGTTTTTGCTTTTATAGCAATTGGGAGATAACAAGCAATATCAACACTGCTTGTAAAAAGAGCTGATATATTTATTCTTGCTATGAAGAAAGGTTTATTATTTGTCTTTTGGTGT
Source organism: Galbula dea (assembly GCA_013399015.1). Lineage (NCBI taxonomy): Eukaryota > Metazoa > Chordata > Aves > Piciformes > Galbulidae > Galbula > Galbula dea. The sequence goes on along the minus strand of VWZX01004903.1, from coordinate 1,220,833 downwards.
GACCTATATTTGTGTTTGTGCTAATTTTACAAAATAGTGGGCATATATATTTGTGTATACATTTGTATATAAGTATTCACACAACTGCAAAATAATTCTTTTGCAACATACTCTTAATATCATTACTCAAAAAATAAGCATTATATTCTGACAGTGAAATGCTTATGAAATTACATGTATTTAAGTGGCTCTATGATAGTCACTTTGCATTTAATACCAGATGTTACTCATTTTCTATAGGAAAGGAACACAGTAACAATAATATGTGTACCTCCTCATAAAGCTATTTTTTTGTTAGGCATCAATGCTTTTGCTATTAAATGTGCCATCTAATTTTAAGGGTAGAAACCTAGATATTTGCAAAGAAGCATAGCATTCTCATGAAATTTCATTAATTTTACGTCTAATTTGATAAGGTAGGGAACAATACAGACACTAAACATTATTGTAAAGTTGGGTTCAGTTCACGCATCTTTCTCATCCTTTCCAGAGACAAGTCACTATTGCAAAGTGTGACTCAGACTCCAAGCTACAAGGTAAAGGTGATGCCTCGCAGGTGTTGTGGGATAATAAAGCAACATACACAAAGTCATCAGGCATTACTGAAAATGCAGCAACTAAGCATCTAGCTATTCACTGTGCTGACTTTTTCTAGGAAAGTTTTATAGGGGTTTTCAGTCTATAAATGCTTAAACACATTATTACAGAAGCCCTATGACAAGACCAAGTACACCCCTGATCCTACAGCTTCTAGGGTGCACTGATTTTTATTTCTGACACAAAAACCCAAAGAGACCTGCATTTCTGCAGCCATCACATTAAGACTGAGTTGTATACCAGACCTGTGGACACATTGTTCCAATGTCAAAGCAGGAAAGGGAGCAATATCAGGCAGAAGATGTATCAAAATATTGACCAAAACAGGAAACAGCTCAGAGTAACTTCACTTTTCATATAGTATAATAGCAAAAGCAGGACAAGTTGCTAACTCAGAAATTGCCACAAACTGGATAAATCAGACATCCCTCTGGCCCCCAGTCAGTAATGGTTTGGGAAATGCACTTCACTTTGAGAAAGTCAGTCCCAATGAGTCCTATTTCTGCCAGATGCCACTTTCCATTAAGGTATTCATAGACATCTCACATAGGAATAAATGTGAGCATGGCTGGAAAACAGAGACTGCTGCTGTAAAACCACACTTCCAGACCAAGGAGACAACACTAGCTGTGTTTGATAATCTGAAGCTTCAAGTGGGAACTATATGCTATAATTAAAGACTGATGAGTGAGGAGGACCACTGTGGAGAGATCTTTTTGTATACATGCTCTCACCACTTCACTTTGGCTAATCTTTCAGAAAAAAACCTCAGTTCCCTCCTGGCTCTCCTGTAACTTACTGCTCTCTGAGATGGGTCTAGTTACAACTGTGATTGAATAAAGTGGACAGGCAAGGAATTAGCCTGAGTAACTACATTTATCTACTGCTATTTGAAGCAATTCTTTGTGGCTGAACACTGCTCTGTTATTTTCCTTGAAAAATGGCTGCATTTTGCTGTAAAAATAAAGCTTGATGCGATTTTGTATGTAAAGCTAGATGTGGTGCCTGGCACCTAGCTGCAGCTCTATCAGTCTCAGCATACCTCATTATCTAATTTACAGGCACTGGTTTTGCTGTGGGGGCAGGCAAAATTATGTCTATTAATGACTCTGTGCTGATGACACTAGTTTGAAAACTAACAGCAAAGAATTTCCCATTTTTCTGTAGAATAACTAGGAAGGGAAGTGGAAAGATTATGAGTTGTACTTAGCATAAGTTTTCAAAAAAAGTACTTGGATATTTTGACTGCTTCCAGGGGAGATAAGAAACAGATTTTCTTTGATCCATTGCATACATATGACTTGACTGCTCAAGGAGGAAGTTACCATAATTTCCACTTTATAGGTGGACAAAGTGCAGAGGGAAAAACAGATTAGTTTTATAAGAGGAACTAATAATTAACTGCAGAACACACCTAACCCTGAAATGTGGCAACTGCCCATCATTGTGGATGGGGTGCATATCACTCCATCTTGCCCAGATCACCAATAGGATGTGGGTTTAAGCTCTTCTTTGGATTTCTTATTGCCACACCATGCAGCTCCCTGTTCACTCAGGTAGCCAGCTCACTGTAACTACATTTTGCTGGGATGTTCACCTACTTGTCAGTTTGTCCCACTATATCAATATAGTATTTGTAAGTCCTGTGGCTCTCACTTGAAGATTGTTGTCCCACAATGTTTCATAACAGACCTGGAATAGTAGTCTGTAATTTTTCTAAGAAAAAAATGAATGTGAAAGAGAAGGAAATACCAGCAGACTGTACACCAGCTCACCAACATACTGTATTATGAATGTGAATTAAGCAACGATTCTTGGCTTTTCATATGTGATAATAACTCATTTCCTCTCAAAGAATTCCAGCTTTGTACCACAGAATAGGTCGGGAAAAAAAGCTTAATTGCCCCTTTTGGAGTTCATGTTTATCTCAATTTCATCACAGTATCCATATCAAAACTGTCAATTTGTTTGGTTCTTTCCTCCAAAATGTGATTATTGTTAAGGTATTTATTTAATACTTTGCACAAGAAAACCATGGTATGTGAACAGTATTTTTATATTTAATTAACATCATTTAGACCTGTGAGACAATCATTAATTCATCGAGACATTTCCTTCTAATTAAAGACAATTTAATAAAACACACTATTAAAAATGTCATTTTGGACTCCAGCTATCCAATCCAGAATGTCTAATTCTTTGTTTATTCTCCAGGTACTCACTGTGATGAAGATATCAACGAATGTTACATGAACCCTTGTCAAAATGGTGGAATCTGTGAAAATTTTCCTGGGAATTACACTTGTCATTGCCCACCTGCAGACAAAGAAGGAATTTATTATGGTGGCTGGAACTGTACAGAAGTTCTTCATGGCTGTACTGATCAGCAATGCCAAAACAATGGAATATGTATCCCACATTTAAAAAATGGCCAACATGGATTCAGCTGCATATGTTCACCTGGGTATACTGGAATACACTGTGAAACCGTAACCACATTTTCTTTCCAAGGGAACAGTTTTCTTTTGCTGAAGAACTCCCTGACCCCTAAAAAGGACTTTTTCTATAATATAAACCTCAAGTTTCAAACTGTGCAACCCAGAGCTCTTCTGTTTTACCGAGGGGAGAAAAACACATTTGCAAAGCTGGAGTTACTGAATGGCTACTTACATTTATCCGTGCAAGTCAATAACCAGGCACAGGCTCTTTTGCATATTTCACATAATGTCAGTGATGGAGAATGGCATTCAGTGGAGGTAACCTTGGCAAGAGCTATTAGTCTTAACTTGCTTGACAGCTCTTGTGTAGAATCGTGTCTCAATGAAACGTCTGCTATGATAAATAACGATCACGTGATGCTTGCATTTCAGAGCACGTTTTTGGGCAGCTTACCAGTGGGGAACATTAGCAGCAGCTCTCTACTTAACATCTATAATATACATTCTGCACCTTCATTTGTAGGCTGTCTTCAGGACATTGAAATAGACTCGAATGTTATTACTCCAGAGAATGTATCACTTGAATCATCTTTAAATGTCAGGACAGGATGTACTAAAAAGGACTGGTGTGAAAGCCACCCTTGTCAGAACAGGGGACGCTGTACCAACCTGTGGCTGACCTACCACTGTGATTGCTACCGGCCATACACTGGACCAAGCTGCGCCACAGGTAAGGGAATGCTGTTGGTATTTGAGTTTTATGTGGTTGCTGAAAATATGATCATAACCAATCCTGTTTACCTGGTGGTGAAATGGCATGGCCCTTAGGATCTCTGGAGCTGAATGTCAACTCTTAAGAAAGTGCAAGAGGTTAGTAGCAGCATGTCTTCAGTATTCTCTAGTTATGTTTCCAGGAAGGCTGCTTTTCAGCCTGACAAAAAAAAGTGAGGCTAAACTGGTGGATTCCACTCATCTAGTTTCAAAAATATTCTTAGTCCTCTTAGCACACCATAAACTCTGGAGAACTATAGTTCACTGGAGGTTATGCACTCTGAGTAAAATTTAGAAAGTAACCAAATCACTTGGGGTTTAAGTCTTACTTTCAAAGCATTCTTTGAAAATTTTATCCTCGAGCTCTCTAGGCTTTTATAAAGAAATTTTTTAAGGTAATGAAAGGCAAGAAAAAGCACTGCAAGTTAAAAAAGGACAGATTCCATTTAAAAAAAAAAAAGAGTGAGATTATACTATTAACTTAATCTGATTAGCCCAAGGAGAAGGCAGGGCTCCAGAGGCTGGGAACAGGGCCCATTCATCTCTCCACTGGTCCCAGGGCAGCTCTGCTAATGAAGGTGCCGATAACCAGAGAGCTGCTTAGTGACCAGAGAGAGATGTGTCCATGTCTCAGTGAACAAAAGAGCACATCTCAGCAAGCAGCCTCTTTGGCACTGATGTGCAGGAATACAAAAGCTGCAGATGCCTGTAGCATTTTCCCTGCTACAAATGATTTTTCCAAACACTGGCAGAGGCAAAGTGGAAGGACAACAGGAGGTCGCTGCCCATCTCCCTGCTGTACTGCATCTGGCACGTGAAACCCTTCAGAGCTGTAAATACAGCATACCTCAGGAATGTTTTAGGGTGGACTTTGCAATCATTCGTCAGCAAAAGTTTTAGGGATTCCAAACAAGCAGTTTTGTTTTAGAAAATGGCACAGGACCAGTTTTCCACTCAGTGCCCTTGGCCCTGCTTCCCTCTCTGCCCCCTCACAAACCTTCTGCAACATGGTCAATCACAGTGATGTTTAGGGAAGAAGAAATACATACATGTACACATACATACATATATTTACGTGTGTGTGTGTGTATATATATATATTTGCCAAGGGGAGTAGAAAAAATGAGGTGCCACAGCAAAGCCATGGTCACATTGGAATAGATAGATCCTAAGCTGGTGTAAACTAGCATGGCTGCACCGCTGCCAGTGAAGTTACATTGACATACATCAGCTGAACTGGCCTCAGGGGTTTATTGAATGCATTGCTGCAGAAAGCTGTAGCTCCAAGAACATTTCAAAATGTTTAAATACAATTTCACTTTGTATGCTATTCTTAATAGTTATCAATACTTTTCAATAGTTTTTCTTTTTGGTTTTATTGCAAAATGACAAAGTCTGAGAGGTAATTGCAACAGACTTCTTTGAAGTCTAGCTGTAATTTATCCAAAGATTTGGAAAGCAACTTTGGAGTAAAGGACAACATCTGGTAAATATGTTTGCCTACTTATATGAAGCAAAATTAAAACCAGTCAGGGCCAGGAGAGGCTTATACTGGCATTAGACCTGTTGAGAATGATTAGAAAGCATGCTTTCTTTTTCTTCTTTCCCCCCACTCCCGCTGACCACAACGTTCCTTGCAAATCATGGCACCATGACATTTTGATTCATAGGTTCTAAATATATGCCATTTTTAAAAGACTGTGGCAGGTTTCTTAAATGACAGAGTGGGGGAGACCTGTGGTAAAGGATAACATAAGAAATGCTAGTGTCTTTTGGAAGAAAAGTTGCTGCCAAATATTTAATTGACAAGAGGCAATATTTTCTCTACATATACAAAATAACAAACAGATGTTGACTCATTTTGATCAACATCCAGATGTTGTGACTCAAGAGTTAATATTGACCAAGGTGATGCTAGCCATCTCATCAAACAGAAGATCAGGTCAATGGTATATATATGTACATTTATAAATAGAAAGAAATGTAACAAAATAATACTTGTAAACTTGAGCATACCTTTTTGAAGATCAATGCTTCCTTCTAATACTGAAAAGGTATAATCCTCATTCCAGAAGAAATTTTCTTTTTAGCCTCATGAAAAAAAGTCCAATTCTCTAGTATGACCTTAAAAAGAAGATATAACTTAAAGACATTTAATGCCTCAAGACACCCATTTCAACAAGTATTCATTTCTACATACCAGAGTTTTAACAAACAGATGGAGATATATAGATAACCTTATTCACAGAATTAAAATATTTCAAAGTCAATTCATTTATGAAATTGTCTGTTTAGGTACAAGTAAGGGATGTACTTCTTTTGCTAAATAATGTACTGTGCCACATAATGTGGTTATTAAAGCTTTGTTGGGGCTTCACAGTCAGTCCCCTATTTTCATTGGTTTTTTTAAGTACAGTCATAAAAAAAAGTGGTGCTGCAGGCAGAAATTTGGCCTATAAGGTCTCACTCTAGGAGTTTTACTGCACAGAAGAGGACTGGCTCCTTAGTTATGTGAGCATTTAGAAAAAGTTTGGTTTATTCTTTCTGTGAATTTGATATATTAAAAATAGCTCTTGAAAATGTTTAGGCAGGAAATCTATAATATTGAGGACAAGATCACAAAACAAAGTATAAAAATAGAAACACTTTGTTGTGCTTTAATGATATGATTCATCAGAATAAAATACATTTTGGGTTACATATTTTATATCCTTACAAGTCTGAAAATCATTACTGAAAATAAAGAGAGTAAGCGAGAGAGAGGCAGATAGTTTTGGTTTAATAATTTTAATTGATAAACAAAACAAAAAAAGAAAACAAAAAGTCTTACTCAATCCTCACAAAATGATGGCCTTATGGACACCCAGAGGACTGAGCAGCAAGATTTGTAAGCTGATGTATATGAGCATATGTTGAGCCTTAGCAACCAAAAGTTTGTCAGAGAACTAGAGAGCCCATACAGCACCACAGAGGTGCCTTATTTGGAGGTTTTACACAAGAGGGGATTGCTGAGCAGCTTTTGCTATTTTTACTATTGGAATCAGTGCAAAAAAGATCACAAAGTTCCAGAATTACATTAACTTCCATGGTCATTAGAGGATCAAAGCAGCTATTTTTTTTTTCAAAATGATCCTTCTGAGAGTCCAGGAAACTGCAGAAATCTGTCCTTGTTTAACTATTTGAAAACACAGCGTTACACAGAGCATGATAAAGGGTAAAAATATGCAAAATAATATAACATCTGGTCCTGTACTGGGGTTTAAATCTATAGCTATGGAAGCCAACAGGAATTTTAGAATAGGAGCTATTTACAGCTGGATTAAGTCTTGATTCATCCATAAATACCAGCACATCTTACTACCATAAGTAAATATTACCAGAAGTAGCTATCTGATCATTGCATTGGCTCCCTTGTTATTTAGCTCTAAGTATTTTATTGTTTTTTCTTCTCTCTCTGTCCCTTTTTTTTTTTAATTTTTTATTTTTAAAATCTTTCTCCATCTCTCTAACCTCAAGAGCACATTCCAGGCCGGTTTGGATCTGAGGACTCCTCAGGCTATGCTGCTTTTTCTCTTGATGCCATTCAGAATAAAAATTTGATCATATCAATGTTTGTCCGGACACGTAAACCTTCTGGCTTGTTACTGGCTTTGAGAAATAGTACTTCTCTTTACCTAAGAGTCTACTTGGAAGGTGGTAAACTCACAATGTTATCTCTAAATTCCATGAAGTTAGTAGGGAAACACTCCATGAACGATGGAAACTTTTACTTAATAACATTAAGAATAGAACCAAATAAGATGGAATTGTTTCAGTCCTCTCAATATCTAGGCTTTATTTCTACTCCAGTACTACTCATCCAAAGCAAGAATATTCTTTATATTGGAGGCCTACCAGATAACAAAGAAACTGATAGAAATGGCAAGTATTTCAAAGGTTGCATTCAAGATGTAAGACTAAATAATCAGCCACTGGAATTCTTCCCAATCACCAATCCCCTGAATTCTCTTATCAACCGAACTCTGATCAATGTCACCCAAGGCTGCACTGGTGATGACCTCTGCAAGGTAAGAATGACACATTTCAGAGCATTTTCAAGTGTTTGTAATAGTGAATTCCTTTTAAGTTTTTGTATGTTCCCATGCATTATTTGATGATAACACCATCTTCAGAAAATACATTAAAAGTTAGAAAGAGCAGATTTTGCTGAGTTATGCTACATATGATGAATATCAGTAGTAAAATGTGTTTGCATAGTGGAAAATTAAAATATTCCAAGGCTGAAATACTGGTTTTGACCAATTATTGATCAGATTGTGCTGTCACAGTACTCATCTTTATCACTTTTCATCTGAAAACAAAATTCTCCTTTTTGCCAAACAGTCCCCTTTCTTTAGAGTTTGGACTTCACCAGATTTTATTTATACTTAGGTTGTCTCTTCTCTTTTCCCATAGTCCAATCCTTGCCACAACGGTGGTGTGTGCTATTCAATCTGGGATGACTTCACTTGCACGTGTCCCCCTAACACAGCAGGGAAGGCATGTGAGGAAGTTAATTGGTGTGAGCTTGAGCCCTGTCCTCATGAAGCACAATGCCAGCTGGTGCACCAAGGATTTGAATGTAGGTACATTTCAATTATCCCTATCATCACTGGAGAATAGAAACAATAAAAATTTTAATCACCATTTCCTTAAAACTTCACTGCCTTTAAAATAAATTCAAATGTTTTTCTGTATTAAAATAATAATTGTGTCAATTCTAAGCAGCATTAGTGGGAAGAGTCTATCCTACTAAACCCAGAAATTATCAACAAAGATCCCTGGACACAGACACCAATGTTTACAGGACCTTTGCTTTCAACACAACTTGTTGAGTTCATACAATAGATCAGCACATTGTCAGAATGTGAGTGCAACCCTCACACTTCCACTGCAGACATAAGACAAAATTCAGTGTTTGATTAGCCTTAGGATGTTCTCTATCCTCCTGAAAAGACAAGCTACATGACATACATTGCATCATTTGATTTTCTTAACTGTTAAATATCTTTGAAGGTAATCACCTTTATAGCAGCAATACCTTTATTCAGCTTGTATTTTCACAAGAAGCACCTGCATGCCAACCAGTCTTTGAAACTGGATAACCATTAGCTTGAACACTAGCCATCCTGCATATCTCTTTCCTTCTCCACTTTCCTTCCCCTTCCCAAACTGGAGCAGAATTTGAAAACAAGAAAGGATTTTGAAGCAACAATTTTTCTTTTTGCCATCAAAGAAAGCCCTAATGATGCTGTGAAGGAAGATAAATACACACACACTGTGATGGAAGCTGTTAGAACGGCTGACTCTTAGGAATGAGAGTTGGTCAACAAAAGATTTCTATCAGAAAACTTTGTCAGATAACTATGATGCTATTTTTGTGGATATTGTTAGAATCTGCATTACAGCACTTGTTAAAATATATAACTGAAATTAAAAGAATTGCACCTTCTCTAACAGATATCTTTAATGATAATATCAAAATACATTATCTCAAACTTTACTATTACATATTACAGTAGAATACAAGCACACACAGATAGAGAAGTGAAAAGAATATGAACAGTTTCCTTTTACTAAACTATGTAAAAGGTCATTTACATAGTTATATCACCTTTCAATTTCTATTCTATTTTATGTGGCAATAGCAGGGAGTTTCCCAAATAGACCTTAAGAAATTCCTGCACCCCAGAGCTGCATTTTTAACTCGTTGTTTTCTTAGCCACAAGATAGACTTCTTATTGTTCAACAGAGGGTAACGAATAAAAGGAGTTTAACTGACCAGTGAGTTCTCAGAAAGAATGGTGTCTTCTGCTCTTGATACCATTTTAAGCCAAGGTAGAAAATAAGTTATCTTCCAGGAGCTGTGGCTACAGTTCCACCTACATGGCTATGATTAGCAAGCCCTTTAGGAAAACATTCCCTCAAAAAAAGAGATAAAAAGCCAATACAGGAAGCTGATGTGGGGGACACCCGGTAACAGAAAAATTGTAATGCCCAGTGTCACAACTGAGAGTAAAAGCATATCCAGATGGCTTGCTGTGCTGAGGAATTAATAAGAGTCCTACAGGAATATTTTAGCTTTAAGAGCTTTAAAAACTCAGCTTTGCAAGACATTTAAAAAATCAAGAATTGTTTTGAAAAGCTTTTTCACTTTTAGCATGGTTTCCTCTGTGAAAACTTTTCCTTATGAGAGACACCATGTTTGGTGTGGCAAGCAACGTAGTTACACCTCTGCTGCCTTCGTATCAGGGTATGCAGTTAATAATTTTGTTTCTGGGACTCCAAGGTGTTCTTTTCATGAAGATTTACTGAGCCAGAGATAGTTCAGGAACCCACCTTATCTCAGTGCTAGGATCTTTCTAAATTTGTCTGAAGTATGAACAGCAGACACTCTTCACACAATCACAGAATGTCAGGGGTTGGAAGGTACCTGGAAAGATCATCTAGTCCAACCCCCTGCCACAGCAGGATTCCCTGGACCAGGTCACACAGAAAAGAGTCCAGACGGGTTTTGAATATCTCCAGAGAAGGAGACTCCACAACCTCTCTGGGCAGTCTGTGCCAGTGCTCTGGCACCTGAACTGGGAAAAAACTTTTCCTTGTGTTTACATGGAACTTCCTGTGCTTTAACTTACAGACTTTGCCCTCCGCCCTGTCACTGGACATTACCAAGGATAGCCTGACCCCATCCTCTTGACACCCACCCTTCACATATTTATAAGCATAAATAGTCTCTTCTTCTCCAAGCTGGAGACCCAGCTTCCTCGGCCTTTCCTCATAAGGAAGATGTTCCACCCCCTTAAGCATCTTTGTGGCTCTGTGCTGGACTCTTTCAAGCAGTTCCCTACCCTTCTTAAACAGAGGGGCCTAGTCCTGTCCCACTTCCCTGTCATAATCTCAGAATGCGCAAATTTACAGCCCAGCAAGTTAGTACATTTTAGTAGAAACCATACTAATGAAAGATGTCCTTTGTGAAGATGTCCATAGAACTGGCACAATGTTGCCCATCAATTTTCATTCACATCAGTGCAAACTGAGTACTCTTCTGCCCTCCCAGTCCTACCAGTGCAGGCTCACTGCTGTCAGTAGGGCTGTGACAGTGCATACACAGCAGAAGGTAGCTTTAAATGTGGCAGGCACAACTCCTCTTACATTGATTTTGAAGGGACCTTTAGCCAGCTGACTCCAGTTAAATTCATCCTTTTTGCATCAGTGAGAGTAAATTGGGATCCAATCAAATATTTTCTAGAACCTCTTTAGTGCTCTACCCAAGAAAAGGGGAAATAAGAGCAATGGTTCCCCCCACCCGTATCTCTCATAGGGAATAATTAGCTGCGTATACTTAGGGAACAAACATAGAATGACAAAAATACATCTCTTAAATACTCTCTCAGCCTCATGTTTGAGTTGTATACAATTTTGATCACCTGTTTCCCTTTGTCTAAAAGGAAAAAGGAAGAGATAATACTAAAGTAGAATTGTATCTTTACAACAATAACTGGAGATTATGCAAAGCAGCACACTTTTGATGTCAATAAAGCTGGTGCTTGCATTGCCCTGTAATTTCTATAGCCATGAGGGACAAACAAGAATAACTGGTGGCAGTTAACTGTTTTTCAGGAAATCCAAAAGGACTTAGATGACAGGGAGCATGGGGCACTGAGGAGATACTGTTCCACGTGTGTTGGTTTAAAGTTGGCCTGGTTTCTCAATTATTATCTTTGTACAGGTCTTGCTAACGCAGTGTTTAGTGGCCGAAGCAGTGCAATATTTTACAGAAGCAATGGAAAAATCAGCAGAGACCTCACCAATATCGTATTTGGCTTTCGAACTAGGGACACTGACGTGATCCTGCTGTATGCAGAGAAGGAGCCAGAGTTTGTTACCATCAGCATTCACAACTCCAAATTACTCTTTCAATTGCAAAGTGGCAACAGCTTTTATAAGCTCACCCTTGCTAGCTCGCTGCCAGTGAGTGATGGGAAATGGCATCAAGTGAAGATCTCCATGGTAGAGCCTTTGTCCCAGTTCTCTAGATGGTACATTGATATAGATAACAAGAAAGACATTGCAACTAGCACAACTGCTGCAGGAAGCCTCAGCTTTCTAAGAAAAGACACAGACATCTATGTGGCTGACAAGGCTTTTGACAGCTTAGATGGCCTGCAAGGATGTATGAGCACCATAGAAATCAGTGGCATTTATCTCTCATACTTTGAAAACAATGGCATCCCTACTAAAAAACCTCAAGAGGAGCAATTTCTCAAAATATCTGCAAACTCTGCTGTTACTGGCTGTTTGCAGGTAGATATGTGCAGCTCAGATCCCTGTATGCATGAGGGGATATGTGAAGACTTCTATACTTCCTACCACTGCATATGTCCCAAAGGATGGACTGGCACCCATTGCGAAGTCAACATCGACGAATGCTCTTCAAACCCCTGCATTCATGGAAACTGCACTGATGGGATCACCTCTTATGAATGCAGTTGTGAACCTGGTTACACAGGGGTAAATTGTGAAGAGGACATAGACCACTGCCAAGGCCACCAGTGTGCAAATGGGGCCACTTGCATTGATGGGATTAGTGGGTATTCTTGCCTGTGTGCTGGTAACTTCACTGGAAAATTTTGCAGGTACTATAAACAAAGCAGATCCGTATGATTTTGCCAGTTCTCTTTTGAAGGGTTATTACATCACTGATATCTCCACTGTAAACATAGATGTTAACCATCTATTTATTTATAAATCATGGCTGTATGTAGCAATGAATACAGAGTCTGCAGTACGGAAAGCTGTATTGATCAATTAAACATGGACTGAGGCAGTGGGATGCTCAGGCAGAGATGGATGAGGCAAAGGAGACAGGGAACTGGGCACAGCTCTTCTGCCAGCCTGAGTCCTGCGAGCTCTCTCGTAACAGGTTTACAAGCTCAGAGAACGAAGTGTTGCAGCTTTTTTAGAGAAAAATATTTTAAGGGTGTTGAATCTCTAAACCTACACTCTATTACAGTGTAATAGAGCTCCAGAAGTCTAAGTAGAGAAAATCGGATTTGGTGGGTAAGAGAAAATAACAAAAGAAGTGCCTGAGAAGAAGTTTTTCTCCCCACCACAGCATCTTTGCCAGGTGGGTCTTTTTCTCCAAGCTTGCTCCCTCAGCCCAGTCCTGGTGGCTGCAGACACCACACAGACAACTTTTGCCATCACTTCTGAGGAACTTTCACATGCCTGTTTCTTATTCTTCTTAAACACTCCTCTGGAAAGGCTGCAGGCTATTCCTTGGCCTGCCTCTCCTTTAATTGCCCTTCTCTGCATACCATAACCTTTTCCTTCTGAGCATGCGTTATTGCTCTCAGAGAAGGTAAAATCCTTCTGCTTTCTTCACAGGCCTCCAACAACCCCAATCTCTTGCAGCCCTTAGGATGTAAACTATCATATTCATGTTGCCCAACCACATTGTTTTAGGCTATACTTACACAATTGTCCCTTTTTGTTGACTTTGAGTAGTAAGGACGTCTTGAGATTGGAAGTAATGTAGGTAGTGTTTTCTTTCTCTTTTTTTTTGTTGTTTGTTATTGTTAAGAAAGTCACCATTCACTTGCCAGTAAATACTTGGGAAGAAAACCTAAATCCAGCAAATTAAAAAAGTTAAGTAGAACATACTTTGTGAGTCTTAAACATTAGTTCTTGCTGTCTTACCTTTGGATGATACCCCAGTCAGGAACAGCATCACTCTCCTGGTTCAGTTGCTGCCTGCTACTAACCGTAAGCAGCCTGAGTACACTAGGCACTGGGCATGACAATGCAGACAGTTGTGGAGTTTCCTTTCCAAAGAGGAGATCAAGAAGGCACTAAGTATGCGCAGACCCTGAAGTGGTATGTTCATCAACAGGTAAAATGTTATGCCTTTTGCATTGGTATTGAACAGTATTTGCCAGCAGGAGCACTGCTTCCTCTATTTGGAGACTAAAAGTACTAGATTCTGCATTCAAATAACAAATTTGTAAGGTAGATTTAAAGAAGTATTTTCCACTAAAGCAGTGTGCTATAGTCAATGAAAAGTTGAGAAAGTGTGAGGCATCCAGAAACAAGGATAGTGCAAATAACTGCCATTGCTTTCTTATTTTCCTAGATACAGAAGGTTACCATATACAGTTTGTGGGAATGAAGAGAGAAACCTCACATGTTTCAATTATGGCAACTGCACTGACCTTGGGGGAGAGTTGACATGTATGTGCCTGCCAGGATTCACTGGAGAACGGTGAGACGCTTTGTCTTTGGATTTTTGTGGAGTAATTCTTCTAAAAACTGTTCCAGAGGGTAATGGCCATGAGGGTTTTACTCTCCTGCAAAAATACAGACAAAGCAGTTCAGCAGTTCCTTCCTTGAGTAACTTTGAGGGTCTGAAAATATAGAAGTATGGAAGTTTTACTTAGACAAACGGTATAGAAGTTTTACTTAGACAAAAATCACATATTAATGGTGCGACATTCAATGAGGTATAGTACCACCAACTCCATTGCAAGATATTATTTCTTGGACAGCACTGTATATTTGCTTCTACACGCTTGTTTTTTAGCTTCCATGCCAGTTTTGTGTATGACAAGCTAGAACGTTATCCTTCCATAGGTGAGGACACATAAACACAGATATTCTGCTCAAATGTGCAAATCAGCTATGATAGATGAACACAGATATAAGCAAAGATGTTTAATTTTCACATCTACGTGTTGTGAATATACAACCTATTCTTTCACAGGGACGTTACGAGGTGAACTAGCTGGTGGAATTACATCTTGTTACTTTCTTACTGAATGCTGAAATAAGAAAACAGAATTATTTTAAAAAGAAGTTAATAAATACTTTTACATATTACAGTTCAGTTTGAAACAGAAGGGCCTTCCTCACAGTGAAATTTGTATCTTGTGACATATTGTCACAGTTCTCACTTACCATCTGATAATGTTTTATGAACATCTCTGGAGCTGGAAGGGAAGGCATATGAAGACATTGTCCCAGTCATAATATTGCCTGAACTGGTAAGGACAAGTTTTTAGATAGTAAGAACGGAAATACTGTACATGCTCTTAGTGAAACTAACATTACATCAGAGTATAAAATCCAAAAGTTCAGTCATACTAATATGTGCTGGATCTGCAAACATGAAGTTTTCAAAATTTATTCTCTTAAAAATTCATTAGCCTAGTGATTTTGCAGAAACAGTATAGCAAGCTATAAAAGAGAGATGAAATTAAAATTTCCACGCACTCAAAGCACAGTGTAGTTGGCAGACACACTGACACTGTACTGTTTAACTCAGCCATAAGGTCTGTGTACCAGCACACATTTGAAAAAAAAAAATAAATGCACACTTCAGACATTTCTTTGGTGTGCATATTTCTTGGGATTGCAAGGCATAAGGAAAGTTCTTTTTCCTTCTTCCTTCCCCTGCCAGGTAACTTGCTAACTGCAGCTTTGGGAATGAGCCTTCCTTACATCCATCCCACTGGCTGGCAATAATCTCTATTTTATGGTTCCCATGATTCTCGTATTGAACAACAGCCTTGTACCAAGCTTGCTGCACTTTAACTGACTATTACAACAAGGCATTCTTCTCTAATGTCTAAAATTGAGTATTCATCCTCTTTTCCTCCAGGCTGCCAAACCATAAACCAGTAGTACTTCTGTGCTTAGTATATTAAATGAAAAAATTTCACTCCTTTTTTGTTTGTTTTGTCAAAACAAATCTAAATATATCAGTTAAGAAAATTAAAACCAACCCCTTTTGTATATTTATGTACTAGATTGAGAAAGCAGGCATTTTCCTTTAAGGCAATATTTTATCTCTCTGAGAACAAAAAAAGCCCAATGAACTCAATAGTAGGTGGAGAGGGAACTGTGAAAAGACTACTCTTCATAAAAGGAGATATAACCATCTCTTAAAGACAAATTTTTCATTCAATTCAGGCTGGGCTCTTCAAAATTACCTAGGAGAGGTAGGTTTTTAAATGATCCTGAAACTCACTTGGATTCAGGTGCTGAATTCCTTGGAAGATTTGTGAGTTTGTTTGGTTTTATTTGCATAGATAAATTCATAGCTATACAATTTTTATACATTAGATAAATACTTTAATTTAGCTTTTTGAAGTATATGAATATAATTTACTGTTGAAACGTTTTTAGAAAAGTGTTTAATGTAAAGAACTGCTCTTCTCTAATGTAACAGTAGAGAATTACTGAATGGCTATAAATACAATTGAACAAAGCAATTCCCTATAATTCAGAGGAAGTTTCTCACATTCTTCTTCAAGAATAAGCCTGCTTTTGATCTGGAAAAATTAGGATTAATCATTAACATTATTTGAGAAAAAAAGAGCAGGGAATTAAGAGAGAACTGTCAGAGCAGAAAATAACCAAATCATTACTAGTTTTCAGACAATCTGACACATTCTTCATTAATGTTCAATTGGTTGCCTTGAGAAATTATGAGAACTTAAATTTTGTTTATCATCAAAATTAATTCAAAACCATCTAACAATATATATTTAACCTTGTAGAGCCCTGTTCTGCACTTTTCTTAGCATCCTTGAGGCCCATTGGATAGAAGATTCTGCTGAGATGTTTTGGCATTTCAAACTGCGGAATCAGAAACCCAAACCAGGTGAATTTTCCCAGGACCACTCAGCTGGGAAAAACATGCATTTGTTTGACATAAATCCGGACTACTATGAAGGAAAATGTGCCCTCAATTCCTTGAACAATGAAAATGGCTAAGAAAACTGTCAGCAGGATTTGTGCCAGAACTAGCTCTGAAATCATACACAAACAGTAATTTTACATTGATAAGAATATTTAACCATGAAATGCTTTACAGAGATGAAATTCCTGGCTTAACTATCTGCATTTGAAAATAACACATGAAGTTCAGGATTTGAGTGTGGCTATATCCAGGAAGCTAATCAAATAACCAACATGGTCTGAAACAGGTTCAAAATAGAGCATCTTCCTCTTCCTTCCTCCAAAAGCTTCTGAATTAAAAATGTGCATGTTTGATGCATTTGATTTGTGCTTTCAGATACTCACTATATGCAGTCTTCCCTCTAGGTGTGAAAAGGACATTGATGAGTGCAGCTCTGACCCATGTCTGAATGGAGGCCTCTGCCAGAACCTACTCAACAAGTTCCACTGCCTCTGCGATGTGAACTATGCTGGAGACCGCTGTGAGATAGATGTAAGCGACCTCTCCTTTTTTGTCTCTTTACTCTTGTGGCAGAATCTCTTTCAGCTTCTCTCCTATCTTATTCTACGAATGGATGATGATCCAGCAGTCGAGTGGGGTGAACAGGAAGACTATTAAGCAGTCTTTAAACTTTTGTACTTTAATGCAGCAGAAGATGCCTTGACCAAACCAGTAAGCAAAGCAATACAAACTTCAGAGTTTTAAAACTTGTTTTATATTTCCTTGAATTATTTTCTATGAATCCTTTTGGATCTGGTTTAGTTCTTTCACTTAATTTTAGAACAAATGCTAGCAGATCTTAAAAAGTGTTTTGTCTCACCTCCAACAGAATGTGTTACTACATACACACACCAAATATCCCACAGCAGTGGGATAAACCAATAGGCAACATGTGTTAACGAAACCAAAAAGATTTACTGATGGCGGCATTCAAACCCTACTGCAATGAATGGCAAAGACCCTTCAGTAAGGCTAATTTTACTATGAAATCTTACAGATGGTCACTATCTTTACAACACATACCATGTCCATTGCTCTTTCTTTGACAGTTGGGTCTCATATCCATGAAATCATGTAGGATATTGTTGGATAAATAGGTGATGGCTTGGATTAGCAATTGCCAGCATGTTGAGGGCACTATCACATCCATTTCATTTAGTGGCAATCCTGCACTAATATCATTAATCCTGACCACTGCTCTGGTAGCCTGCAAACCTCCAATATATTATACTTAGAAAATACTGAAATACAGCTGTCTAAATCTTCAGCACGCTTCTGCTTTCAGGAAAGGCCCAGTAAATACTCAGTATTTAAAAATCATAACTTTGTTGTTTATTCAAATATTTCTATAACTTTCAGTAAATCTATGTTATAGATTTGAGGGTCATCAGACAAAAATAAGGGATTTTTCTTCTGAGGAAGTAACCAAGGTAATTGAATTGATTGGTAGTCAATGGGTTCTTTAAAGAATGAAAATAATGTGGTCTGAAAATCATTAACACCAGGAAGTTTAGCAAAAAGTTGCCTTTGAGAGAGTAGACAAAAACTGAATTACATTGTTAAATATAAAACAGTAGTGAAAAGTAAGCTTTCTTTCTGTGAACAATCCTTTGAAGCAAAAAAAAATTTAGGAATGGTGCAACCATTACTTTGGACCTTCACGATTGTATACATTCTGTATCCTCTTAGTCATTTAAATAGTGTCTTTGAGGGATGATACAAAAAAGCAAGTGTGTATATGGTGGTGTTCTATCAAGTGCTATGGCCTGTAGCAGTTATAGGAAAGACTAACACTATACAATGAGGGTTTATGACTCCACAGACAACAGCTGATCTTTTGCAGTTCTTGAGCCCACTGGTATTAGCCCCCCCCCACTTCAAACCCAACCGTTTTTCAGTTGTATGCAACTTGCTGTGTATTAGTCTTGGAGAGTGTTCATGAAGATCAAATCCCACCTTTAATTCTACAGTTGCATTAAGACACCTTAAAATGTGTATAAGTGAGATGTTAAGGTTCCTGTTTTGGCATGGCAGGATATAGCAGAAGTCACTGCCTGAGGATAAAGCCTCTATATTTTCCACCTTTCATAAATGTTCCAAGTCTACTACTTTTCTCAATGCCATTAGGTGCATAATTGCAGCAATACTACTACTATGTTCAGGAAAAAAAAATAAACAGAACAACAAACATGACAGATAAATTCTTTGCATATTTGTGGGAAAAAAACATGATTCATCCCTATGATATGTCACATATTCCTGTCTCAAGCACCTGCCTTAATATGAAAAATTAAGCAACAATATATTTACTTGTAGTGATAGTATTACACAAGGATAATTCCTTTGCTGTCTTCATCATACCAGAAAGGGATTGGGGTCATTTTCTCATTAACCTCTTATTTAAAAATAAAATAATAATTAAAAAAAATACCTTTCAGCTGAAAGATCCTTTCCTCTTTGTAAGCAATCAGTAAACACAAGATGGGAATGCATGTTCCAGCACTGGGAATGAAACTAATACAGCAGTGTCAGAAACAAAACTGTATATTCCATCAGATGTAGAGCTTAGTTATCTTACATACATAATATTGTAAAAGAGGTAACACAGGCAAAGTCTATAAACCAAAACCAAACTGCACTTTGGAATCTTTTTTCTGATGAAAATACAGTTTTAGAAAATTGCTTTTTACTCCAGATAAAGTAATGTGATCAAACCTATAGTCTCAGAGGAAAATAATATTTTTTTAAATAAAGTCAATATTTATTTGAGAAATATTTCCATTTTGGTTTAAAATATCAAAATAAGGCAAGGCAAAATGAAAACATTCACCTTGTTTTGAGATAAAAAGTATATTTTATAGTATGGAAAAATATAAAACATTAAACAACATATTATGCTGGAAATGTTATTTAATTGTAGCTAAAAATGTTACTTGGGTCAGTGTTACAAAAGTGAAAAATTTTAATAACTTGAAATGAAAACTATAATATTTTAGAGTGTTCTAAAAGCAAAGAAATATTGCATTTTGAAAATTTGCATGAAAAAACTGATGCTGATAACAAAACCTGTTCAAACCCATTTTTTCTAAAAAAATAAAATTTAAAAAATTGCAATAAAGTCTGATGGAGGAGGATTCTGCCCGGGTTTAGTTCAGGTCCCATATTAGTAAAAGGAATCATTATGTACTTTATAGAATGTACACTACAAGACACACTACAGAAAGGAAAAATTTCATCCTGGTATTAATGTTGAAGAAAGCTAGAAAGCAATACGTGTAATAAGAGTATGTCTAACATACTACAAATCTGTATAAAGATTACAAAACTCTTTCTCTTCAATACTAGGAACTTGATGTAAGAGTGTACACACAATATTAAATACAGGTTTTATATGGATTTACAGCAATATTCCATTCATTAATTTAGAGCATATTAGCAAAGCATCAGTTCACTTTTTCTTTCACTGAATATCTGTAACTGAATCCTTTCCTCCTTTTAATGCCTTGTCACGAAACATCCCCTGACTTCAGAAATGCTGCTCCTTTCCTCTTTGTACTTCTGTATTCTCAAATACCTTGTGCATGTGTACATAACTTTCCCACCTTTATATACAAAATAAACCTTCTGCCTTTGTCTCTTTATGTTTGTTCCTCATTTTCTGCTAATGACTCTCTTCATTTGCTTTAAGTGTGCCATATTTTCTGAACATTTGCACTTCACAGGGACACCACACAAAAACTAAGGTCATGTCTTCCCTCTGCACTCTCCAGGAGTGCTGACAGTACAGATCCAGGTGGGTACTTCCCAGTGAGGCAGTTCAGCCTCTCCAACCACTTCAGCTGCAACACTCCATTACCCATCAAGGGAGATTATCTCTGCTGGGTACCTTATAAAGCATTACTGAATAAACAAGCCTCCAGAACAACACTTCAGAGAGGAGAAGATTTTATCCACATGGCTTAAAGTGAGTCTTATTGCCTAGTTCCTCCTTATGTACTGTCAATACTTACAAAACTATTGAGCATTACGAGGTCTCTGTTGGCATTTTGATGGGCTATCCTCTTCCACTGAGCTATCATCGCCCATAGGCTGGATCTGTCTCACTCACAGGTCTTACAACACACTCAGTGCAGAACAAACTTGATATTTCTAGTTTAAAAGGTTAAAAACTAAATAAACAAATGCCACATTAATAAAAATAACTTTAATATATTTATTTTTTAAAAGAAATGCAGAAATTTAAAGGGAAACAGCAAACATGAAAAAACAGCTGCATGAATAATGATGCTAACCATTAATTTTTTTGTAAAGACATACAATTGATAAGATGTTTTAGAATTTGAGGGGTTGAAAAGGCCATCATTCATGTTTAAGATTAAGGAATAACAGCAAGATCTTTATGCATCTCCAGTGGTGCAATGTTATTGCAAATATTTTGTTACTTTTTATTCAGAACACAAACTCCCAGACAAGTTTGTGCTTTTGTGAAAATCTCAGTATTCATTACAAACAACCAACCAAACAAAATTCTCATAAAAAACCCAAAACCCAAAGAAACTAGGGAACAAAAAAAGGATCATATCACTTTGTGTATTGAGAAGATCTTGGAAACCATCATCTCACTAAGCTCAGAATTAGAAGAGGGACGCCAGACATGCAAATGAAAGAAAGCAAACAAGGTAATGATTTTCAGAGATATGGCTTGTGATGATTAATACTGATATTATCTGTAATGAATCACTCTATATTTTGATGCTAAGATTCAAATTGTTTTACAGATGACAGTGACTGTCATTCAGAAATACAGGTAATGAGAAGTAATGGTGTTAGGGCTTGAGGCAGAATTAAGATTTCCGAAAAGTGAGAAAAGGCAGCAGTGATGGAGGTACTGGAAAGGAGAGCAAAGGGATCTGGATCAGCTGTGGCATGAATGAAAGTGTGTTCTCTAATGTGTTTTGCAAATACATGAAAGGTATTCACTGAGGAAGAAAACGCAGGGAATGACAGATTTGCTTTATTTATCATAGCTCCTATTTCTGACCCTTAAAAAATAGGCTGACTGACCTTCCTCTATAAGTGCTCTATAACACAATTCGGACTCTCTGACAGCAGTATCCTACCACAATTTTAAACTACAAAGAGACCATGTGTTTGTGAACTTGAAAATTGATGTTGTATGCTTATTTGGAGTCTCTTACTCCCAGAACATGTGATTTTTAAACTTGATCAAATACTCAATTTACTCAGTGCATGTGACTACAGTATGTTGCTGAAACTAAAAATAGAAAAAAGTCTGCTTCAGACTGGCAGTGATGAAATCAGATTTCAGTTTTTCATTGCATATATTTTTTTCTGGTCTGACAGCTAAAAGTTCAGCAGGGAGGGCACTTATACCTATTAACTTTTTAGAATCCTGGTTCTAAGAACTAAAACCTAAAACAGCAACAAAATTACTCCAGCAAGACTTCTTTCTGTGTTACTTAGATTACTATTACCTGAAATAGATCTCTAAAGAGTTAAAACAAATAAACAAAAAAAAAAAGAACAAAGCCACCATAAACGAACAAAACAAGAGTTTGACTATTCATTTTACTTTTGTGTTTCAAAAGTGCCCTGAAGCCCCGTTGGGCTCAGGAGCACACCCTGTTAGTGCTGCTTTCTATTTGTCCTAGCAAAAGGCAGATGTGTCCCTGCACTGACTGGCCAACAGATCAGTCTGTACTTGAAACATCATCATCAGCTGCACCTTTGGGACAGCACTCCCTCACAAAGCACATATCATATCTCATATCATACACATGAATATACACAAAACTTGAAAGTGGAGGTGGATTTCATGTCCCGGAATTAAAGTTCTGCTTAAGGTAGCTACTGCTGTGTGCTCTGATATGCACCACTGCTACTTTCATACCCTCTTCCAGCTGGTACCATTCCATCCTCCTGGGTGCAAGGACAAGCATTGTGCACTGGAGGCTACGATTCACATTTAATGCCATTAAAAAGACACTGATAAGCATGTAAGATATGTTCAGTATTGAATCTAAATTCAATAAAACTCTCTCAGGCTTCCATGGCACAGACACACAGAATTTTGATTGAATCTGCTCTACAGTGATTAGCTAATGTATTCATTAACGGCAAGGGTTAGTAATATGAGTGTAGCAAATGATACTTAATTACAATAATTAATGCCTAGTGGTTCATGAATAATGCATTCCATAACTATTTACATATTCATACTTATAAGGTTATTAATGGATCATTATCATTTGACTAAAAGATGTGGACATCAGGGATGCAACTAAATCATTTGCTCCAGTCTCACTGTGCCTTTATCTGTTTGTTTTGCTCTTGTGTACCTCAATCTTGCCATTATACACAGAGATACAAGCAGCATTTTGGTTTCAAGCAATATAATGGCAAATACAGCCATGCAGGTTAGTTTTCACACTGTGCCGGTTCTGAGCCAGTACTCCATCAGTTTATGTCTTGACTTTGCAAAACAATTTAGACGATTTTCACCTCCTCTTTCTTGCAGAAAACTTCTCAAATATTAGGAGGTAAAGTGTTAGAGCAGCATTAGACTTCTGCTTCTTCAAAAGAGAAAAAAAAACAAACCAAAATAAAAATCCCAAAGAAGAAATTTATACACCTGTAAGGGAAAGTATTTGGTGAAAGAACATTGTCCTCTTTGTCATCAGTATAGATCTGTTCTTATCCTGAATTTAGACTTTTTCCTAAAGGAGGTGATTAGGACACTTCCATACTTCTAAGACTGTTCATTTCTCAGACTAGAGTAGCAACATTGTCAACATCTTTAATCTGAACAAACCTTTTTGCCCTGGATGGTTGGTGTTTTTGTTCAGCACGCAGACATAAGCCTCCATGAAAACAGATAAGCTGCTAGACCTCCCAAAGTTCAAGAAGACTTTAAGAGCTATAGAAGGGCAAAAATACAACATAGAATTATTAAAATATATTTTTCTTATTCAAATATAATTTTTTTAAGGCAACACAATAATTCTTTTTCTTAGCCTAAGCTTGAATGCTCAATGTTGATGACACTAGGACAATAATATTCAGCTGCCAGCCTCAGGAGTGTGGTAAAATGAAGTAAAGCTTCATGAAACTGAGAAGTGCTACCACACTGACTTTCAGACAAACACTCACCTCCTGCTCCTCCACAGCACCAGCCAAGGGCTGTGGGTGCCTCAGGTCACTGAAACGCTTATCCCAGCTGTCATAACCTGCAGAGAGTAACAGAAGGTCTCACCAAACATGGAGGACAGCTTCAGGTTCCCCCCGTATGGTGTGGCTGAACAATCTGTGACTCCAGGCAGCAAGATCAGGTCAAGTCATTGGGGACCATCAGACTGACATCTTAGTAAGTGAGCACATTTGGTCTACTGTGACTGTTGCCTTAATACTCTTGCAGCCTGTTGAGAAAGACTGGTATCAACAGTAAAATAGTATTGTCAAAGTTAAACCATTTTTCTGAAATTCCCTGCCCTGTGTAGCTAACTCCACTGTGTTTGAGGTCCTTGCCTCACAATTATATAACCTCATGAAATCAGAAATATTTAAAACCACTCTAAAATCATGCTTTAGCAGTACCTGAGGCTCAAAAGAGAACCCCTGTTCAGAATTGATGCCCTCAGCCTCCAGTAACCACGGTTAGAGTAGCATGCCATGGCACATTCCTGATGGGTTTCTTTCCCAAGTGGTGAGCAAGCTATGGGTTAGGAGAACCATCAAAGAGCAGAAGCTGACTCTCACTTGTCATCTTACCTGATGTTCCTGAGATCTAGACGGGGAGCTGACAGAAAGAAATAAGCAGTCTGTGATGCTGCTGTTGGAAGCATAAAGGCTACTCACTGTTACTTCTGATTTATTCTCTGTAGTACCTGAGTTTGAGAAAACCCTCATCATGTCAATTATTTGGAGAAAAATACAAGTAAACTTATTAGAGCCTGATGATAGCTTATTGAAATAATATTATTTCATTGCCTGAAGTAAGTTTTTACTATTTTTATTAGCCTAGCAGAGTCAGCATAACTGAGTGGGGAAAAAGCTGGAATTTATTTGTTTTCCCATCATTTGTATGGTCGTAGATCACCCATCATGGCAGAATTGTTACTGTTGATGGTAGGAGCCAGAGAGAGCCCAGCTTTATTCCTTTGCCAGGTCAGATGTGGGGTAAGAAGAAACATCTTTAGATTTGTAAAATGAGCAGCTCTGCTCTGGAAGTCGTTGGAGATGTCACAATGCCATTTTTTACAGTTGTTTTTCAGAGCAGAACAGACCCTTAATACCTTTGCTATTTTCTATTAGTCCATATTCAAAACACAGGATTTAACTATAGCTTCTAAAGGATATTGCAAGAAACACATTTAATATGTGTCATAACATAAGGTACAAAAACATTAGGATGCAAAGACAATAAGGTTATCTGATGTGTCTTATCTGGGAAAGGCAAGAAAGCTCCTTACAAGGCCAGCATTACTGCACGCATCAGTGAAGAGCAGCTGAATATTTAATGTGCATGGTAAATAAAAGCAGAAAGGGGGCCCTGATGACATATGACAGCATAACACCCTGCAGTATAGGAATCAGCTCAAGTATGGTATTCACATAACACATTTAGTATTCAGGCTAACACATTTTGTCTGTACACCATCCTTTATGTTACAATGGCATTGTTTTCCTTTTTCTCACCTTTTGATGTTTTCCCTGTAGACTCACATTCACATCACATGGGCATTTACTTCAGTCATTGCTCGCTTTATAACACGTTTATGTCCTCCATGACTGCACTCTTCAGATCCTAAACTGTACATCTTTTTTCTCATATAATTCTATGAGACTTGATGGGTTTTTTTCTCTTTCTATTTATGTTTTCTATCTTTTCTTTTTTATTTTTTTTTAATTTTTGTAAGAGCAGGAACTGTCTTCCAGTTACCTATGTAGATAAAAAATGCAATTCTCATTTCATCCTAACACAAACAAATGCTTGGGTAATTCTGATATTTGTGGCTGTGGCTATGATATAATGCCAAAACTGCATGCTTCCACTTACGTCTTAAAATACACTTGATGAGAAAATTATTTTACTGCAAGTAATGAAAAGTCTCTATTTGTGTTTTGGTGTCTGTTTTCCACTGAAAATGGAAATGAAGCTATGCCCAATGGTAAGGTTTTTTGAAGATTTTTTTTTTTTTAAATCAGATATTTATCTAGAAAATAGTAAACCAGCAATAAGCCCCCAACAACAGGCATTGGTCACCTATGGGCTTCCCCTTTAATGTAGTATGATGCTTTTTATTTGCTGGAAAACTTGGCCAAATACTGACTGAACCCAGAACATAAATCTGTTTTAATGTCAGAAATCCCAAATATCTTAATTGACAAAAAATTTCTAACCTCACTTTCAAACTGAAAAATATGTTCTGGGCTTTCACTTGAGTACTTATGAAAAAGAAACTGGGCAGAAGTTAAGGAGTGTATGATGGAAAGATAACTTACATTAATGTGTGATGGCAGCAATCTCTTGGAATTCAATGTTTGTCTCTTCACTAAAACTGACAGAACTGAATCATGGATGTGAACGTTTACATGGAATTTATTACCAGGTTAGGACCAAGGTAGCTTCAAAGAAAGTTCATTCACAACCATTACAATAAGAAAGACCAAAAATTACCCACCCCTTAGATCTGTTTATATATATGTGTAAAGGATGCCAGATAAAGGGTAAATATTGAGATTTTGCAGGTGTCACACTTCAGAAAATCTACCCACATTTAATCAGGTGCCTGGATGGGAACCATGGTCCTCAATTCCAACCACTACTTTATTTAGACAGTGATAGTGCTATAACACCTTAATTGTATTGACATATTAGGTGAGCAAGACAAACATATTTTGTAGGCTAGTATAATGCTATGGAAACTAATCATATGCTTAAGATTACTATCAAAGGTCCATGAAATTATGATGTTTCCAGACAAAACAAGGCAGGCATGTTAATCTGCCTATGTATCTCTTGAACTCTGCTTGCAAAGTACGTTCTTGTGCAGAGTATTTTTCAGTTCTTGTTATGAAATTCCATTGCTAATAATATCTGAAAAAAATTTGCACACTTTACTAGGCTTATAGAATATTTTTCCACTAAAAAACAACAAAAAGAATTTGTGCTCCTGAGGATCTAAAAAATATTTTGATTTGGTTTCAAAAAATCAGGAACACGTATCTGTTTTGATACAGAGACAATTAAATTAGAGGCTTGTTACACAAATATCTGAGCTTTATACTGAACTAACTGTGTAGCAAATACACTAGTCCTTACATTTATTCAAGCAATATTTCACAGAACAGATTATTCACTTTATAAGAAGAATAAGAGCACTGAAATAAAACCCAAATGTGATACTACTGTAATTCAGTGGAAAGCAGAGGAGAATCAGCAGCTTTACAATCTTTTTAATTATTTAGTGTGAGCAGATTTTGCAGCATTGCAGACAACTTTGGTTGTTGCTGGACTCTGTGAAATGCTAGGGTAGGGATTTTGGAGATTCTCAATCACATAAATAGTTTGGAGCCTAATTTATCCATCAGTGAAATAAAATGAAGATTTTCCATTTCCATCTGGTGCAGCACTCAAATGCTGTGCTATTCCTATCCTCCAAGAGACAGGACCCCTTCTTCCCTCTTCTCCAAGCAGTAACTATTTGTGGGTGAAATCAAAGGTGTTGTTGATTTCCCAATCATCCTGTGACAAGACTTTTTCTCCCCTGTTGAATTTTTGCCAATTATCCAAGAAAAGGATGCACGGTCTGAGCAAAGTAAGTTTGTCTGGTGCTTGGGAACTGCTCATCCTGGAACGCTCAGGATCCCAAACCTGCTCACAATTTAGATCAATATGGAAATAGACAGTAGACATTAAGAGGGCCTGGCAACATCACATCTTCTGTGTGGCTGATTTCACTTTGCATGCAAAAATGCCAAAGTGTAATATTTGGTCCTCTTATCTGGTCTGACTTCAATCCCCCAGTGAAAGGGTGGTGCAGGCACACATCTCCTCCATGAAGTCTATACACTGATGTAACTATTATATTTTTTTTTTATCCCAGAGCCTACCATTTTGTGAACAGATGCAGTACATTGCACATGAGTCACACAAGAATCTCTGCTGTGTCTCATGGAAAATTAAATTTGGTCCCTTCTAATGTTACTGTTTGCCTTAATGAAACACAAAACTCATTCAGACCAAAAGGAAATGCTTGGTTTCTATACATATGAAAATGTAACACACACTTCATGCTAGATCTAAACCCACTGGTAAAATTTGTTGTCTTCTGTCACTTTCTAGAGATTTGGAAGTTATTATCCCCATACAAACTTTTTTCTGTCCTTTTAGTCTGCCATATTGTCAGGGAACCTCAGTGGTTGCTGAGGATCTCTCTGGAGATCTCAGAACAGAGATGAGTCCCAAACGAACTGTCAGTGTTGCCCTATCATTCCTGAAAACCATCAAAATAGGTAGTTTGGGAGGAAATCCTGGAAGCACAAAGTGATACTAAAGGAAATGAAATGACACAAGTTAGGGAAATTTTAAGTAAAATGGACTTGTAAAAATCATACAGATAGGGACAATAGTGAACATCTAGGCTGTGTCTTTGCTTAATAAGAAGAACTTCATTATTTTAAGTAAATGTTTGTGGCACATCTCATAGGTATAGAATTTTTATTTTTTTATCCTTTCCTAGTAATTGAACAGACAGAGAGAAAGACCACAATCTATCCTAGGATATTTTAACCATGACACTCAAAAACCCCCCACATTATTGATATAACCTCCTGCTAAACAACAGTCTCTGAAAGAGTGAAGTTCTTTAGATGGAGTTTGCATCTCCCCTGGAGAAGCACTCAGGGCTGATGCAGTAGCTTACACCTGCAGATAAAGGTGGATTTTGACCTGACCCCATGCACTGTAGAAAATGCTGCTTTCAACCTGTATTGAGGATCTCCCAGATTTGTCATCTGGTTAGAAACAGGGTTGGGTTGCACTCATAGTCAATACACATTGCCTTGGAGGACCAGAGATAAATTTAGTGAGCTAAGACAGCAGATTTTTTTCCTATCTCTAATTAGTATGATCTTCAAGAAAATCTTCTGAAACTGTAGGACAGCTTCTTAAAAGACAGACATTGACAAGGCTGCCATTACTCCCTAGCATGTTAGAGTAAATCTCTCTAATCTGAAGTACAATGTATTTTCTGTTACTTATCTTTAGGTGGCAGTAAGGTAAAAGCTCGGAGTAGAAAGCCAAGAGAAATTTCTAACACATTTTTAGAGACCTTTTTCTCATGTACTGTGCTGGCTATAACATAAAATGAGACTTTATAAACCACTTGCATTTTCAGCCGATAGCCAAAAAGCAATTATTAGAGTTGGCTTCATCCAGGTCACATTCAGACACAAGCCTGTTGATTGCCAGCGGTATTAATATAATGACTACATATTATATTAGTATGCAGCACTTATCCAAGAATCCCTGAGGGCAGTGGTGAGGTTCACAGGTACAGACACAGTCATATGTTTCTATCAACAAGGTGGAAGTACACTTAAAAAAAAGCCACAACAAAAAATAAGCCCCCTAACAAATCAAAGGTCTAACTCAAGATGAAAACAAGGTTTTAGAGAGTAATTATTGACATAGATATTTACAGATTTTTTTTCCATTTACACTTCTCATGTATGTCTCTTCCAAAGTCCTTCTTGACACTAAAATGTAATGATATTTGTTGTCTCTAATCAACTTTCTACTAGAAAGAAAACTGGCAGGATAAAAACATGCTTAAAAATTTTATCAAGGGATGTAAGTAGTTAAGTAACATGACAGTGTCATGTA
Organism: Galbula dea; assembly: GCA_013399015.1. Classification (NCBI taxonomy): domain Eukaryota; kingdom Metazoa; phylum Chordata; class Aves; order Piciformes; family Galbulidae; genus Galbula; species Galbula dea. The sequence continues at coordinate 1,191,339 of VWZX01004903.1, read as the reverse complement.
GTGTGCTAAGGCAAGTATTATGTAGCCAATAAAGTCTATCTTGTACCATTAATATTTACAGTTGGAAGCACGAGATGGCTGCAATCGAAGTGCTGCACCCAACAAAGGCTAGCTGTTGACTTGATACCTTGCTGTCTGACAGTGTGAAACAGTCAAATAGCTACTTACTTCATCACCACTTGACAGCACAATGTTAATGCTAGGTAGCAGCGCATGGCTGTTTTGCAGGAGCTTACCACCAAATAGGGAGAAGAATTTCATGGAATGGTTTTGAGATTGTGGGCTTAGCTTACTAACAGAGAAGTAAGGATGGAAAGTGTCTCACAATTATGAAATAAAAGAGGAATCATAACTCTGTCTCTGCTAGATCATACACTGCTGACCCACCTATTATGCATCGCTGGACACAGCAGTTTCTTATTCCCAGAGAAAGTGGGAAGAGGCAAGTCTGACAGTTTCAGTGCAGGTTGCACCAAATCATAGGGAGAACCAGGACCCAGGGGGGATAGGCAACCCTGCATTACATCATCAAAGTCAGAGACCAGAGCCCACAGAAGGTGGCTGCATCTGTATACGATGATAGTCTTTGATGGATGCTTAGGGCTATTCTCAAGGATCTGATTAGAGAAATAAAAGAACATCTACCACTCACAACTCTAATTGAGGAAGAGATACTTAACCTCAGCAGTTGCGTGTTGGAAAGTGGAGTTCTGAGTAATCAGTTTTGTGCCCACATTGTGGAACTCCATTAAAGTTAATTGAGACCAGTAAAGCAGAACACAGGTGAATCATGCCTGGTGAAAACAATGTGCATAGAAACATATTAGTTAGGAAAAACAACATGCAGGTATTCATTTATATGGGCTTTGTTTTTCCAGATTGCAAATACCTCAGCAAAATTTCTCTTTTTTTTTTTTTTCTGATTAAAGAAAGAAGGATTCTGGAATAAGAGAGAAAGAAAATATGTGCAAAATTTAGTTGTGGCAACTAAAGGAATGACAAACTCAACCTGGTTATATGCAGGACAACGACAGAAAGTTACTCTTCTCAGTGACAGTCTTTTGATTTTAAATACCATCCATTCCTTCCTGCAAGATGCTTGCCTGATAAGGCTTTTAACTACTACTAGATTTATTCATATAGAATCTGCTGTCTCAAAGCTGTATTCAGTTATCTGCTATGGAGAAACACCACCTGATACACTGTGCTGTTATCTGTGTACAAAAATAATTCAGCACGATACCAAAAAGCATTTCCCAAACAGGAAAGGGATGTTTTACCCCAGAGACTGACACCTTTACATTTACATTATTTACATTTGTCTTGTCTGCGATTTAGCAGTGATGGGACAAACTCCTCCTAGGCACAGTTTGCCTGGATTTGCACCAGCTATGTATTTTCCCTCTCATCCTTTCAGATTGCAGCAGATGGTGAAGTTTCTACACCAGAGGCTGTCAACAGAATTTTAAAAGGCATCTCATAACAACACATTGGAGCTGCACATTTAATCTGTGCTACACCACCAAGATGATCTTAAAAAGAGCTGGAGCACACTTACAAACTTAACACTGGCAGTTGCTGCAGAAACGCTATCAAGGAGTCTTCTCAAAGCCCACAGCTTAATGAGAGCTTACCTCCCAAACTGCCAGCCAAATCACTTCTCTGTATATAACCAACAGCCTGCTGTCTAAGGGAAAAGGCATCTAATACTCTGTCCTGTAAGATACTGATCCAGCAAAATAGCTGAGGGAGATTTTAAGTGGCTACTTATGCACTTCTGGCTTTTAGGGTCAATGCCTGAGCTTATATAAAGTACATGGCCCAAACCCAGAAATATTATTTCTTCTGCCTAAGACAGACCATACCAGACCTACTAAATACCACTGTTTCAATTGCTGGGCCACTTCCATTAAACAGTTAATATAAGTCAGATATCAAGGCTACAAGCAATTAAAGACATTCTATGAAATTACAGTTAGTGTATGCAACCTGTTCTCTAAAAATTAATTCCTGAAGGTAAGTTTCTGAGTTTGAAAAGCTACTCAGCCAAAGGCTAGTTTGTAAATAGAAGGCCACCAGAGCCAAACATACTGCAGTAGCATTGAAGAGAGGGCAAATTGTTTTTATTTAAACACAGCACATCGTTCCAAGTGATCCAGGAATGGTCCTGCAGCCTAATGGGGGGAGGAGCAGGTCTGTGCATGCCGATCTGACTGGAAGATCAAGACTAACGTGAATAACACCCTTGTTTAACTGCAGTCTGCTTTACGATTTCATTGCAACACTTTAGAGAGCTCCATCTCCAATCTCCAATTTCTTGCTCCTCTATAATTAGAAAAAACTTCCTTGTTAACTTCTGTAGTGTCACAACAGTGTGACTTCACGTGTCAGGAGGGAGGCTGTCAGAATTTCTTAACGAGGCACTTTCCTGGCAAGCCCAGCTAAATCTAGACTTCAATTATCTCTGTCTTCTTCATTTTCTCACAGGACACAAGAGATGTTTTTCTTTCTTGATAGTAAAGATTTTATTTTTCTGATCTATAACTGCTTAAGACAGATGATCAATTTATCATTATAGCTGTTAACACTATTTTTCTCTATATTTGTGCTTTGATTTCAAGAAGAACTGTCAGACAACTAAAAGTTGACATTTTCCAGGAAGGTATTCATTCAAGCTGTTACATTTCAACTAAGACAAACTATTCAAACTTCATTTTATAAAAAAGCATATACTAGACAGAGGTGATGGTGAATGTCATTTCTTCACAGGCATTTTAAGAAAATATTCAGACAATAATATCCACCAGAAAATTGAGAAATAAAGAAAACAGATAACACTCTTCTTCCAGATGAGCTGCCTATGTCTGCATATCTGTCTGTCTTACACTGGGGATCTCCTGCACACATCAGAAGTAGTCAAGGAAGTTTCGTCTGTCCATAGATGTATGTACAGAACTGCAGGTCTCATTGAGGCTCCCCAGGAATACATCTTACTATAACAGATTTGTGTATAACTGACTAGATTTCTTCTTGAACTTCAAGGATTCTTACTGGAATTCAGCCTTCAACAGAGAAATTTCTGATAAGATGGCTGTAAATCGTCAATGAAATAAACCCAGAGTATCTCTGAGCTTTTTAATCAAGTTAATGGCTTTTCTTTAGCTGCTCCCTATATGCTACCAAACCTTTCAAAGTAATTCTAACATGGATTATGACCCTCAAAGCCAATGGTGCCCCTTATTATAGCAAATGGTTTTGATTTGGGGGCAGTAAATCTGGATGGCATGGATCAGACATTCTTATCATGAGTGAAGTGGTAACCTTGTGAGTGGTGTCAGGACTTGGGATCCAGAGACTTTGCTGGTGAAAGCTCCAGTGCACATGAGCAGCTGCAGAATTCCCAGAAAGCCCCACACATGGCAGAGAAGCGAACTCTCCAGGCTTTGGCAATCCCTGTGTTTGAAGAGTTGCATTGATGTCTGTCTTGTGAAGCATCCAGAATCAGGCACATTTCTATGAGAGTCCTGAAATGAAGGGTGATTAATTCTTAATGCCCAGCAACAGAGACATGCTTCTGCTTTCAGACCATGTAATGCCTTCACATCCCAAAGACACATACCTTTAGTCTAAGTTATACTTTCCCACGCAAACTTGTGCTCAGGTAGCAGCATCCTGAGAAAGCTCATGCTACTTCTCTCACACCTACAGTGATTTGTTCACTGGCACCACAGCTCACTCTTCTCTCTCTGCAATCTGGCTCAGCTCTTGGTGCCTGTGGCCATAATTCTCATCCTCCACATTGACATGAAGCAGGATTAGATCAGCTAAGTCATGCTGATGTAAAACACACAGGAGGAAGAGGCCCTGTGTGTTTTGCTGGCTCCCTTGTGCTATTCCACTTGCCTTTGACATTTGGCACATATGGAAACATTCATATACAGCAAATCCCTAATGTTCCCCCCTTATAAAATAACCATTTGGAAGACAGCTTGTTTAAAGACAACCATACGTAGCTGTGCCAGGGGAGGTTCAGATTGGACATTAGGAAGAATTTCTTCACTGTGAGGGTTATCAGGCATTGGAACAGGCTGCCCAGGGAGGTGGTGGAATCACTATCCCTGGAAGAGTTCAAAAAACATGCAGATATACTGCTTGGGAACATGGTTTAGTGGTGAGCATGGTAGTATTGGGTGAATAATTGCATTCAGTGATCTCAGAGGTTTTTTCCAACCATAACGATTCTATGATTCAGTGATATTCTGGATTAAAAATGCTACTGAGCTTTGACTTGTGAACTGGATCCTCCTTATCCAGACTGTTTACCTATGAAGCAAATCATGGAACCAAGGTGGAACAATCCATCTGCTTCAATAACCAAATGAAAAGCAAAACTATGCCCTACAATGAAGTTTCACTTGATCCAGTGATTTATTGTATCTAATATAAACATTTCAAATAATTTTTAATAATTTTAAAACCCTAAAAACATTAATCAGCTATGAAATAAAACCACCAGTGTAAAGCCAAAAGACTTTTTTAGAAAGCACAAAAACCCCACTTTTTTTTCCTGCATTTCCTCCTGTCTTTGCAGGTGAAACTATTCACTACATGAAAATTAAATTCAAGAATATTTTTTCTTATTTTTTTTTAACTTCACCAAAATACATTCATCTTGCCCCAGCTGACATCCAAAGACATATAAATAGAACATGCTACATAAAGTATGTTAGCAAGTAGAATGGCCTTCTAATGTTAGTAGACTTCATTTTGTTGGTATTATCACAGCACATGACATCATTTTGCTACCAGCATCCATCCCCATTAAGGATACAGCTTTTACTGACAGTTACTGTACAGTAGAGGCACGGGAACTCTCACAACTCTTTTGCCACTGACTACCTTTTAAACAGGCTCATAAGATAATTCAGGTTGCAAGACCCCTCAGGGGGTCTTCCAGTCCACCCTCCTGCTCAAAATGTAATGACAATGTCTAAGGTATTGCCCAGTCAGTAAATTAACCTTCCTTCAGTTACCCTACATTTATTTAGTTATTCAGAAGCAGCGCTGAATTTACATTTGGAAATAGCTGTAGTCACCACGTGGTATTTATTAGCAAGGATTATTTCTGAAAGGCTACCACAGTGTGCAGGGGTCTCATAGGCTTCCTTGACAAAAATGGTCTTCAGAAAAAAAACCCAAAAAACCAGTAACTTGTTTCTCTTCCTAAATTTCCAGCTGTCCTGTAGCTGTGACAAAATGAAGTTTGCCTTACTTTGTCCTTTCTTATCCTGAGCTTTTCACTTCTGCTTTTAAAGCTCTAGGCTACAGAACAGCTTGGGACTCTCCCACAGCTTTGTGATAAACACACTGAAATATTTTCTAGCAGGTAGCTACCTCCCAAGCAGTCAGTTCAACAGTCAGATCTTAACAAGCTAACATGGGGAAGTGAATAGCACTCTCTGCGATATGATGCTGACAAGTGATGTTATGGTGTGGTGGTCTAACCAAGGAGACACCAGCTGTGCATTGCTCACCAGCCACCCAGAACCTTAGGACACTCCAGACTCACAGCCATGGGTGATCCATACGTGGCTGTGAACACCCAGATAAGCAGCTGCATGCATTAGCAGTCCCATAGTGGACAGAAGGGCTCTGCTCTTTGAAATACCGGAGAGGTTCATAGCTTAGCAGCATCTGTGGTGGAAACAACAGACAAGGACTTACTAGAAGAGCCTGAAGCAATGATATGGGACCTTTATATTCAAACTGCTTTTCTAAAGACCACTCCCTATCATTATGCAAAATACAGACTAGGGTCAGTAACAGAAGACCTTTTCCCACTGTCTCAGCTACACTTGGTCTCTAAAAATGCTGCTCAATCCTTTTTTGGGATCATCAGTCACAATTACTTCAGTCTATCATCATCACCAAATCCTGCAAGAACCAGACTCTGAGATGACAGAGGACAGAACACTTCAGATTATTTCTTTTCCCAGATCAGCCAGTTGATTTTCCAAATTAATTTAACCGTTCAGCCTTTAATTACTAAGGAAGCTGTTGATTTTGATGGGATCAGACTGCAGAGCCTTCTGGCAGCTCTTGTTATAAGTTCAGTGATACTGCTGAGGGGGCTGCCTATATTATAAACGTAGGCAGTGATCTGTGGGCTGATAAAACAGAGGGGGTATTTTGATCAATAGAATCCACCCAAAAAGATCACATAAGTGCCTTTTTTTTTCATATTTAGAAATTAGAAGCAACATAAACAGAGAAATAAAGTTAAGTTCCTGATCATGGTAAAAACCCTATCTCTCTGGATTTTAATCTGTGGGGTAACTTTTTTATGTACTAACTCAAGAGGAAGTGTTTTGTCCAACACAGACACAGACAAACCAGTCAATTTTCAGTGTTTTTTTCAAGCTGAAGTCACTGTTTGACCAAACCAAATCCAGTGAATGAATAGTGGTTATTAAAGAGAAGAAAAGAATTGGAACAAAATGTGTAGTGGATTGCTGTGATGTGCTATGGGTAAGGTTTCTGGAATAAGTAACTATTGTAGAATGAAAAAAAAGCCCTGTTATGATGATTTTAGTTTGAGAATAAGATTTAGATATGTGATTGCTTTTTAAACAGGTTATAGGAGGTTTTCTCCTGAATGCCTTTGCATAACATTTTTCATTATGAAATAAAATTAATTTGAAGGAGATCATAAATGAAAATGTCTCCATAGACATAGACATACTTTGCAATGGGAATTGGAAGAATATGAACTGAAAACAGAAGTTGTTCAGAAATTTCATATACCAGAGCCCAGGCAATACCACATATTTGCCTGTGAATTTCTTTCACAAATGTCCTATTTGGCCTTATGATCAAAGTTAACTCCAGACTATCTTGGCCCTTAGTTTCCCAGAGAAGACAATGTAAATAAAAGACAGTTTCTGAGAACAAAAATTCCATTAAAAATTTTCAGCTTCTCTGAGATAGGAAGAGTAAGGGTTATAAAATCTAACACAGTACACAGAAAAACTAAGATCTCAAATGCATCAGTAACAATACCTGAAGTTGAAATGACCTTCCCAATCCAATCCAATTTAATAGACTAAGATGTTTCATGACACCTTGTTTTAGGGTTGGAGTGATGTGGTCTGTCACCTGCACTAGATTATTTCTATTGGAAAAAATGTTTTAAAAATCATGGGAACCACATATTTAGCCATCAAGGACAGAGGAAAATATCCTAGCTGGTCATGCATCCCCTAGGGAGAATTCCAGAGCTAAAATTGCTTTTATTAGTGTAGTAGGACCTTTCACATCAGGATGGGGGTAGAGTGGAAAAAAAGAGGAAGGATTGTTTTAATGTTCTCCCTCTGGCATTGTTGTTCTCCTGCTAAGGCACGAGTCCAAGCACTGTACGCACAGCAACAGCGTTCACTTACAGAACACCCATTGCTGAATGCAAAATCATCTTCGTTCTCAGGGCTGGAACTGTGCTTCCTTAGAAATGACAAGTAAGCAGGTCACTAAAATATCCTATAACATGCACTATCTAACTGGGAAATGGGCTTTGACCTGTTGTTTCCTATTTCTAAATATTTTGGGATTTGAAAGTTTCAGCCTCAAGCACACATTCATCTATAGCAGTTCAGCTGTCACTCGTAATACAAATCAAAAGATGATGGATGGCAGAATCTGCCCAGAAGTTCAGTTCCTGCTAGGGTCATTCTGTCCATAGTGACCACTTTTCCAGACTAACCATATCACTTTATTGGCTTACCCCACCATAAACATTTTTTACATGTAAAAGCACATACTTAAATGTGTATAAAGTGTTCATCTACCAGCTACAAGATTTCTCAGCTCTAAAGCTTTTCAACTGGCAGATTTGTTTACATGCACTGTGCCTCCTGACATTATCACATCTCCCACTGCCACATGAAAACAGAAAAAAAAAATCAGAGCAAACTTACATTCATCCTGTACTGTACTGCTTGTGTTCCTGTAGATGAAGCGACAAAGCCTGCATGTAGAAGAGATGGGTGAATATTTTAAAATATATTCGTGAAAATATACTGATTAATTTCTCACTGACTAGATTTCAGTTGCACTCTTGTGCAGCCTCTATACACTTATTTCATGAGAACATGCTGCTAGAAAAGTTTACTGTCAGGAATGCCTGTAGAAACTGTACATTTTCAAAAATATTTACAGTAAGCAAATTTTCTGTATATAACTACAACTATCCACATAAACTTGACTCCTCCAGCAAAAGAAACAGAAATATGACTAGTCAAAAGAGCTCATGTTTAACTCTCAGTAACAAAGACTAGCAATAACGTGTTCACAACCAAAGTAGGGATAATGAATTATTAATTAAACAAATAATTGCTGAATTACTACTATAGCCTGCAGACATATTAACCCACAGGTTATTTTCAAGCAGAAAGGAAGCTGTCAAATGAAATGGGTCATTATGTGAAAATCATCCAGCTCTACCTTGTATATTAAATATCCAGCACTGTATGTCTAATTCTCTGAAGGGTCCAAAGAACAACATCTGAAGGGGTTAACGTACTTCCTTGCTAATGAACTGTGTGTCAGCAGTAGCTCATCTATGCAAAGCCCTATCCATAGAATGGGTTGTTTGGGTTTTTTAATTCCATGGTAGCTCAAGTGTGTCTCACTATTCTCTTGACATAAATTATATTGCGATTATTTCAATCCTTCCAGTTGACAACTGACTTGATCTCGAACATATTCACCTCCATTGGCTCAGTAACGCTGGCCTTGTTATTGATCCTCTTCTTGGCAGTTGTGGTTTCAGTCATTGCTGCCAACAAACGGGCAACGCAAGGGACCTACAGCCCCAGCCGGCAGGAGAAGGAGGGATCCCGGGTAGAGATGTGGAACATGGTGCAGCCACCGCCAATGGAAAGACTGATTTAGAAGAAAGCACTTCTCCACCCTGGAAGATGGTTGAAAGGAGACAGTGTACATATGTTAGATATATTAAATCCCATTCTGACACCAGGAATACCCATTGTAAATATTACAATGACTTTGGGCTGTCAATATTTTAAATGTTTTCCTTTTCAGTTAAATAACATTAACATTCTCTTAGCACTTGAGTGAACCAATGCCATTTATCATTGGTTTGGACCAACGTGTCCAAGGACAATTTTTATTTGCACTGGAACCTCCAGCCTTGATAATCAGCAGTAGGCATTACAGACAGTAATGGCTCCTGGGATGAATACATGTAAGTGCCTGTCTCGGATCCAACACGAGTAACAGCTTCTCATTTGTGCTTTACTTGGGCTGCCTAGCAATCACTGCTGCAGAAGACAACATGAACAAATCAAATGTGCCTGTACAATAAAGACATTGTAATTCTGTTATCAAAGGGTTTAATACTAGAACTGTGTTTCAGCATATCTACTTTCATCTATTAATCAGGGATTAAAAGGAAGCTGTGCAAAAACTCTCCAAAATAAATGCTTCAAATTTAATTGGTTTTCTTTCCTCCAGTTCTCTCGTTTTACCTACTGCCTCTCCACCTTCCACTGAAGAGAATTTCTATTTCCACAAAAGGACATACTTCTCCAAGTATAAAAGACTGTCCTAAAATATCCAGTGGGCACAATCTGACCTCTGACGAGACATGAAATGTAAACATCCTAAACAAATTCTCTGCAACCACACTACTGTTATTTTCTCATTACAATATTACAAGATGATGGTTAGTTTTAGAAAACCATTGCTTCTCACATTGCAAACATACAGTTGAATGCTAAAAATCATGCTCAAAAATGTTTCCCAAAATTCATGGAAAACACAAGGAAAGAGGCAGAAGTGGCCTACAGGTAAACCATCAGCTTGGAAATAATAAAAACAGACTTGGTGCTTCTCCTGGAACTCAGACTTCTCATATAATCATGGGCAAATTTTATGCCTCAGTTTTCCTCTTTCAAAACAGGGATAATCCCATTTAATTACCTCATAAAACTCAGCAGCAAAAGGATTGCAACTGTTTGTTGAAAAAGAGCTAAAGACATAAAATGTAGTAAAATAACAGAAGTTTGGATGAAATCTTGTAGTGAAATAGATATTTGAAAATGTTCAAGAGATTTAATGAACATACTTGTAGTAGGAAAGGATGTGCCAAAAATACACCCAGGTCAAAGGGGATCTTTGAAATGTAGGGGCAAATTTTATCAGTAACTCATCCACTTAATTTTCACATATAGTCAAGAAATTGAAGCATAAACATTGCTCCCACACAAACTGAACCCACAATAAAGAGGCAGCAGAGCGGAAGGTCTATCATGGCATTTTTTCCTTCCTGCAGTTCAGCTTTTATATTACTGCAGTTGTGAAACATCCCAGATATATACATCAAACCCCAGATTGTTATTCCAGGAGCTGCATAATGGAGGATGCACATTCAGCATCCGAGAATTTAAATCACCATTTTAATTAATGATCAATTCATAATTCATTTTGAAAGAACTCCTTAAGGGATTAGTGAAGTTCAATGTCACTCACATTTATTTTTGTATTAGATGATTAGCAGTAACTATGATAGTAAGCACATTCGGGACTCTTTTGAAGTCCTCACTGATAACATTCAAAACAAGGCACCATAGAAAATGTGAGTAGATGGCAGGATTCAAGCTGAGTTAAAAGGGCAGAATGTAGTCACAGCAAAAGTGCACAAGAGATTTTATTCTAGCTCCATTTACAGCTTTACTACAGAAGTTTATTATTTTGAATGCAATCGTTGTTCAGCTGTAATCTAAATCCAGAGAGTTCAAATGGCAACTAAGGAAAGAATGGAAAAATAAGTTACCAAAAATATGGTGGAAGATAAGGGATAGCAAAGATTCAGGGTAGATCATTTTGAACTGTGGCATTATCTAACAACAGATATAACAGCTTTTAACTGAAACTCTTGGTTTAGCCCAGTCTTATTTTGCCCTATGAGACACTGCTAAGGCATAACAAAAACAGCCATTAAGCTTGTTAGGAGTGAGCATTTCTAGAAAGATACATAAACACTGGGAAAAAAAAAATTAAACCTGGCTGAAGACCATACAGTTTGAGGTAGCAAACACTCAGGAAAGGAGACTGCAAAGAACAGTGTGAGAGGATGAGAGATCACAAGTGAAGCAGGAGTGATTTGTGCAGGTTCTTAGACACATTGCTTTAGCCTCACAGAAAAGAAAAGCTGTGAGATATCTAAAGGCAAGGCCATCTCTGCCTAGAAAGTGGTAAAGTACGCAAAGACACAGGAAACTGTGAATAACAAGAGGGCAAGTAATAAGTAAGTTGAGAAGAACTGTGAAGCTGCAGGCTGGGAAGTGCTTGGGGACAGAGAACTCTGAAAACCAGGGGGAATCTAGAAACACAAATTCGGCACACGTAGCAGAAGCAGCACTGAACTAGTAAAGCAGATGCAAAGGAGATGGTTCCACACAGCTGCTTTGTGTTCTTGAATCCCTGGTCAAAGACCTAAAAGAAGAAATAAAATTGATAGAGAATAGCAGAAACTGAGAAAGAAAATCAGAAATTAAGTAATTTCAGAAATAGCTGTAGAATGTTTATAATAAAGATCTATGTTTGAAGTTCACCCTTCTTTGAACAGGAAGCTGAACTAGATTACATCAGCAGGTGAGTTCCAGAATACATTATTATATGATTTAAAGAAAAAGGACAAAAGAGAGAAAACAGCTGAAGATGGAGGCAGTTTGCACGGATAACTGACTTAAGGCAATTCATTATTCTTCATGGTAAAAGACAGAGCAGTAATAAGGAGGTGGCTGGAAAATAATTCTGCTCTTCTCAATGGTCTGACTTTCTGGATGAAATTTTGAAGACAGTAGAAAAATTATCTGTACAGAGACAATAAAATATCTGAGAAAGTGTTGCCACATAGAGAATCTACGGGGCTGAGCAAGACACCCAGGAACATGTACAGAGGAAGAACAAGTAGAGAAGATGAAAGCTTGAAGAGTTTTCATACAGACCAAAGAGAACTCTAGAGGAATATGCTCCTAAAGAATTAAAAAGACACCCATAAGAGTACAACAAAGGGAAAAATCTCACAGTGAAATACAAGCATGGTTTGTAGAAGGTAAGTCAAGGAGATAGAAGGCAGAGGAAAAATCTTTAGTGAAAGTTGTGATTGCTGTCAGTCTTAGCGGAGAGGAAACAATAAAAATGTGAGCGGTGAAAATTCACCAAAAGTGAGACAAAGAGGAAATACAAGTAGATGGCACTTGAGGAAGGTCGAGGCAAAAGCTGGATTGCAGCAGTGGTGAAACTGGGCTTTGATAGCAGGAATGCCATAAGGGAGTGAGGATGATGGTGAGTCAGGAATAAGAATTGCCTACCAAAGCAGATCTGCATAAGATAACTGAGAGGGAGCATGTTTTATTGCAAATAGGGATTAAAATGTGAAATATTCAAAACTCATTTACGATCTTCTAAGAAACAAACAAGAAAGGGCCCAAAAGGCACAAATGTCAGCTCTAAATATGCTTTCAGAAAAGCTGAGTTAACAAAACAACATCCAAAGAAGGCAGGGAGAAAGCTCAATTGCAGCCTAGAGAAGCACAAGAAGTCCCAGAGGGGTCGCTATATTAACACATTATAGTGACTGTGAAATGCATGGTTAGGGAGACTGACCCTTCTGGGGTATATCTCATCCAGGAAACAACAGTTAAAACAGAAGAGAATACTTCTTTATAAGGGCATCTAATACAATCTTTGCTGAAATTTAAACCACAGATTAAGACTGATATAGCTGATGTCAAGTTATTTACTGCTTCTCAGGTCAGGGGTATAATAAAATGCATGCAACAGCACAGACATTCAGGGAGAAGCAGTAACATCTAAGAGTTGTGGAGAGCATTTGTGCTGCTATAAGGACAAAAATATCGAGACCGGCTTCTGGTTTCCCAAAAAGCACAGACAACCTCCATTAATATGGAGGTACTGCCACACAGAACAGTTAAAATATTTTAAAATTACATTTGTTTACTCTATCTCACTATTTGACTCAAAAGCTAAAAGTAAAATAATTTATTCATCATCATTTGCAACTTGTCCATTAAAGAAATAATTGCACAATATATTTCCAAACCTTACATATTTAAACTTTCTCTTTGTGTCTAACAGCCTTCAAAAGCTTCAGGAATATTTACACTAGGCAGAATACAAGTATTACAGCTGGAATTTGGCCAGCTCAAAAAAATCACAGTCTATCACTGTATTATGTGCCTTCTCCATTTTATGTAAAATTAACTGTTCCCTCTCTGCATGTACATAGTATGCTTATAGCTTAGATGGTGTATTCATATTACTATTTTGCTGTCTACAGGACCAAAATGACTAATAAATAAGGATTATATTGAGTCTTGTGCAACACATTTGCTTTTGTTGCTTTATGGAATTATTTCATCATGCAATTGCAAAGGAAATTATCCACATTTGCAGTTTAAGAAGTCAAATTTGCCATTTGGAATCAAGTGATCAAGAAAGATTTTCCATATCTGGAAGTGAGATGAATGTGCTTTGTGCTATGGTTGGGGCTGTCAGCCTCAGCTATCTGCACCATCCTCTGACTGATAGTCCTGTGCCCATCAAAAGGAGGTGTTTTGTGCCAGGTCCCAAGGTGACACAAATTAATACAGCTTCACTGGAGGTAAATTATACAAGCTGAGATTCACATGCTCCATGCCTTAAATTAGTGCTGTCTTTCTGGCACTGAGTGAAGGCAGAAAAATGTCAGCGCAGTAAGAATTTTCTTCACGTAATCTAAGTCCCATTTTCACAAGGGGCTTTCTGCTCACTCCAATAATTTGTTACGCTTCAATAAAGATCAACAACCTCAGAAAACAAGAGTCCTGTTGTCCCAAAGGCATCAGCTAGTTGTGACTGAAAGGGTCCTCTCAGAAGAGCTCAGCTATACTGATTTTTGTGGTTGCGCTGCAAGCTCCCCTCCAGCCCAGCCTGCTGTGACGCCATCCTCAGGATACCACCAGGTAAGACAAATTTAACCTAAGTGAAACACTACTCCTCTGTTTTCATGTGCCCTTTGTCCCATGGCCCTGATGGCCATCTTAGCAGCTGACTTTCTGAATAGCACAGAGCATGGAAGAGGCAACGCTTAGAAGAAACCACTGGCAACAGTAAGAAGATTCATTAAGGTAATGGACACCAGCCCATTCTGCTTCACTTTGGGTCACTTCCCATACTCTACACAGTCTCTCTTTCCCAGCTGAGATTTGCCATTCCCACACCTCTGCTCTGTGACTCTCTTGAAGGGGCACCTGTGTTTGCCCCAGCCCTCTGAAGGACTGTCATGAAGGTTAAGTAGGCTCTTACAAATTCTCTTAGCAAGAACAGCTCATTTTGCAGAAATGATACAACTAGGACAGGAAGTGAACATGACCTTTTGGGGGAGAAATTATGTTCTCCCCATGCTGACCTGTAAACTGACCACAGTCAGCCACCAGCTAGCAGAAATGTTTTGCATCCCAAGCAGGGCACTTTGAGCACCTGCCAAATAACCACAGGGTACAATTTGGTGAATCCTAATATACAACCTTGAGGAATAACTCCCATCTCCTCCTTTGATAAGTGTGTATGACCCATTACTGCCCCATCACATATTCTCTGTGTGGAACTCTGCTCCAAGGGCTACGTTAAGCATCATTAGTTGTTTTTAATTAACTGTCCAATGTTTTGTTTCTCAGAATTTTAAGTAAAAGTTTATTTATCATTCAAAAGTACAAATTAATGCAGGAAAATCCAAATGTGTCAAGGGGATTTCTGGGAAGTCTCTTTTCACTGCTTAAATCAGAAGCACTTCTTAAGTCTGAGTAACATCTCAAACCACATGCAACTTGTACTTTGCCATTGTTTCAGTAACCAAATTCTGTAAGACCTTGCTCTCCCAAGCAATTAATACTGATTACTACAATCTGACCTTGGGGATTTAAAATAGAAAACATTGCTTTTCAGTATGCTTTAGAAGATGAACGCCACCACTACTAAAGATTTGTTTCATGATGCTGTAAGCTCAAGAATTCTTTTTTCCTCAAAATACAATTATCTTTCCTGTTCACTACAACTGTGTGATTGGAAATTTTGAAAGGGTATGACTTACAGCTATGTTGTCATGTTAGAATTCTAGCTACGACCAGGTCAATCTTGGCAGAGGGCTCTCAGCTGGGGAATCTTCTCCCTTCTGAAGTCTCCAAAACTCATGCCTCCTGGTCCTTAAGGAAGCAAGACAACATTTGGCCCATCCAGCTCTCTGGTCAATGAGAAGCTAAGCCACAATTTATTGCCATTGTCTATGTCTGAAGTCTAGCTAGTAATTTGTTCAGATGTTTATTAATCATAAACTGTATTAAATAGAGAAGATAGTCGATACACTTTTTTTTAAATGGCCACAACCAATGAAGCCCTGCAGCAGAAAGCTTGTCTCCAGAGAAGAGCCAGCTATGTCTTTTTCCCAGCCAAAAATGTCTGTACTCTGTCTTCTTTAATGTAAGCCCTGAATCTTCTGCAAGTCTCACTGCAGGACAACCTTGCACATGTAATGTCACATAATGTCAGGAATCACAAATCAGAGGATTTTGCCCGAGTTGCTTTTCCTGTGCTATTCAATAACCTCTCAGCTAAAGAAAACTGACACCTCTGAAAACAATTCAAATACAGAGCGTCAGATTAGACACTGTAAGTCAATAAAGTTGAACAGTGAGTCACTGATAACACTAAAATTTTGCCTATTGCAAGACATCACAGTTGAATGAATGGATGGGGCTTTCATGCCCCACTGAAGCATGCACAGGTTTCAAACTACTGGCATGTGTCAAAATGCTGCAAAATCTAACATTTACAGAAGATACATCTGGTGTGTATTTATTGGGAGCAGAATAAGCTCTTATTTAAACTGCATCATGCATTTGATGTGGAGAGTGAGCACTACCCTAAGCCTCACAGTAAAAACATGTTTTAACCTAAACTCCTCCATCCATAATGCATGCCACGAGGTGTGAAGACCTCTTGCACGTTGAAAAAGCAAGAGTATAAATTATGAATCAAGGCACAGGTGGAGTCCTGAAAGGCAGACAGAGTTCTCTGTTTGGTGATGATTTTTCCAAGTTTAGGTTCCTTCAAATGATATTTATGAGACAAAAATATATTGGGGATTTTATATTGTAACCAATTTGAGTAACTTTGTGATATTTAGACTTGGTTTCACAAAAGTTGCTTTTAATTTCTGCTTTTATCTGGCTGTGATTTTTTTTTTCCTAGAATCATTTGGCAAAGCAATTACATTTACCAGCAATTCATCTAACTTTCTCAAGCATCAGCAAGACTTACACATCCAAATCATGACTTTAAATCATCTTTTTTGATCAGAGAGAAACTACACAGGCCTTCATCTGGTTTTATGTTCTTCATTGCACTGTTTAGAGCATGACATTTTTCTCAGCTCAATATTGTGTATGACCTTTCAGATTTCAACTGTAGTTTCTGCAAAAGCACAATTTCCATTGGCATGTACTGTAATAACTAGCGATGACAAAAATGTGTGTTTCCAATTTAAACCCGCTTAGTTTCATTTGGCACCTGCTCTAAACTTTCCCTGGCAGGAGAAATTCAGACACAGTGACAGCAGCAGAGGCACTGGAGGAGTGAGAGCAAGGCAAGAGGGCAGGCTCTGCTCAGCAATCCTAATTACATGTGACCATTTGGGCTGCAAGCCTTCTTCACCTGTCCCAACAGCTATTTGCACCCCAGCATGTTTGCAATGTACAAGTAGTCACAACGTAGGGCAGCATCGGGTTAAAGAGCTGCTTTCTGTACCACAAAATAAATAACTTAATGGCTTCCATGCAGCTAGTACAAGGTATTAACAGAATTTCAGGTGTTACCCCTAAGTGATTTCACAATTTTTAGGCAGATTAGAAAACCATAAGACTGCAGGGGAGATGTGTGGGGTGTTTCCACATATTTTTGGTCCAAGTGTAAAACAAATGCAGCTTTAGCTGCTTCTGACCCTCTCTCTCCTCAGCAAGCAGGCAAACAATGCCCAAACGACAAGCTGTGCTCATCCAGTGCTGACAGGGCATCCTGCCTGGGCTGCAGCCAGTTGCAGATCAGCCAGGAGCCCAGGCAATATTTTGGAGGAAAAAGCACAAAGCCCTCCTTTCAGGCTGCCTACAGCACTACTGCTTGAACATTGCTTCAAGCCTTGGACACAATGACCAAGAAAGATCCACAGGAGTCACCTGGACTCAGACCCCAATGACAGAGCAGAAATAAAGCACACCTGAAGAGCATGCAGGCCCACTGCCTTCTCTTCTGCAGTTTCTTGCAGTGCACCCCACACGTGTCAGTGACCTCAGCTCTTCCAGAGATTTAGATATTTCCTTGGGCACACCACTATGTCAAGTGAGGATTGTTTAAAGTAAATCAGCAAGCTGACATTTGCCTTCTCACATGCAGAAAACCTCCACGTCCAGTTGAACTAGCCTAGTGCCTAAGCACCTTCTTTCAGAGGGATCCATCACAGGATCAGAGAGAACTATGTTAAACCTAACCCCAGGGAGCGGGAGGCTCTAAAGATTTTTTGCATGAGAAATAAGCCCAACAGAGAAGATGCAAATCTGCCTTTTGGGAGTGGCCCAGTGCTGGAACAGGTGATCGAATCAGCCCAAGAAAAGATCTTTCCTGTTCAAAACTGTAGGTAGCAGTGACCACCTGCCAGAAAAATATGTGGCTGTGCTCAAGACCTGAATGGACTAGATTAGCCTGTGTTTGTCACTCAATCCTGGGATGTATTTTTCTCATGTAGCCTACCTGAGATGTAGAAATCATTTATCAAATTTTCTGACACCAGGGAGAAAAGAAGTAAGGTGAAAACACCAATTACACAAGTACTGGTCTGTTGACATTTAAAATGAGACAATGATGAGCATAAAAAAAAAAAAGGTTAAAAAAAATCTTGGGCCAGCAACCCAAAGGACTAAAGACAAATCACAAAATAGGATGCAACTAATTAGGCTGAAATGCCAACAATGTTCAGTACATCGTTCAAAGTATCTGAGGTGTCAGACTGCGACCGTGACCCGCAGTTCAAATATGCCAAGGGGAAATGTAGGAAAGGCCTGAATCAGATAAGTTAAATACAAATATATTAAAATGACATTTTAATTTCTACCTCACCATTTTAACATTTTCCAAATCATTAAATAAGCATGTCGCCTATTCTCAGAGCAGGCCAAATGTCAGATGTTTGTATGTATTATTCAGCTGAACATTTTAAGCACATATTCCTTCTCATTGCTAAACAGGTGGTATTATATTAACAGGTGACTTTCTTAAAGGGAAAAGTGAATTGAAAGCTGCTGGCACTATAAAATGGTATGGAACCAGTGCCAGCATGGAACTAAACAGAAAGGCCTGCAGGGACGTTGGGGGAAGCAGGTAACCACAACTTTCTGTTGTATCTATCAGTTCTAAAGCACATTCCAAGCCCCGGAGCCTCAGAAATGATATACCACAACGTATATTAAGTTATCAATGCCAAGCCACTCTCTAAAAAACTGGTCTCCAGAAGTTTTAAGATGACTACATCAAAGCTAAAACCTGAAAGTCAAACATGGTTTTCAATATTTGAACAGTCCAGGCTGAGAAAAGCACCCTCTACCCATCTTGAACACACAGAAATGTTCCTTTTCATAATTTAGGAGGTGTCTTAAGATAAATCAAATGAAATTTTATACCAGCTACTCACCTGAAAAAAATAGTATCTTGGAAAGTATGATAGTTGAGCTATTCATAGAACTGCACATGCCTAAAAAACAAACTTCTGTAGGCAAATGAATCTTCTTGTAAGCTCTACACAGCAGAGTACATCTTTACCATGACTCATCTGTGATAGTTTCAGGACTTAACAACTAAAACCAGATAGTGGTTCTAAAAGGAAAAGGTTTGCAACCAAGCTTGATAGATTCATTTTAGTCCATGTTGTACCTTTTTCAGTGCTGTTGTATGCTGGGTTTTGTTGATGTTTTGTTCTCCATGTTTCACTGACATTCATTTGAGGGAAAAAGTAGACCTGAAAAGGAAAAATTAGTGAGGCATTACTCCATCAAGATTATGGCCCTTTGACTTTCAGGAGGAATGTGAAATAGGCAGTCACTGAAAGGAAATTATATATGGCTCAGAGCATACACCGAATGTGCTTCCCAAACTTTGATTTTAGAACTAGTACTTGTTTATGTTTCATACAGAATTTGTAACAAGACTGACAACCTCTGGGGTTTTGAAGCTTAAGAAGCTGCTAGCATTTTTTTCCAACTGATGAAAATCTGCAGACTGACTCTGCTTTGCTTTATCTGAATACCAGCAAACCCACAACACCCCTTCAGGCATTGCTCAGGGTTTTTTTGTTGTTGTTGTTGCTATCACTTGTCACATCAAATAAAAATCTAAATCCATGAATTTGATAAAGTTACTCTTCCTTTTGTGAACATGAGGTTAACACACAGCAAGTTCTAGAAAGAAAAATAAATGCTTTGTCCATCATTCAGGTATCACTGCAGCAGCCTCTTGCAAAAGCAGTATTTTCAGCACAAACAACCAAGAAGCTACTACTGATTAGCAGCTTTTATGATTTCTCCTCCTAAAAAGGTCCCCAACAAGACACTTCTTTGAGTTGCATTTTTCCCTGAAATGCCACAACTCCTAATAAATGTGCCAGCTTTCATAATTAGTGTGTTACCATGGGACTGGTACCCCAAACTCCTCTGAAACCATTTTTCACAGACACTAGGTATAGTTGTATCACCAGAATATACTTCTGCTGTACCACCTGATAAAATTTGCCAACTTAACTTAGATTAATTTGGCTCATTACCTCCTGGTTTTCAATCCTTTCCCATGCTTAGGTTTGAAAGAGCTTACTGAACTGAAACGTCCACAGAAAACAAGGCACAACAGCACACTCAGTGCCCTGAGATAAACTATTGAAAGCAGGCAAACTTAACTTTGATTTTCAGGCTTTCTGACTCCTGCAAAAATGAAAGGCTTCTGCAATTTTATAATGTCCTCCATTGTCATATCATCTAGACAAGAAGTTCATGGTCACAGCTATCTTTTTGATAGTTGAATAAATGTGGGCACGTTTACCGGCAAAATGAATAAACAATGCTTTCTTTAGCAGTGAAGGCCCCTGCACTACCTGTCTTCACAGCTTGTATCACTCTGTTGGCTACCATAAGCTAGTACAAGTCTCATAGTAAGTGTTAAAATCACACCCTCATTGTTTTGCATGAACGTGATGTGTAATTTTTTCATCAGGTGTAGATTAAATACATCAGTATTGAAACCACAGTCTCTGTGGTTTGTCTGCATAAGACATCAAAGTGCTTTTAATTTAGAAAAGTGAATCACAGCTCAGACTATCCTGTGTAGCCATTTAATGTAAAGTCCTAACTGAATTACGGTCACACACTTGCATAAAATAACTCAGCGAAGCAACTACATTAAAAAGCTAAAGCCATATGTGATAATATATTCATGATGTGTTATTGTGTTATTCTGTACTGGGTTTGTGTGACAAGGTTTTGGTTGTGGGGGCCTACAGTGGTGGCTTCTAATGAGAAGATGCCAGAAGCTTTCCCTGTCTCATAAAGTCAGTGCCACCTGGCTCCAAGACGGACCCACTGCTGGCTAAGGCTACAGCCATCACCAACAATGGTACTGTCTCTGGGGTAACATATTTAAGAAAGGGGAAAAAACCCCACACAATACTAACTGCAGCCAGAGAGAAGAATGAGAACATGTGAGGGAAACAACTTTGCAGACACCAAGGTCAGTGCAGGAGGGGGAGGAGATTCTCCAGGCACTGGAGCAGAGATTCCCCTGCAGCCTAAGACTGTGGTGAGGCAGGTTGTCGCCCTGCAGCCCATGAAGATTAACAGTGGAGCAGATATTATTCACCTGCAGCCCTTGCAGGACCCCAAACTAGAGCAGGTGGATGCCCATGGGACACCTTTGTTGGAGCAGGCTCCTAGCAGGACCTATGAAGAGAGGAGCCCACGCTGGAGCATGTTTGCTGGCAGGACTAGTGACCCTGTGGGGGACCCATATTGGAGCATCTGTTCCCGAAGGACCACACCCCATGGAAGTGACCAACACTGGAACAGTTCAGAAAGGACTGCAGACCGGAGCCGGGGAAGAGTGTGAGGAGTCCTCCCCCTGTAGAGGAAAGTGAGGAGGAAGGAGTGGCAGAGACAATGTATGATGAACTGACTGCAACCCCCATTCCCTGCTCCCTTGTGCTGATTGGGAGGACGTGGTAGGGAATTCAGGAGTAAAGTTAAGCCCAGAACAAAGGTAGTGTGGAGGAGGGCAGGCAGGTGTTTCAGTACTTGGGTTTATTTCTTATTATTCTACTCTGATTGTATTGGTAATAAACTAAACTAATTTCCCCAAGTCGACTCTGTTTTGTCCATGACAGTAATTGCTGAGTGATCCCTCCCTGCCCTTATCTCACCACATGAACCTTTCACTATGTTTTCCCTGTCCAACTGAGGGAGTGATAGAGCTGTTTTGGTGGGCACTTGGCATCTATCCACAGTCAACCCCCACCACATACATATTATTTAGCCTAAGTTACAAATAAACTGTATTTTAGCCTTCATTCCTGATCACCACCAAAGCCAATAGGTGCTTTCTGCACCAGCCTCTCCCCACAGCAGCGAGAAGGGGGGTAATGAAGGCAGGTCACCAGACACACCAGCAACCTACAGAGCTGTGCAGCCCAACAGTGCCACTGGGCACAACAGGAGCTGAAGCCAGTACTCAAGGGTAATGAGGAAGGAAGAGCAGGTGGTGTCAAGATCAAACTTGCATGCTGGGGGTTAAAAAGGTGAGGTTTCAGTGACTCTCAGCAGCACACAGTATGACCCTTCAGTCAGACACAATTACAGGTATTACAGGAGGTCAGGCATACCTCTTCCACCACTAGCAGTGCCTCAAGACCTCTCTGATACTTAGAACACTTGGATAACAGTATAAAATACTTCATGACATCATCATTATTATTTTTTTAGCATACAATGTTAAAGACTCAAACCATAGCGCCCATCAGTTATTACTGCTGTAACTTCTGCATGCACTTTCCTCTTAATATCTCAATTTCTTAATGTATAAAATGAGATAATATAACCCATTTTTGCTTAGAACTTCAAGATCTACAGAGCAAAAAAAGCTGGTTAACAAATAGCATGATTACCTAAGATTTTTAAAAGAAGCAGAATACCACTGGCATTACAAAGGACATCAGCATTTAACTTTTGTGCTGTATAAAAAGGAATTAATAAGAAAACACTTTAAGCTTTCTCTATATTTGAGAAACTGAAATGATCATTCAATGGAGAAAAACTTCCAATGTAATACAGTATCACTGCATTATTTTAACCTTTATGCCTGATAAGCATGAAAATGATATTCAGATCAATCCTTCAAACAAGAACCTGTACCACCCAGGGAATTTTGATATAGTTAAGCTTTATTTTATAGTACAGTGTTGGGCACTTTATGGTAATGTGGAGCTCACCAAAAACTGATGCCACAAACTTGGAAGGAAAAATTAAAAAACAAAACAGCACACATCACAGCTCATTTACTACGTCTACAACAGTGCACTACTGACAGTAGTCTAAGGACTGAATTACAGTTCTTTAGATGACTTTGAAGTAGTCCAGAGGGTGCAAAAGCATGGAGTAAATTCTTAGATTTGTTTCTAGTTTCATTAAAGGTCAGTAACTATCTAAATTTTTTAAACTGTTAAGACAATGCTGGTTTGTTTTTTGTAAATCTCCAAAATTATTAAAATGATGAATAAACCATCCTTTATTTCATGCCTTTCCTATAAATATTAAAGGCTCACAACAAGGACATTATCAGGAATGGTTTTCAAGGGTCACTTAAGAAAATGTTCTGAAGAACAATGAGAAGCATTGGGATACATAATGTTGCTTTGTTCCATGCTGGAGCATTTCTCATTGTATCTGACACAGATCTAAAAACAACAAACAGAAATTGTCAGTTGGTTAAACAAGTAAGCATTTTCAATTTCTCTTCCTCCTCAAAAATCATGAAGTAACAGACATGATGTGCTTGTGCGTAAGCTGCACCAAGACTAGCATTTTCCACAGTGCTTTATTGCCTCATTCAAGTATATTAATTTAAAGAAGTTTTCAAGGGAAAACCAAAGGTTAAATCAAAATGTACAGCAATATACAAAGAAATTAATTTACAAAAAGTTAAAAGGATACTGGCAACATTAGTAGATATTTTAAGTAACGACTTACGATAATTATGGATGTCACAAACTAAATTCATCTGGTCATCACCAAGAACTCTCACTTCATTGGTGGCACTGAAAAGTAACGTTTAACTCCTCATCTTTTTATCAACAATAAACAAATGATCAAATGATAAACTAAACATCATAAGTTCTAATATTTAGCCTTACTTCAAGTTAACTGTCTTATAGCTTTAAGAACTGTCTAGAACAACTGGCATGTGAACACTGGCTTAGGCCTTATTATTTCCACAGAACATGACATCCATAATTATTCCTAGTCATTGGAAATATACATCTGCCTCATTAGAATATATTCTTCATGTTTTTATTATACAACCATATTTCAAAGCTACATGTAATTTTACATATTTTTGAAAAATACCATTTCAAAGATCTGCTTGAAAAGCAGATGTGCACTACTAAATTACTTTGAAACAAGGAGAAATATTGCACAAAATTCACTGAAGATTTGAAAGTCGACACATTTCCCCCACCCAGCCAAGGGGCTCCCTTATTTTTAACAGAAACAGAATGTCATGTCACATAGAATCATAACAAAAGAACGTGAAGTCAACTTCCATTTCAAATGCTAATACTGTTACTGGACTTGAAATACAAATGTCATTAGTACTGACCTAAGTACAAATTAATTAGAGTACCCTTTACTACAGTAAACCTTGGAGTACCTTCCAATAGCGTTACCTGCTTCATACTCCAACCCAGCAGAAAACGGCAACAGCCATGCCTACTATGCAGATAGCAGATGGCCATCTAGAATAAGGTGGATTTGGACTCTTCAGGCAAATCTGTTTAGAGTTAAGTTTAGGAGCTTCCAGGAAAGACCTATCAAGTACTTTCAAATGGCCACCGACTAAAACTGTAAAACAGACGTTAAAAACAAACCAAGGAAGGTTTTGCACACAAAACCCTATATCATCCGTTTTCCATTCCTTTATTTCAATCACCCTGAAGATCATGAATTCTAGACCAGCTGTGTGGCCCATGCTCTTGGGGTGAAGATGAGGAAACATTCTATTCAGCCCAGATTCTGTTAACAGGTAAACAATGCTTGTCAAAGACATACACATCTAATAGCAGCAAAGAACTTACCGAAGACCACACATCACCATTCATACTGGGTTTTTTGCTGGTGCATTTTTAGTACATTCAGTCTCCAAAGACTTACTTCAACACCATAGGAACAGCTATCACCATCCTGAGCTTTGCAATAAGGAAGCTGGTTGCCTCAGGTGTATACTTGTTTAGCCTGAAATTTCAGGCTGTTGGGAACATGCTGGTTGGAGTCTCACAGCACCTGAACTAGAGTCTGATGCCAAGAAAGAAGATGACAAGCCCCTTGGAAATCAAGACTACCTGTGACCTCTCCCTGGGGCTCTTTCTGCAGGACAGGGTACTACAGTCAGTATCACACAGGGGCTGGATTTGCAAAAGGGCCTCATGCTGGCACTTCAATTATTGCATGAAATGTTTCTTCAATTAATTATATGCATAGAGAAAAGATTTCAAATGCTCCTAGCAATTCCATTAGACAGCTGCACCAATGAAAGATTGCTATGTAGGACTGAATACGACTGATTGTAGGTGGAGAAACAGAAGCTGTTTTAAAAACCTCACTTAACTGTTCCTTCGCCTAGACTTTACATCGCTTACAAGAACACAAGTTTGTAAGATAGCTCATTCTAAAACCTGAACAGACATCTAAAACAGATTTGTGAGATCTAAACCACTCCTCTAACACAGAGGGCGGGATTTTCAAAAGCACCCAGCATATGTTTAAAACTCTGGCTGAAGTCTGTGTTAGAATGCCTGAGAGAGGACTTCAGCCAGTGCTGAGAGTTTCTGATGACCCCAGCCAAACAGCAGCAGTATCACTGAAATGCTAGATGATAATGAATGGTTCAGTCAACAAGTTCTATGACAACTACTACAACTACATTTTTCCTTCATAACAAGCCTATTTTTCAGAGCTACAAGACACCCAAATATGTGGGATGGAAGGCCAAACTACTGCCTACTCTACACAGACTCCCCTCTGCATGCATAGAGGGTAGGTAGAGATCACCTTTGCAACCACAGCACTGTCCTTCCCTGAATATCTGCACTGTTTTTCACATGTGGCATCTCTATACAAATAGAAGGGAAGGCTTTGACTGGGACAGCATATTATCCATTCCCCCCAGAGGGGATTAATGCCAAAGGCAATGGAATTGCCTACATGGCAGAAATCACTACAACTGAGCTAGAACATTAAACAATATCCTGAAATATGTATTTCCTCAAAGTTGTTATCCCTCCTGAGGACTCCCAGGCTCTGCTTCACCACATCCCTGGTGTGATTCCTGGAAAAACCCAGGAATACCTTACTCCTTCTAGTGCCCTTAGTTTTTAATTCCCAAAGCAAGTGAGTGATACAGCTCATTTCAGGCCGACACCCATGTAAAACAAACTTGAAGATATTAAATTCAAGTCCTAGTTTGACTTTCTTCAGCAGAAATTTGTTCCTATGTGTAAATAACAGATTATAAAGCTTAATCACATAACATATTATCTCACACAGGAGAAACTGAGAAATATTTGAGATTCTGGAGAAGCGAGATGCATCTGAAGATGACCACAGGAGCTCTGACTGAGCAAAATTCAGTTCTCACCAGTAGCTGGAGACAAGTGTTGATGATTTTTGAAGACATTACAAGGACTTCCACAAATAAAAAGCATACAAGTATAAAACTTGTAAAAAGTACTGGACCTGGACAATTTATTTTAACATAGAACCCAATGTGGTAATAAAAATACTGTATATGTAGCCAATAAAGAGTTTCATATTATCACAAAGAGAGAGAGCAACAGTGTTGAACCAGAAATATTAGTTTGTATTCTTATCTATTTGGTAACTGGCAATTCAGTTTAAATAAGGCACAAATATTAGCCTTTTTAAAAGATCACTGATAGTAAGTGGAAAAGGTACTGTAATATTACAGCTAAAAATGTACTTGGGTAAATTCAACACAGATAAAAGACTATTTTCTGAACCCATCCAAGTTTCAAACCCAAAAAAGATATACTATTTAATGACTGTAAACACTCTATGGGCTCTATAAATAATAAGAAAACAAAGTGGTATAAGCACAGTAATTAACATTTTGTCTGAAATAAAAATAAGTCTAAGATGAATTATACCTTCCATCTTTGAGTTCATCTGTTTACTTCTTTTCAGCCTGCATTTTCACTCAATGAGACAATTTTTACTACAATGCCTCAATTTTGAAAGATTCCACTATCAAACTTTCAATTTACTGATCCTTATAATAAGAATATTAGCAGCCTCACATGGCTTCCATATTTCTTCCACAAAGGTGAGAATGGGACAATCTACATGATAATAGAAGTTCAGTGCCTAACTGTCATGTAAAGCCAAGAACAATTATTCTATCAGAGAGGCATTTTTGAAAACCATTTTCTGGCAGCATTCCTGGACTTATATGTTTGATGATTTTGAAAGTAATGATAGCTTTAATGTTGGGTTTTTTTTTTTAAAAAAATTTCTCCTTAAGATATTAATGAAGTTTATTAGCCTTAAAAAATAAAGAAAACAAGTATCATCTCACATGGAATGATGGACAGAAACACCATGCCAGATGCAGAGGAAAAGAAAAGGTGAATCTTGAAATTCTTGTCCAAAAAATGCAAAGACACGAATCAAAATGAGCAAGAAACATTACAAGAACAAAAGCCTCTATGTTGCCTGCCTTCTCTTAGACACTTGGCAGCATTAGGTTTGGGTCATGTTTAGTTCCAGCAAAGGAGAAGAATGTCCTCTACTGAATCATTAATACCACCTCTAAGCAAGTATCCATGAGGTTCCACTGCAGCTTTCTCACCTGAACAGCACCTGAGCCATCTGGAAAGTTCAGAGTGAAGATGTAAAATTATTTTTATGATATTTTCATTTTTAATAGTGCAAACTATTTTGCCAGAGAAACATTTTTATGTTATAAAAAAATCCACAACATACCATGATGAGACACAAGAAGAAACCAAAGGACGGAAGAATACCTTGCAGTACAGACCTCTAGACACACAACCTCTAACTCTGAACACTGAGATTCTCCAGCAACACAGATTGGTGATGCCCTCAGGAATGTTCTTGCTTTAATTAGACATAGCCATTTCTGTAAAATTTGCACTTTCACAACTTTTTACCTTTTCTGCACTGATTAAAAAAGAAAAATAAATCTGGAGGCTTATCCTCAATGACAAGTCCTGACCCAGCCCTCCTCATTCTGGAACAAACTGAAACTTGTACAGTAACAAAGCCAGGGTCTCACTCTACTGCATCTCCTTGGTAAAGCACAAAACATTGCTTCTGTAATGATCCATTCCCTCAGGTCAGCTGCCTTCTAATAAGGCAGCCAAAAAACCCTCTTTCCATTTGTGTTAGCTAAAATAAAAATTCATTCATAAATCTGAAGGTGGCAATTGATATTAAACTTTGCTACCAACTACTATTTAGATACTAAAACACAATCTGATCCAAATACTGACCTCATGAACACGTTCAGTCAGGCCTCTACTGAGATGAAGACTAAACATTCATGCCAAAGAGGCAAAGAAAGAAAGGTTTCTAACATGAGTTTAGAAGAGGAGGAGAGCATTCTTCTCAAGCACCCATTTTACACCCGTGTGTTACTTCTGCCAACTGCATCACAAATATCCTTCAAATTTGACAATTTCAGTTTGCTAAAGCTTTCTTCATGCCTTTCCTGTCCTGAGATCTGTGAAGGACAATGTATGTACAGTATAGTAGAGACATGGAAAAAGAAAGGGAAGGAAAATTAAAAAGAAAAAAAAAAAAAAACACAAAAAAGAAAAAGCTGCTCCATACAGCAGCAAGAATTTTCAGACTTTAAATATCCAAATATTCCTCAGGAATGTTGCCAGAAGGAGGACAATGCTTGCTCTGAATAGAACATACATCAAGTCCATTTGTTCTCCTTCACTGAATTTTGAAGAGATTTTTGGTTGTTCAATTTGACTAAAATGAGAGTTGGGCATATGCAGTCTTAAGCTGAATCTGTAATTTTAGTTCTGTAGTGTTACAAGTACTTTTCAGTCATGACTCTTTAATAATTTAACTAAATATGACTTCTAATTAACAGTAATTCAATCTACCTTCAAAAAGGTATGTGCCAAAAATGGAAAGAAAATAGTTCAGAAGAGGCACAAATGAGTTTTCAAATATTATAAAACTGTAGAAACTAAAACAAACTGAAACCTATCAATTCCACTTACACTTTCCTTTCTAAAAAAATTTTAGGTGAAATAGTCTATGACAGGAAACCAAATAATATATCTAAAGTGTCTTAGTTGTAAACAAAAGTCAATAAATGTCACATTATAATTCAGCACTTCATGTACTTTGCAGAAGAGAGAAAAGCATGCGCTACCTTTTCAAAGGCTGGAAGACAGGGCCACTGTTTTAGGCTGCAGTAAGTTCCAAGCCATGTTCACAATAACTTCCTTAATCTAAAAAAAGGTTTCCTTTCCTCCCTGCTTTGCTGAAACAAATTCTTGCCATGGAAAATCATTATTGCTGTTTTGTAGATTTGCATTCATCTTCCAAGATAGTTAAACCTCTTCTCAAAAGATTAAGGCAATTATTATTCATTACAAATATTAACATTTGTACATTTCAGACAAATCAGATTGCTTGGTTCATTTCATGCTTAATGGGATTAATATAGTACCTTCAAAATCTGGTTACCTGTTAGGTGATACCTTTCCTGCTGCTTAGAGGAAGCAAATGCTAGGAAGCACCATACATCTGCTGTATTTTTAACACAGAGACTAATTAGTACCTGATTTAAGAGTGCATTCATATACTTAGTTCCATTTTGTGGACATAACTACAGCCAACAAATGAACTGGGTAAACACAGAAGTGGATGTTCCAATGGCAGAAAATGCATACCCAGCTGAAGGGAATTATTTTTATAGTTGAAGATTTCTTACTCCTTTTTCATCTTTTGGTTATCATGTTATATGGAATTACATGGAGTCCTGAGTAATCTCCCTTTAACCTCTGATGGGAGTCAAGTTTCTCTTCTCACAGTTTTCTTATGTTTTATTTCCACTGCTACTGCTGGATAAGCTATCCTTTGAAATATTTAAACCATAGTGAAAAGCAGAGCTCAGTTGACATAAAGACACCACTTCCTGAAGAAGCCCACCCTCTTCAGAAGTTTCATTTCCTTCCTTCCCATCTTTCTCCCAAGGGACCAGAATGGATGGATGTTGAGCAAGACTTGCTGGGAACTGATCTTCTGAGGTATTGCTTAGTGTTTCATTCTTTTTTGCATACTTAAACGAAGAACACCCTGCTTTGAAACTTTCTAGAGAAGCAAACTGGGCATTTGATCTTACTGGAGATGGTGATGTCATACTAGTGATGTCCATCTTGTCAGTAATAAAGGTTTTGTCATTACTTTCTTCTTCCAGCCTTGAGAGAGATTCTTCATGGCCACCAGAAGCAGCTTGCTTCCTTGGTGATGGAGGGAGCTGCTTCCCATGAAGGACACTGTCATCTTGACCGAGGTTCCATTCTGCTTGATCACTAGCATTGCTGCAGAGCAGGGTAAGGTTGCTCTCACTAGGTGCATTTGACTTGTTCTAGAAAGAGAGAACACGTGTTTATAGTTAACGTCAAAAGAAATGTCTCTACATAGGCACTTTTGAAACAAAAAAACTGTAATGGATTTTGTGTGTTCCTAAATCATGGATCCCTTTTGGGGCTCAATGTTACAAAACAACAGTCCCAGAAACAATGTAAGATAAAGTGTTTATACACTTCCTCACCAGAATATTCTGTCTCTTATCCTAAGAATTACCTTTTCTACAGAGGAAGGATTTCTGTCTCCCTTGTCCATTCAATCTTTGCACAGCATTTTTGACAGTGAACAAGCAAACTTTGCTTGTTTGTACCCCTAAATGAGAAGGAGCTAGACTAAAACTAAAACCAGGTGGTATTTCCACTTTCAGTAATTATACCAACTTTCAATATTAAAGATTTTTTTGCCAAACAAACAAAAATGGACATTTTATTAATGTGACTCCTGTCTGACACTCATAAGACAAAATTTTACAAACTTTTAAAACATTTTCAACAGAATTTACTGTTCCAGCAACAAATTCTCTACTATAAGGTCCCTTTCAGTACAAGTAAATGTTGGACAGCTGATATGAGCTGGAGTTCAAAAACACTAACTTTTTTTGGCTAGAATTCTTTTTGGTGAGGGTTTTAAAGTGGTAAGCAAGTGGTCTGTTTACATTACAGCTCCTGCACAACTCTACCTGAAAAAGGATCAAGGAGCTCTCTTAGAAAGCTCTGCAGTACTAGTCTAGCAGCATTTCAGGTGCAATTAACACATGGATCCCATGACAATCAAGACGGAAACATCATTTTATCACTACGATTAGTTTAAGAAGATAAAGCCTAAAACCAGCTCTGGGAATACCTGCTTGAACAGCTAAATACGAAATTAAACCATATGATTAAGTAAAATGATCACATTATTCACAACTCTACATGTGGTTACAGTTATAAGTGAAAAATACTGTTCCAGGATGGCTTGGCAAACTGGATAGAGGTGTAACCAATCTCTTGGCTGGTGAAAAACCATTGTGCAGTGGCCAGCATAGGTGTACTGTTACATTGTCCAGGCAAGACTCACTAGGACCATGCTGCAGTGTCTGAGCTAGATGCTGCTGATTCTGCAAGTGCAAGATTCCACTATACAGGGATTGGAGTTGTTTTTCAAAGGGAAGCAGAAAACTAACCGCAGTCTTGTAATCAATGTCATCCATTGACCTAAAGAAATCCAGGCTCTTTGCTCCTGAGAGTTTTCCTTGATCTGAACTGTGTGTGCTCAGTGTGTCCAAAATCTCCCCAAGTAAGTCCATTTCTCCTTGATGCTGAGGTGTTACTCCAGCTTCACCAGAGTCATCACTGTCATAAAAATAAGCAGAAGCTTCTTCACTGTCTTCTGATGATAATCTGAAAACAAGAACTTTTCCATCAGATAGGAACATAGAAGCTATTTTATTACAGCCCCTTCTGAAAATAAGTAGGAGAATGCATTCCAGGACTTTTGAAAAGGAACGTAAACCCTCTACTGCATCACAGCTTAAGCTGTTTGACTTTGCCTTAAAGGTCCTTCATGGTTTATATCCGTAAGTTCATTATCAAAAATAGTCTCCTGAATTTAATCAGAGAATGCCTCAATGCAGCTTAAGCCTCAACTGATTATTTTCCTTTAATTCACACATAGGAAGACCTTGATATAAAACTTACAAGGCAGTATTTCTCTTTCAGACCCTTCAGAAAACTTTCCGTTTCATCACCACAACACAAGACAAAGACTAGATTAGCTGAGGTCACTGCCCACCCTACTGATGAATATTACTTTACTGCTTCTTTGTGTATGTAATCTATCTTAAGTCTGTGAAGACTGAGGATTATGCCAAGCTCTTCTAGGCACCATAAATAATGAAAAGATGTAATAGCTTGTGCTTCTTTTTAAAAGCAGATTTAATCCTAAACTACCTGACATCATCTAGATCAAGAATCAATCTAACAGCCTGGACAGGAGACAAAAGCCTCACTTGAACTCAACTTTGTTGAATAACACTAGTTACCCATTTCCCATACACACACACATATCCAAACATGGTTCTTACTTGCTTGTTCTCTCCATTTCATCATCATCATCTTTATCCAAGGCAAAATCCTGGTTACTGAGATATTGGTTGAAACGAGTCTGGAGGATAGAAAATTAACATAATAACGTTTGTTTATTTTTTCTATTTCAGCATTCCTTATTTAGAGTCTAGCTGCCACTTTATTCATTAAGACTTCCTGAGCACTTGATGAGGGAAACCACATATTGATCAAGTTTTCTAAAGATTGCTATAAGAGGCTGTGAAATCCTCAAGCATCACCAACTGAAGAGTGAGAGAACCATTTTTCTTCATGGTCTAGGAAATGCGTTATTATTTACGTGAAGCCTTGATTAGCAGAAGACTAGCTATTGGAGGAAAAGCATCACTCAAGTCTACTACCTACCCTTTCCTGCAAGCTTATCACAAAAAGCACTGTGGTTTACTACTTTCTGATGAAATGTTTGCCAAGTTTGGGTTGATATGGTCTACTAAGCATGAAGAAAAACAGATTTTTGAAGAAGCAAATACAAAGAAGTCAGGAATCTCTTTACAGGGCTACATTTATATTAGGGTGTTAAACAGAATTGCAGAGTAGAAGTATGCCACCTTGGAAACTATGCATTAAGAATGCCTTTGTGCAGGATAATTTACTGCAAATTACACTTAACTTTAAGTTAGTGTACACTCTGAGCATCCCATGGGGAGCCTGTGGAGAATAGCTGGTGTGCTATAAATTCACACACTACCATACTGGGTGCTCACTAACCTGTTATATCACATTATTACTTAACAAGCAGAATCAGACTAAAAATTTCTATAGTACTTGAAAAAAATGTCTCTTGTCATGACCAGAATATTTGAGTCAGGAATTTTATTCACTTGTCACAAATGACTGTCTTAAGGTCTGTGCATCTCTATTGTATCAAAAAACTGCAAAGATTAATTATGCAGGCAATCAAATGACTGAAGAGATTCTGAACCTTGGAAAACTGGTCATAATTTAGAGACATATGGATATAATTTGTGCGAGAGAAAACAGTGTTAGTTAACTTCAAAGAAATTCATACACAAGTAAAAGGAAGTGCTACCGCTCACATCTCATCATGCTGTTTACCAAATGCCTAAACCTACAACAAGCCCCTCATGGGGAAGAAATATGGCCTTAATTTCACACTACAAGGAGCTTGGAAATCTTGGAACTGTGAGGATTTCAGTCCGTCACCTATTACAGATGTTGTCAGTGTTCTACATGTTCTACCAGGACGCTCTCTGTAACTTTCCCCTTTCCCCCCATTATTGTCAGGAACACCTCAATGTTCACTCTTTGTAAACTGACACATTGCTCTTGTTCAACAAGAGAGGATTTAATTATAGCAGCAAGTTTTGATAACACTTTACCTAGTTCTTCATCCACAAAGAGGAAACATATGGTTTTTCATGTGTTAAACTGTTAAGTAGCACTTGACAGAAAATGAGAGAACTATTAGAGTGTTAAAAACTATGAAAGAACATAGCAAAAGTTAGAGGATGGAAGGCAGAGAAACCTACTATTGATATTTCCCAGTTTTGGGAGTTCTTTGTCTCATTCCCATCACTGTTGTCACCAATCATGTCCCTACTTGTTAACTAAAGGGAGGTTAACCCCTCTGTCTTAATTAACATTGTTAACTGGCTATCTTTCTGATGACAGCCACAATTACAGTCAGTGTTTTCAGTTCAAAAATTGCTGATTTTAGTATTTATCTTCACTGGGACAATTAAAATACTTTGTTTCTGTAACAGTGGTAATCCACTACTTCCCCAAGAAAATTCTGACATAGCTTTCATTGTAATTAAAGCTCCAATCCTGGAACTGACTCTCACCGGGCAAAACCCTTTCTCTGTCTCACTTTCTTGGAATTTGCATCAGAATTAGATGCTGCCATAATATTTACTCTTACTAACATAAAGACAAGATTTTGCAGGAAAGAAGGTTCTTTAAAGTGCTGAGAAATTTCAGAAAACAAAACCAAACCCAAAACTTACTCATCTCAATTCACTCTTTCAATGGAATAAAATCCCCCACAGTAACACTCACCCATTTGTCACTATAATAATTAATGTTTCAAAAAGCAGAGGTGGCAAGTTTCAAACATTTTTTAAAAATAAATTAAAAAAAAGAAACATTATGTCTTTGAGAAACAGGAACTGAATAAAATTAATTAGAATTAGTAAACATCACAGGCATAGCAGTGGTCCCTCAAAGCATCTACTAACGGTATCATTCAAATGTGTTAGTGAATAGCAAGAACATCATACAAAGAAATATAACAGAGTATATGTAGACAAATCTAAAACCAAACCAACCCAAAAACTTCTAGCTCCTGATTGTCAGACTCTCTCTTTGAAAAAATATTTTTGTTACCAATTTAAATATTTAGAGATACAAAATTACACATGAAGACTTTCAAGAACTAAAGCAAATAAAATGATATTTACAAACAAAATAATAAAAAGGGGAGGAATGAAAGAAAAATATGTAAATATCTGGCTGCAAATAACAACATTCTCCAGGGTTTACAGCTCTGTGTGCTAGCCACGGACAAAACAAGCACCACATGTTTTTGAATAGGTGACTTTCCTCTAGGAGCTGTAATAAAAGTGACTGCAAGGGAGGGGTATGTCCAGACTACATTGCAAAGAAAGAAAAAGAAAGAAACTCTAATAAATTCCAAAAGGAAAACTATAAATCTTTTTCAGTGCTCCACTAGGCAAAGTGACATAGTATGAGCACCTGCAAAAGCTGTCACAGTCATTTAGGAAGTCCTTCCATTACTGACGTACCCTGCTGTTTGCAGTTATTTAAGCTTTTAATTTCTGTCTTTTCTGCAGTTTGAAGTGTGTAACCTTTTTTATACCTTCTTATGAAAAAAAGGACAGACTTCTGTTTCCTTCCTGATCAGTATTCTAATAACAACCAGACCATTTAAATTTATTACCACAAGGAGTGAAATGGTAACATTCTTTTCTTGCACCAGAACTTTATAAAGTCTTAATAGACTGCTGTCATGTTGGTTTTTTCCATAAAATAAAGCAACAAATATCTTTAAAGCACTCAATTGTTTTGTTTCTTCCAATATATCTATCTACTTTATATTAAAATGTGAACAGAGATTCAACTTCTATATTCTTCTCATCTTCAGGGGCGCTGCGTAGGAAGAACCCATCTCTCCTCTTGCTCAGAACAGAATTGTTCAACATACACAAACACAACACGCTCACACTCTCCACAATGCACTGCTGAACCATCAAGCCTGTGCATAAAGTATGACAAAGGAACAACTGCAGGCGGCATGAGGATATCTCTCCTTATTGTATACATCCTCTTTGGCTTCTGCTCTACTTCCAAATCTTACTCTCAAGTGGTCTGCTACCTTTACATCTGTAGTAAATGCTGATCACTGAAACAAGAAAAGGAAGGTGCTGACAGTATAAATACAGGTAGAACCAAATAAAGTGAGAATAGGTCCCTAAACTATTTTCTTCTGCTTGCAGGTAGCCTCACAAAATGTACTACTTTGGCATAAAACTGTAGACAAAATACATGAATTCTAAAGGATTTAAATGTAAGATGGTTACATTCTTGATTGGGCAAGAAAGTCAATCTTTAAAATGTCAGCTTTTTATTTAATGCTAGACCTTTCAGAAGCACAGCTTTCTGGAACAAGTGTTTATTGATCGATACTAAACCAGGAAGTTTTACAAGGCTGCTGCCATTAATTGTACTCAAAGTGAGAAACAAATAATCTTTTGATAAATGGCAGCACACATGTAATTTCACATTTACCAGCCATTCATTGCATCAATGTATAAAGTTTCAGGAAAAGAAAAATATCTTTAAATTCATGAAGTAGCTTCCTTTTTCTGAAAAATTTAAAGATTATTCATTTAGCATGAGAAAGTAAAATAAATGCAAGTTCGCTATTATTCAATATTTGCTTTTACCTAGTCTCCTCTACAACCTAATCACAGTAATTATGGCTTCACCTCCAGTAGGATGCAAAAGGTCTCTGAATCAAACTTTCTAGTTAAGCACAACCCATTGCCTTTTATTCTGGTTGAAGACTGTAATCTAAAGCAATGGAGAACGAAATCACAGGAAAATACTTCACGTTACACTCCACAGGAGTTGAGACTGATGAGGAAAGAGAAAAATGAGAGGAAAAAGAAGTACAGTTTCTAATTGTCCTGTTCTTGAGGGAAATGGTATAAACCACCACAAGCTTAAAGTAGCGCTAGGGATACCAGTTAGCTTTATGGACACCAGACAAGGATAGATGCAAGCAGTAATTCCAGATTTCTAGAAATGATGCCTTCAAAAAATAGTTGTGTGCTTTTATTCACAGAAAGTAACACAAAGTAATGATGTATCACAAAAGCAATGCTCTGATATCAAAAAAGCTGCCCTAGATATAAAATAAATAGATATTAACTGAGATGCCACATTTGTTTTTAATTTTTTTTAGTTACTATTACAATACAAAACTCATGGATAATTTAAAAAGCATTAATGTTAAATAAAAAAATCTCTTTATCCTTTCTAGGATAGAAACCTTCTCTGTTTTAACAGATTCAGACATATAGATGATGCATTTGAAAGAATATGGAGTGGCTGGAAATATCCTCAGCTGTATGCCATGAGACAAGTATGTCATCAATTCTGAGGTCTTGTTAATTAAAATCATAGGGAGAGATACACACATACACACAAAAAAAAAGGTTCCCAATGACAGAAAGAAATGCTCTTCTGTGACAATAAAGAGCCTAGAGGAGCAAGAAATCCCTAACACTCTGTTTAGACAGACAGACAGACAACCAGAAGCGTGTAGATAAGACTACAGGCACAGTAAATGAGAAATTGGCTGTAATGCAATGGAGGTCTCCACTGACTTCTGTAAAGTTAAAGGAAACATTAATATCTGAGCTGGGGTAGGATTAATTGTAAATAAGGATGATAATTTTTTTTAGATACTTAGCCATGGATAGCACATTACAATTATTTATGTCCTGAACTGGTGTAGTGAAAAATTAAGAGAAACTCTAATCTTTTATGTATGCTATACTCCTGAACACAGATAACATCTGAGAATTTTGTAACACTGCTTTTGATTTTTAAGGATTACTCATGCTTCTGCAAATATTTTCCTGAAATAGTTCAGTTTTTCTCCAAAACGGCAAATAATCTCCCATCCTGGCCCATAGAATCAGACTGAGGCCCCATGCTGCCCACAGTCAGGTAACACCTTCAAATAGCCACCTCTCGCTCATTCTTCTCAATGGCACAGAGGCTGTTCTTAGCAAAACAGGCCATTTACAGCTGACACGCTGTGGCACCATGCCACACATCATTCTAGCTGCAAATAGCGCACCATCCGAAGGCAGGCTGGCTTCACTTTAATTGGCAATAAGCAGAAGTGTTAGTCTTTTCAAACAGGACATGGACATTTTCAGTGCCATTTGCAACACTTAAAACAAGCAGCTCTTCTATAAAAAAGTATTTTTCATGGAATTTTTTTTGTGGATGAGTTTAAGAATTAGATTTACCAGGCAGAATTTCCAGTTACAAACACTGAGAAAAATATCACTTTTCCTTTTTTTGATGGTTATTAATGCCCTAGATTTACTCAATGATTAGAGGGAACAGAAATGACAGAATGGAAGGTTGCAGGGGTCACAGTGGAGACAGGAGGAAGAGATAAGGGGGAACATGTCAGAAGAGAAAAACTAATTAGTGTCCATATGCAGAAAGGCAGAAAAGAGAACATGTTTTTGAGGTAACAGGAAAGTCAAGAGACCTGGGAGTAACTTGAGTGCAGAGTGTGTGACTTCAGTGAAACAGAATAGCTGTAAACCCAGTTCATTCATCTGGAATGCACTATTTATTTGATACAACTCCTAAGCAGGTAAAACAGAGATTACTGGTTAAATTGTGCATCATGCCTTTACAGCAGCAGAACTATCAGATGGTAAAATCCCTGCTGGAAGTGCTGTTTGCAGATTACATGTGACTTTTTCAAAGGAAAACTTACCAAAACCACTGACGTTAAAATGTAAGACATGGATGTAATCCTAAACACAAACATCCTACACCTCCAGACTTGAAGATTTAATGGAAAACACCTGTTGTCACAGAACTTTAGACAGATAAAAACCTGAGCAGCACTGAGCTCTGTCCATCAGACCTATGGACAGTGGAACAAACTCCTTGAGGGAAGCTCTGTATGAAGCTTGATAACAGAAAAACAAACATTTTCAAGGAAAAAAACCATTCTGCCTTAAAACCAGAAATACTGACCCAAAGCACATTTCTGTCCAAGGTTTCCAACAAGAAGAAATAGAAGAAGTCCCTCCTCCTGTCTAACACTAATACAAGTTTTCTGCTCAAATGTCTTTCTCTATGAAGTGCTGGGAAACATTCATGGCACTTGGATTTGGATGCCATTCACTACTTTCAGATATTTTAAGACCTAAATTAGACAAACAGCAGGAGAGCGGCATTGTCAGGATGCAATCTAGATTCTAAGTGGGCTGATTGTAGGGTGCCCTTCGGTCATGCTCCTCTCTCTCCACTTACAGGAGGAAGAACCTAGGGTAGCTCTGCTGCTAACACCAGCAATTCAATAGTGTCTAAAATTAGACAGATTGAGTCTGGGCTTTCCCATTCAGAGACACTGAGATACCCGCAGGAAAGGCTTTTCCTCCTTCTTCTACTCCTTTCTCCTATTGCCCTCAGCCAAGCCTTACTCTTTAATTGAACTACCACTTCATTAATTTTTTTTCACTTTCAGGTACAGGATTAGAGAGAGAAATAAAATGTTAGGGAACATACAGTACTAGAGCTGAAGTTTTAGACATCCAAACTTTCAGGCCAAAAGGCAACAGCAATGTGGAAGCTGGGATGCAGGTCCCAGCCCTTGGCTGACAGTTCTAGCTCCTTGCTTTGGCTAGGTGGAGTCAAAACATGACCCATAGAAGATACACAGCAAAAGAAAGCAAAAGTTACATCAAGAATGAAATGAAAAATGAAAGCACTGTTACATTAAGAAGTCAATAAATTCTCCTGATGAAAAATTTAATTTGGTAATTTCAATTACCTTCTATGGACAATAGGGTTCATCCAGTTTGAAGGTACTTTGTGAAATAACAATTCTCTTTCAGGTCCTTCTGAAAAAGCAGCATAGCACTATGGTTCTGTCAGTTGCAGAAGAAAGACCCTCAGAAAGGCTGTATTTCTGTTTGTTAAAAAGCTAAAACAGGTGACAATAACAGCCAGAAAAAGCATCTGCAAACTTTTTGCTTGTCTAAATGTCCCTCTTAGTAGGGTAAATGAGAGGCTATTGACTTTAACCTATAAAATCAAGCATTCTCTAAATACCCAAAGGGTAACAAAAAAATCCAGAGGGATTTCCTGACCATTACCCTATCTTATCATTCTCCACCCTCCATCCCCAATTGGAATCATGGTAATTAGTGGAGAGATTTCTCAAGTGATGTTTACTGGAAACTCAAAGAACAGGTTTATGAAGGTTTATGAGTGCAGAATGAATGGCAGAACCTAGAACCCTCTTGCAGAGACCTGCAGCAGTCCTTCCCTTAGAACTGTGGTGAGATCAGGACAGAGAAAAGAGCTCACACTGAGAAAAATAGTAAAATAGTAATAATAAAAGCTTTACAATCTTACACTGCTTCTTCTTTCTTTAAATGTGTCCACTGTCTAAATTAAAATCCTTACTGTCAGCATTTACAGGTTATATCTACTAGATTCTGGTAGGGGGGAGGTTTTAACTATCTTGTAATTATACCTCCAGTTGGTAGTGTATATTCCTGAAAATAAAATTATGCATGATACATGAAAGCATCTAAACATTTAAGTTGCACAAAATCCAGCTAATCTTTCAGTTAAAAAAAAAAAAAAGCAGTACTGCTTGATTTATAAGAGGTCTTCTGATGGGAAAAGCAAGGTTTATACACAGCAAAAGGATACATATATGCCTGTAGCACTTTGAAAAGGTATCAGAGCCACGAGAGGGCACTCTTGTAATCTACAGTCTGAATTTTTGCTGCCTAGCTTTTCCATTTTTAATTAAAAGGAAATCTGTTTTGCAGAATGAAGAGATCTTACTTGACACATCAAGACAAATTATTTTTCTCCAAATTAAAGGAAGCTAATGATATCTACAATATTTTCAAATTACACCACATTAGCTAAATGAACAAAATTTACTAATCAAAAAAAGCTTACTTCAAAACTACACTTACAGAAACAAAACATGATTTACATTAAAAACCACCTTTGTTTATGACATCTATAAATTGTAATATTTTAGTCAGTAAGAGTCGAAGGTACCTTTAGCCATATAACCAGCATTATCTGTGGATGCTAAGCACAGATATGACCTCAAGCACATTTTCTGAACCCAAATACAGGTGAATGCCCTTAATCAGAGCTTTTATGTTTCCAAAATTATTGTATTAATATTAGCCTACGGGATTCTTTTTTCTTTTTTTTTTTTATTTAAAGGTGTTCATTCACCTTACAGAGAATACATATATTCAGCACTGCATTATCACAAGCATTTCCTCTCCTCTTATGTTCCCAGAATAAAAAAGTCTTCAGAATAGCCCACTCTCACCACCTTTTTCAGGTTAGGAGGGTAATCAGTTACTAGAAGCCTTTTGTAGCTAATGATTATGTCACTTATTTTACTGGCTATTGTAGTGATATTGATAAATAGGGCACTCCTGAAGGTAAGGTTATTCTGAACACATCTTCCTGCCTGACACTTGCTATCTTTCTTGAACAGAAGCCAAGTAAAGCTAGTGCAAGCTGAATTACATATTGTCTAGGTACAAGGATACAGTTCAATAGATGTGGAAAAGCAACATTTACAATATGCTTTTAAAAAGAATAAAAAGTATTAATTCTCTTTTGTTTGAGAATATCAAGAAAAAAGTTTACTCTAACTTGGGTTTTATTACCTTATACAAAAGTGTTTTTAAAACCTCCTTAGACACTGTATTTAGAATCTGCAAAGTCATGGGAAGTAGTTCACTTGGTTTCTGTGATATGTGAACTTTTAAAGTAGTGCTGACATACAGGTCAATCCACACTTAGAATTCAAATGCCTGTTTCTATTATGGCTGCAAGGTAGGGCATGCCTAAAGGTACAGGTATTATTACATACATTTCCTTAGAGACAAGGGGGCATTGCTAACTTACTAATTATGAAGTGCACTGGTAGTTCTTATTTGGTATTCTGCAAATCTTCAAGAATCATTTATTAGACACTAAATACATTAGGACTACTGACATGCTGAAATGCTCCATTTTTAATAAGCTACCCTATCACCTGATACAGCAGTAAAATTACAAAGATCATATTCATGAAATCAACTTCCTGGCATTCTATCTAGGCTTATAAAAACCATGCTCTTTTTTAAAGTATATATTGAATTGGAACAATTTTATAGAGCTCTCACTGCATGTGGGCTACTGTCTACCCAGAAATCTGCATTACCTGAGACCATATAATGAAACAGAATTAAAATAGATTATGCAAAAACTGAATGTACAGTAGTCTAATACGTGCACTCCTGCCCCTCCTCATCAATAGTTAAAGGAACTCAGCAATGTCGTTGGCAAGATAGCACAAACAAAGCTGAAGCAATCTCATGCTTGCATTAATTTTTCTTCCAAAAATTTAAGCTGGCAATTTCTTATATCTTCTACATAATTAATGTAGGAGATAAAACATACCAGAGACATATTATTAGATCTAGGCATGAAACAGTTAACAGCAGTACACATGCCAAGGTTTTAATAAGGCTTAACAATAAAAAGCTTCAATCTTCCACTTTCACTAGATTTTGTTGTGGTTTTCCCTTGCTTAGGGCAATCCATCTGTTAATGTTGACTTGCAATATAGTTAAGCTTGCACATGTATAAAAAGCCTAGAACAGCTAACCTAAGCAAGACTAAGCTTAAATGAATATTTCAGAGGTAGAACAATTCATCACGGGCAGAGATGAACTGTGCGTGTGTGCATGTGCGAGCACACAGGCACACAAGAGCACTCCTGGTATTTCTTTTTGTAGTAAAGATTTTCATAATGCAAATTATAGGAGGGTAAGCTGATCACTAAGGTTTGCAATAACATATTTAATTATTTATCCTCTGATGAGGTTTTGACAGCTTTTTTACATACTATAATTTGTTTTGATTTATTGTTAATTTTTTTAAGTCCATAGCAGCTCTGGCAAAAAAAACCCCAACCCAACAATAAAACCAGTATGACAGCAGCGATAAAGCTTAGTAAATATTCATTGTTAAAAACAGCTCTGCAGTGTGACCAGTGCTGGTATTCTCCCTAGGCCAAACTGGCCTTGTTTTCAATAAAACCAGAGAAGTATCCTTTCCCTTGAGCCCTGTTAGGCTGAGGCTGCAGTTGGAACTGTCATCTTCACACAAAAGCAAAGGGGTTGGGTTTTACAAACGCAAAGCCTAATTGGGAGATCTCCATGGCTGTACCCTTGACATTTATTAAAGCCTCATCAACAAAACAGGAAATAACCATACTAATTAGCAGACCCACATACAAGCTCCTATTTGTTGGGGTAAAAGCAAATTCATTTCCTATTTTAAAGGAAATGTCCTCTCAGACCTCAAAATCCTGTTATGAACCGATTATTAAAATGATCTTTTACAGTGAAGCTAACTTTCATATCATACATAATGTTTCTAAGCAAATATGTTTTACAGCATCTCAGATAACTATTAGCTAGTATTTAGGTTTAATTGTTTTCAAGAAGTGGAGAATGAAAAGCTCAATGCTAATGGAACAGAAAATGTAACATCAATTCCTTAGATTGACAAGTTACTACATGTTTCAGGATGGACAAGAGTAACAAAGTGCAGAGGTGCCTCTTGTTTGGAAGCAAGATGACTATTAAATGCAATCTCAACCTTTTGGGTTTTGTTTGTTTAG
Source organism: Galbula dea (assembly GCA_013399015.1). Classification (NCBI taxonomy): domain Eukaryota; kingdom Metazoa; phylum Chordata; class Aves; order Piciformes; family Galbulidae; genus Galbula; species Galbula dea. Next base: position 1,148,179 of record VWZX01004903.1, on the reverse strand, counting down.
ACTTGGGGGAATATTCAATTACACTGATATTACAACTTTATATATAGTCCTTAGTTTAAATGTAGAAAGTGCATGAACTGCATGCTAGCACTATCTTCACACTGCTATAAACACTCATGGGCACCATTTCAGAAATCTGGGTGGAGAAGTCCATTTGCGGGGTAAAGAGTTATAGAAAAAAGGATTAAACCTGACAATAGCAGTCTGCAAAATTCACTTCTTTTAAGCAGCAGACTCAGTACTAAATCAAACAGTCTCACACACATGCACTTTTGAATACAAATACATATTTATATTTGGACTTAAAAGTTTTTAAATCACCACTTAATTCATACAGAACTTGCATTTATCTTATTCGAATGATTACCAAGAACAACAACAAAAAAAATCCCTGAATTAGCAACAGCAGAATATTATTTTAAAAAATAATTTGGTTTGTTCTCTTTTGGGGAGGAAGAAGAAGTGGGAGAAACATGAGTGTGAGGCAAAGGAAACTGTGAGAGTGGAGTTCTTGGGGAGGAATCATCATTTGCTCTTTCCTGCCCACAGGGCTCACAAGACATTTAGGATGAGAGCTGGTAAGAAGAAATGGGACCTTTGGTTTGCAGCAGGACAGAACTGCAGGGCTATTAGTTATAAGCTTTATTAGTAAACAAACCCTATCTATGTACACATATATATGTGTGCATACATGTATGTAAACGTGCATTTGTATATGTGGAGATGTAAACAGAACTATGGATGGATAATTACTCCTGTCTGGTTTTCAAAACTAAGAGATAATTGGTAGAAACAGCAACAATATTAAAGGATTTAGCAGTATACAGCTGTATGAACACACAAGCATGAAGAAGTTAATTTTTAATGTGTGAACACAGGCCTCCAAAAGAAATGTTTAATTGTATCAAGTTAAATTATATCCCTTTGTGTCCCTGTACCTAACAGTAGGCAGCACTACCACATTAGTAAATTACTGCAGATTTCTTTAATAAAAGCAGCCTATAAAAATTTGCTGACCACAAGGGTACATTTGTGTTAGGCACTTACACAAATACATACAATTTTAAAATCACCTACACTAATCTGTGAATGCTGGCTTATAATTCATTAAAAGCTTTTAGTTCCTTACATTATCGAATTATTTTTGGGGGGTTGAAGTTGCTATATATTACAATGACAGTTACCTATTAGAAAAGTGCTTTAACAGTCATTCATGTTGTTAACATTAGAACTCTATGCTTATACATTTAGAATTGCATATCTTCTCTCTGATACTAGGTGAAGAAAATCTACTCTACACAAGTCCCTGAAAGAATGCAGGCATCACAACTGCCAGTATACAAAAATATACTGAGGAAACAGAGTTTAAAACTTTATCACTGGCTTCAAGTGATCACAAAACATGTACAAAGTAATACCTGCCTAAATAATTACAGCAGATAGTATTTGTATTATTTATAGACCAACTAAAAATAATGACTTAATACTGATGTACAATTGCAATATCATTTTGCAATAATCTGCACCAGTTCTATGGTAAATTTCACAAACTTTATATTTATTACAGATAAAATGCAATCAAAAAATCACATTGATTAAAGAGACAATTCAGGTTTTTATCAGTGCAATATCTAAAGTAAAAAACCAAAAGTTGTTAGATAAAGCAGACTGAATTTCAAGTTCACATATGAGGAAGATATATGCATTCTATAAACATTCATTAAGAATATGCAATAACAATACCATGTAAAAATATATACCCACACATAACAGTATGTACATATGGGGGCATTTCTTCCCAGAAAAGAAGTGTTACAAAACCTATTTTTCTCTGAAATAAAACTGTCAAAATGAATCCAAAGACATTAAAACAGTTGCCAAAGTTGACACACTACACCTGTTACTTCAACTCAAGATTAGAAAGGATTAGAGAATAAAAAGACAAGAGATTTGCACCATATTAACTAGCTGACTTATTAATAAAATAATAAATCATAACTGAGCAAGGTTAAAGGCCATGACTGTCACATCAATTCATTAGAAACACAAAAATAACATGCCTCACCATAAGAAACTAAAAAAAGATAGTTTAACACAGATCTGTGAATAGACCAGAATGTATTTGCTGTGAGAAGCCTTTATTAAAAACAGTAGTTAAGAATTAAATCTCAGATCTATACTTAAAAATCTTCTGTTTTTTTCCCCTTTCAACAGAGATGAAATAGAAACAGCATTTTTCTTCCCCTCAAGCAGTATAGCAGTATTTCTATAAACACAGCCACCCAAACACACTATCCAAACCCAGACAGCAAACTAATCTTAAACAGATTCACCAATGCAATACTGCTGTGGCAAAAACAATGTTCCTTGTATGTGTGTGAATAAGAACAGAAGTTTCAGGTGTCCTACCTGTGCCAGTCTTCGTTTTTCCGAGTTCGCTCTTTTTTCATAATGTAATGTGTAGATGGGAGCAGTCTGTACTGCACCAGCACTGCAAGTCCCATACTCTTCCTCACTCTCCTAGCAATAAAGCAGATTTAAATTCCTTTATTTATAATCATTATCTGCAAAAGTACCCTTCATATTATGCATGCAGAATGCATTCAAAATTACCTCGCCACAATCTATTACTGTCATGAAAATACCATCTGTGGTAAGAAAATCAAATTTAGCTGTTCAAGAAGTTGAATTATCAACACTGTCATTTAAAAGATGAATTGTTCAAACATCTAGGCAATATTTTTGAAAGTTTTCCTAAAATAGTATAAAATATATCTAGAAACTGATTCCTTCTCCCTACAGAAAATATGTTATGTGGAAACAAAATTTTCAATGGGAAAAGCAGCTGCAAAATGCCTAAAACATCTTTTCTGAAATTGCTGCAATGTTACTTTTCCAGAATGAAACTATTCCTTCATTTCAAACACTGCCATTGTTCATACATCTTACAACACCAAAATGGACAACTACACCTTCTGAAATACACTGTATTGCAAGACTCTCCCATCTCAGATTCTCAGCTCGAAGCAAAGGCTTCGATTGTGATATCAAAGCAATCAACTTTATGAAAACATACATCCTGTTAATGTATCTTTGAAGACCTCTGTTGTTCTATGATAAAATATGCAAACAATAAAGAGATTATTCAGTGGATGCATAGACTGACAGATAGTTGCCAGAGGGCTTGTTATGAAAAATGTATTGTTGAACAAAGGGCTAAGCATATTTCAAAAGTCATTAAAAACACAAATCTCATGTGATTTGTAAAATATAAGCCTCAAACTGATACAGGAAGCAATGTAAGAAAGCAAAAAGTGTTCTACATACCTTGTGTTTTAACTTACTCTTCACTTCTTTTATTCCTTGCCTTGCCTGATTTTTTGCCTAGAAAAATAAAAGGACTTAAGAAGCTCTGAAAGACACTGGCTGTCGTCATAGAACATGCTTTATGATACCACATTTATTTTACTATTTTTCAAACACTTGGTGACATAAAGGACAATAACCTTTATTACCAATTTCACACATGCATTTTCAGTATATTTTATATATTCATGCTTAAGGATTTCTTCAGCACATGTATACCAATGCTGTGAAAACAAGCATACTCAAAAATTCTCCAGTATTAGTTAAGGACAGACTAAAAATGGTTTTACACATCACTCCCTTAATTTGAAATGGTTCTTTAAATTTGAAAGGGTATTTTAGCAGTAAGGCACGTTGGAAGAATGTTAAGATTCTTAAGATGACTGCTATAGTGTTCCAGTCTGGCAATTTGCAGGGCAACATCAATCTTAAGAGAAATGAAGTGATTTCACATGCAGATGGAGATTTTGCCCAGTGTTGCTGAACAGCCTAGTGCTGCTATTTAGGGGAGAATTCTGAATGTATTAAAATAGGCAGTCAAGGATCACTGTTTCATAGAAAACAGCCAAGAGTGTTCTTCAATAGAGAAATGAATTATCAATACAGAATTACATGTACTTATGCTAAAAAAATATTTAAAAGAGAAAGAGAGGCAGGGGGTGGGGAGATACTACAAATAAAGGATGGGAGGGACATGACACCACAAACCCTAACCATAATAAAAGAAAAGGTATTTTTCTTATATAAGAATATAGGAAAAAATCTATGGAAGTTTTCAAGGTTTTCTTGAAAATAAGACTTCAAAATTAGTGGCAATAAATATATGGAAAACATCCATTTTTCTATACATGGAATTTGAGAGAAAAAACATTTTCTTGAACCAAGAGTTCAGAGAGTCTTTTTGATTCTGAAATCATACATCTATAAGCTCAGTAACAGCACAATGGGGTGCCATGTAGCAGATGCTAACCTAAAAGCCCCTTTAAACTTTCCGGATCATGCTCACAGCATTTGGATGAATTTTGGGAGTTCTTTGTTTTAACTCTGAGGGATGGTACCAAGCACATTACTCAAGGCTAACAATTAGTTACCTAGGAGTTAAGAAATGCAGACTTCATTTCTCTAGTAGTAAGCTCCATAAAGGGCAAGAGCATAAGGAACTAAATGGGGTATAAATACGACTACCTTATACACAAAGATCCTCACAAAATTTACTTGTGTTTCCTGGTACATACAGAAGTTCACTTTGAAGAACCCTTATTATCAGGGACATAATTATTAAAACTGGCATTATCAAAACTGAAATCTGTTAATGAACTACTTTTAAAATTATAAATGAGACCATGAATATGAAGTATATTTAATTTATATACCTGTTTCTCTCCATGACTGCTGTGTTTTCAACTGATGTAAAATTAAAAATTCTGTTTGAAAACTTTACTTAAAATACACTAGCTTAGACTGATGTACTGATTTATTCAGGACTACTTCTTATGCATACAAGCAGTGAAACATTTGGAAAAGCAAAAAGGAAGCTAAAAGTCTTTCCCATGTATTAAAAATGCAACCTTAAAATACTTCCCACTTCATTTTACACTCCTGCTGTTTTCCATACTGAATAATTGGTTGACTGGTTAGGCAGTCTTTGAAAACAAGACATTTTAAGCTCAAAAGTATAAGCATTAATTCCAGATAAACATGAGTATTCTAATATGATCTTTAAAAGAGCAGATGACAGTAAAGACTTGCTGCACACATTACTGATGCTTTACCACATCTTTTCAACAGCACAGCACGTAGTGCCAAAGTGAAATTGCAGCTGTATAAGCCAGGATTCCATTTGTCCAGTATGAACTGTCTCTCTCACAAATAGAGATCTCAGCATTACATTAACACTATATACAATATAACTATATACTATAACATTGTATTTATATTTAACATGAATGCAACTTTTACGAAACACTTTGCACTCACATTAGCTTTGCAGTGCCTGCGTTGTGTTATGGGACCTTAGTGTAAACAACTTCTATTGAGAGAGTCCATATTTTAACCATGTCACCAGGTTAAGAAGAGTTTAGAGCTGTGTATCAAATATCTAAATTATATGCTTGCATTCAAATAGTATTATGACTGCAATGTATTATGACTGAAACAAAACAGCACACTGATCCTTCAAAAATGCCTATTGTTATGTACAAGCTGTCTGGAAGACTCTATATCAACTCTAAATCCTAGTGCCATATGAGAAAACAAATGAAGCAAAAAAACTTCCTACAGGCTGAAGTGTTTATCTGCAATGCACTTATAAAATGCTTAGGTTTTTAAGTATTCAGGAAGAATGAGAGATTGTAGGAAGTTGCTGTATTTTTATGTATTATTTATTTGAAATAGATGATCTTACAAATTTATATGCTGTTTTCACAGCCGGAGTGGCTTTGGTCATTGCTGTGTTGATCAGTGCACCACCTTTCTGAAATATACAAAATATGTATTTTAATGACATTTTAACACAAGTCAAACCTTAAGACAACAGCAAGGAAAACCGAACAGTGTTCCGCAAAGAAATAACAATCTTCCTCTTAAATCAGTAAGAAAAACTACAGCTGTGTTTCCTCCCCAACCTGCTGTCTGCAGCTCCACAAGGGTTACAGTACGTCATTATCAGAGCTGACACATCAATCAATGCATTCTAAAAGAATGATGCATTTTCATTCTTCATTCATTGTTACCATCTCAAAATCAATTCAGAAGCTACAGCTATTTTTCATGTGTTCCTATCATATTTATCATGCAACTGAAAAATACTTCGACCTGACAGGAAGATCTCATTTAATCACACAGGAACTCTCTAAAATAGTATTTCTTATTAATCCTGCAGAATAACAAGGTTATACCATGGGTCTTCTGCTAGCCAACCTGCACAAATCTGTGTCAACAAAATAGCTATTTACTAGAAGTGATAAACTTCTTATCAAATTGTACTCTCACACCTAATTCACAGTCATGTAATGTAACATGATACAGAAAGCAGTGAAATCCCTGACTACACACAAAAAACCCCCTTGTGTGTTCTGGCCTCTCTTTTGTGTATGGGACTACTTTTTTAAAATTTTCAAGGAAAAAACCCACAAAATTATTGCATATATAATAGACATTATTAGAAATTGTACTTCTATTTTCCTTGCAAACAAACTTTTACCATTTCATATATGTAATGAAAAGGACAAAGATTTAAAGAAGAGGATGGCCAGTAAAATTCCTTAACCAAGTTTATACCTTCACTGTATGCATCCACTGCTGATAAGACCTCGAATTACCTGAAATAGAAATGGAAAGCATTACACAATCAAACACATACTCAACACTTTCAGTGCTTCAACCCTTCTCACAATCTGCATAAAATATTCCCTTAGAGGATTATTCATTAATTCCATTCTTCCTTGGTAGACAAGGAATGTAAAGATAACAATGTGCACACTAAGAAAAAACTCTAAGTTTAATGTCTTATTTCATGTTTTCTATTTTCTTTGTAAAAGTATACCTTATCACCGCAGAGTTTGTAATTCCAGTTGAGGTAGAAATAGAAATTAATACTGCAATAACACCGTTAAAAGCTCTAAAAAGAAAAACACCAACTCAAAGGAAAGAATAATACATTTAAGTGCAATGATCCCACTGGGCAAACATTCAAGCACAAAAATGATGCACATGGACTGCAGTTTGTACCATCCCAAGGAAAAGGAACAAGGGAAAAGTCTATGGATTATGGCACAACTATATACTCCTGTGGAGGAAAATACCCCTCTAAGCTATTAACTTTCTTTCGGAAAGGAAAACCTCTAAAAGACATCTGAGAACTATTGGCTTCTGCAAGACTACTGAGGACTATTGTGCCATTAAGCTGCCTGTGAGGACAGGGTTAAACTCTACTTAGCGCTTGAGGAAGAAGTGAATACCATTTCCCACAGATGCTCCAGATGAACACCAAAGACTGGGTCCCTGATCAAGTATTGGAGTACATCAGTCACTTGAGCTGTTAATAACCTCAGAAAAGATACTCATGTTGACAAAAATGCTGAAGTTTAAAATGAGTGTTTATCTATTTTGAAAGGTCCAGACTGATATAAACTTGACATTACAAACCTTTAATAGGAGTTCTCCAAACTTCTGAAGTGCTTGGGTGGAATTATTGCATTAGCTAGTAGAAAGCCAAAGCATTCTCCAAGAACATGGCTGAGAACTAACTGGATCATTGTAAAAAGTATTCCTGTTTCCCAGTGAGGTGAAAAAAAATGGGCTGTTTATTCTCATACATGGCACTTTCACCTATTCCACTGAATTCTTTACATGCAATTTTGAGACAGCCAAATTCCCAGCACAAGTGAAAGCAATGCTCACTTGGAAAGCAGTATCTGATGAACTTTATGATCCTATCTCCAGTAAGAACTACCTAATGCAAAAATGAGTCATTTTTTACTTCTTTGATCTGGCTCCCTGGAACTACCGGAGAATACCATGCAAGTAACATGTAATAAGGTGAATTTTAACCACCAGGGTTTTAATGAAGTTTCACTGAACCACAATACTTTCTCTAACAAGACATTTCACATTCAAGTTCTTATCAACAGTATTCATATATCATCTGGCTTGTGGTGTCCTTAACAGTGACTCTTTTCACATTTGAGCTTTCTCTGTCACAGCCTATGACTTAAGCAATTACTTGAGACAGTAAATGACATGACAGAAAATCACTAAGACCTTAACTGTGTCCTAGTTGTGTAGAGGGACTTCAGGGAAGGCAATAAAGAAAACAGATACTCATACACAGAAAATGCCATGTTAACACTCTGTAACCTCAGCTAGAGTTGAACCTTCTGAAACTCTAGTAAGAAAATGCTGATGCATTATTATTAAAAATATTTTAATAATAATTATTAGTTATTAATATAGCTAATTAATATATTATGTATTATATATAATAAATTTATAATTATTATTAATAATAAAATTATTATTAAAAGACTGATTCAAATATTTTCAGTTTTTCTCATACTGCCACCAATAATATTGGAGAACTAAAAAAAATTACTGATGTATTAAAATTCACACGATTACAAATTACTTTAATGGATATACTCTACAAGAAATCCTAGTGCTAAGCTAATCATCACTACATTCTTGCATTGAAAGTTAGAGGAAACACTTGAGAACTAATATTTCCACAGATTAATACATGTAACAAAGTCAATTTTTAAATATAAAGTGCAAACTGCATTGAAGATGGCTGATAAATTTCTTTCCACATATAGTCATAGAGAAATAAGTTTTTATCACTTTACTGGACCAAAAAAAAAAAAACCCAACAAAAAAACCCTCCACCAAACCAAAACCAAAAAAACCACAATGAAACCCAAGTTTTATCATCCAATTTCTAGTTTCATTTTCTGTGCTGGTTTCGTTATGCTCCCATATGTGGAAAAAAAAATGCAAATTATAAAAAAGATTACTTAAAGAAACATTTTCCATTAGATTCAGTAATTTTTAAATTAGACACTCCATAGCTAAGAATACAATCACCTGTCCTTTTAACAGCTTGTAGTTTACACTAGTGTTCTGTGACTCTTCTGAGGGCTGACTTTCACCTGTTTTTTTTAAAACCTTGGGTTTCCTGATAAAGTTGATGGGAGCTAACTCTGCAAAGAGATCATAGTTCTACCCCATTAGTGTCACAAAATGTCACCTTCAATTGCATACATATTGTTAGCCCTGCACTTCATAACGATAATGAGACAGCAGTTATGTAAATCCTGAATATGTGCCCTAAGCAATTTGTCTACAACCTGGCAATACCCAGCTTGTCTGACTTGAAAAGTACACATGCAGTGCAATCTAACTGAGAACTGCTAGTGAAGCCAAGCATTTCCTCCTGAGCAAAGACAGGTGAGATGTGGTTCACAGGCTTATCTACCTTCTACTGCAGTTTTATTGCAGCCCCCTGACCCCTTAACTGCAGTCAGCAAATGAACTCTGCATAGTGACATCGCCTATCTGAATAATGGATGCTGAATGCCTAAAGTCTGTTTACACAGCAGCATAGGTTCCCCTAAAAAGACAGAAAAGAAGTAAATGTCTATATAACTAACCACATTTTTATCAAAAAAACCCCCTACAAATTATGTGCTAGACCTTACCACAAGACACAGAGGGCAAGGGAAGACAGTGAAAACCTTGAACAAAAGGATTTATGTAATTAAGAGTATAAAAAATGTATTGTACAGAAGGTGAAAATGACTCTGCACCACTTGATGATTTCTCCATGGGCGCCACGTCCTCCAGCCTACATATGCCCATTTAAGGGTAGTCTTGCAAAGGAAGACCATCATATGCAGCCATCATATGCTGCTATATGTAACTCAAATTGAATAACCTAGGGAATCAATCACACAAAATCACAGAATATGAGGAGTTAGAAGGGACCTTGAAAGATCATCTAGTCCAACCCTCCTGCCACAGCAGGGTTCCCTAGATCAGGTCACACAGAAGCGCGTCCAGACGGGTTTTGAATATCTCCAGAGAAGGAGACTCCACAACCTCTCTGGGCAGTCTGTTCCAGTGCTCTGGCACCTCAACTGGGAAAAAACCTTTTTCTTGTGTTTACATGGAACTTCCTATGCTTCAGCTTACAACCATTGCCCCTTGTTTTGTCATTTGGCTTCACTGAGAAGAGCCTGACCCCACTATCCTTACACCCACCCTTCACATATTCATAAGCATAAATGAGGTCACCCCTTAGCCTCCTCTTCTCCAAGCTAAAGAGACACAGCTCCCTCAGCCTTTCCTCATAAGGAAGATGTTCCAGCCCCCTTAATCATCTTTGTGACTCTGTGCTGGGCTCTTTCAAGCAGTGTCCTATCCTTCTTAAACTGAGGGGCCCAGAGCTGGACACAATATTCCAGGGAAGCTTCTACACTACTTTCAAGATTGACAATAAAATAATATTTGTGCTGTGCCAAGCATATTTTGATAGTATCTATGATACCGCAAATAACAATGGAGCTATACTAAATGTGTAACAGGAAACAATTCAATAATCCAGTAATAATCAGGAATGGATTCAGCATGCACTATTCTATGTGGGTTAATTTTTAAGCTAGGTAATCTGAAAAGCACTGTAACAATTGTCAGTTGGGAAACAACCCAAGGAAAAATATTTCTTCTTTATGAAGAATATAAACTTTCACTGCCTACTCTCAGATACTATATAAATATTATTAAAATTTCCCTCTTTTTTCAGAGTAACACATTTGCTGGAGAAAGCAAATGTCTCTAAAAATTCAGAAACCCACTGATTCCTGTACTGCTGATATAGTTAAATGTGAATAAGTGTGTGTTTATGGAAAAAACCTACCTAGAAAAGTTCCACAGTACAAATGTCAGGACTATTTTTAAAAAACAGCTTACACAGACTGTATCAAATTTTATAAATGTGCAGTTAAAAATGTAAAAAATGTAGTGATGTTTCATCATATACTGAAATCTATTAGTATTATTACTGGATTAAACCAACGTATTCTCATGTAATATACTGATATAACCAGCTATCTGCATGTGTCCTAGCAGTGATTTGTTAAGGGCTAAAACCTTCTCAAGAATTAACAGAAACAACAAAGCAGTTACAACATTAATGATATCTAAACTTTACATAACATGAGCACATCATCATGAACAGCACCCAAAGAAGCAGTGTCAGTGACTGGATTCATATTAATTCTGTACCTCCACAAAAGCCTCCTGCTGTGATTTCCTCTTCAAAAACATCAGTGAATCCTCTTCCTGCATTCAATTTTGATAGCCGACCATCAATAAACTGGAAAAATAAAAAGTCACACTCTGTTGGCCCCTCCACTGCTTTACAGTGTGTACATTATAATGGACTAGGTATCTTCAAGACAACATACACTGCTTTTAGATGGATTTTGCAAGAGTGGTTGCAGCTATGAGCAGTAGAAATGTCACAGTATTTTATCTAGATCAAGTAAATTATCTATATTATGTAAAATTCACACATTTTTGTTCAGAAATATTCTAAATAGTTTTCAAGCTTTGCTTGCTTTTCTAATGTCATGAAAATACACTATTTTGGTATATTACAAATGGTAACTTTGTATTTGTAACCATAATCATGTAAAGGTCACTAAGACAGTCACACATGTTCTGTTGTGAAATCTTTAGTTTACTTTGAAAGAACATAACCAAACCTCTCTGGAATCCCTTTCTGGGTATGCATTAATGGGTCCAAAGTAAAACCTGATGTACACAAAGTGCTGTTTGAACAACTGGAAATATTTCACCACACCCAGTTCAAAGAAACAACAGGCTACGAAGTCTACCTGAGGTCCATTAAAAGTGTACGTGTTCTACATCAAAAATGACCCTCTAAGGACAATACATGAGGGAAAATTCTATCAGAGAAAGGATGGGGCTTCAGACACGGTGGTAGTAACAGGTTGGATTTGACTGGCAGTGCACAAGCTAACAAAGGACATTTCGTTTAACTGTATGGGAATGTGACGCAAAGTGCCAAACCAAAGTAAGGCATAATGCAAAGGCAGACCTCTAAGACCCTCTCCACCTGACAGAGCACAGTTCAGGAGTGAGACCCCAGAATTCAAACTCTAATACAACTATTTGTCCTTTCTGGGTTTCTTTTAACCACTAATTCTTATTGCAACAGCTGTTCTTATGCAGTAGTTACAGCTGCATGAGCACATGGATTTGCATCTACCCACAAGCATACACAGAAAGACTGAAATGATCCAAATATGTCACAAAAAGTCAGAATAAGATAATTAGAGATTAAACCTCTCAGAAGAAGTAAATATTTATTCAAGAAGTACCAGGCTTCAATGAAGTACAACAAGCACATTCCTAAAGCTTTAAAATTCTGTCAAGAAGCAATCTCTTCCTTTGTGTTTTGAAAGGACTAACTCAAGTCAGAGAGATAAAATGCAAAAGCATTTTTCCAAGTCTACACAGTTCATCTTCCAGCAAGAATTATTCACTGGTACTAAGCAGTACATAGGAACGAACCATAATTAATTATTTGGCTATATCATATTTTACCACAGATTATCCAAATAGCGTCACTGACAATCTGATGCTTATCAATGAACAGACTAGTGACATGAAACAAATTACATTTTCAGAGTACAAAAATCCCAGCAGCAAGAATAAGGCAAGCATGAAGATAATAATTTCTTTCTCTTTCTTGTCTAAATTCCTTCTTATTTTTTCATTTTATTCCAAGTTGGCTTTTTTCCAAACAGGCTGGTTCATGGTCAGACCACTATGGGACCACTGGATTATTTCACAGTAAGAAAAAGATAAGAGCACCTTTAGCTACTGCTGTGTCAAAAATCCACAAACCCAAACCAACAACTCCCCCCTCCCACCTCCAGCCTTTGAACTGTAAGACATTATCTCTTTTGGGGAAGTTATGAAGTCATTCTATACTATAAACTAACATAAGATTTATGGACATACTCATCATTTGGTAAATTCTATCAACAGAAAGATGAGACACTGACTAAATTTTAGATTTTAGAGAATCACCCCAACTGAGTATTTATTGTAAATACTGTCAAACAGAATTGTTAGTAAAAAGATATTGGAGACATTATTTAGGGGAAATGTTAAGTGTTAGCAGTGGTAGTCACAGTAATTATTTTTTGAGCAATTTATTGTTAATGGTTACACTTGAATTGTTGCAAGAAAATAATAGAATGAAGAATTATACATAAACTTTATGATTTTCTCCTTCCATTTTTCAACTCATACTCTCTTGAAAAATCTAGAACTGCTATTTCAAGAAATGCATTCATTTGGAAATCCAGAGAGCACTTGCTTGACTACTGCTTTCAAAGAAAAACTAGTAATTCCAGTGCTATGCTTTGAATTTTCAGCTCAGACAGAACTACCATAATCCTTCAATAACTGAGTAAGGGTATAAAAATGCAAGTGTTAATGAAAATGATACAATAATAAAATTAAGAGAGTGGACAAATAAGAGGAATTCACATATTGTAATGTAGGAGAGAGGGGGAGAAGACTAAAAACCTACCAAGAGAAAAGGACAGAGGGAAGATTTTATAAACAGCACAAATACAGCTTACTTGTCAGTTATGGCAAAAGGGGTGCATTTAAAGTACCTATTTTCTGCTTGGTCTAGGCTTATAGCTGCTTCTAAGAACTATTTTCTGCTTAAAAGATTTTTCAGAAAAGAATAAAATAGAGTTTAGTCTTTTTGAACAAAAAAACTTTGAAAGCAGCTCATTTGCAGTGGGAAAAACTGGAGAAGATGCAGCTTGGCTGAGGATTAGCTGAAAAAAAGTAGTAGTAACCTTCAAGACAGAAACTAGAGCAATGAAAAGACCTACTAATACTATTAAACTACACACATCATCAAAATTGTTATTTCTTAACCCCCTAAACTATATAATTTCCTTTAGTTTAAATACAATTAAAAGAAGCTATAAACAAACTGTAAACTGATTCTGTTTAATAGAACACATATTAAAATGTAATGGGCAAGTACAGAGCCCATTCATTTTAGTGGAATTAAACCTTTTCCTTGCAGCTGAAGATCTTTCTTTAGTAGTAGTAGTGTGACAACAATTTAGCTATTAGGAAAGTTTCATGCTAGCTTATTGCCCTGAGACATGCAAAATGAAAAGAACACTACTCCCTTACTTCTTTCCATTTCCACCATATATGCTGGATACTTCAAAAGGTTTCAGATTTCTTCTTTATTACTCTACGCTTTTATTTGCATGTTGTTATTGTATAAAGGAAAACACATTAAAACTAAAGGAGCCCTATTCTATACTCAGTATTTCCTTAACATTCATAGTTAGGAGAAACATATTTTCAGATGACTTCTATAAACTATCATCCTTGCATAAATCTTTACTTTAGACACTAGCCTCTGATTAACACCAAATGTTTTTCTTAAAATCTACATATAATGAATTTCTCTTATCTATCATGGCAGTATATCTTCAAAGAAGTCCACCAGATTATTTAAACATGAACTCCCATGCCTCAATCATTTCAGATATTTGCAGGCAAATATATAGTTTTATGTGTGTACTGATTTCATTCAGTTTTTCCTTGATTTTCCTAAAAGCTTAGCAATAAGTTTCTTAACACTTTCAATGCAACGGGGTCACACAATAAAAAGGGAGAAAAAAAAGAGTTACAGAGTAAATCAAGGAAAAAACATTTCAAAGACTCTAATAAAACTATTACTGGGCTTGCAGACTTTCAACAATTTGTTCTCTATTAGTTCAAAATCCGAATTAACAGATCAGCTAGAATATTCTTCAGGCCACCCATATGACTCAGGTTTGTTACATTCTATGTGTGCATACTTCAAAAGGCCTAGCAATGAAAACTGCAATTACAGTATGAATCCATTTTTCAAATGAAACACCACTGAAGTCCAATTTAAGTAAGCACTATGCTGTTTAGATTTTTTGGTCATGAGCCAAGAGAGCTGAAAATGAAGTTCAATCATAAAGCTAAGAGATCTTTTTTTTTTAGATCTTGTTTAGATGAGTTGGTGACTGGCTCTGAAGAGATGCTGTACTTGCTCTGCACCCCAGGGTTTCTTTTATTCTTGAGTTTCCCCCCCACACACACTCTTTTCAACTATAACTGAAGATTTAAAAATATGACAACACTGGGATGACTATCTGTACACAAACTACTTGTGCTTATATTTTATCCTAGAGTTCCATAAGCTGACAGAAAGGAAGAAGTATTTAAATACGCATACGTTTTAAAGGGAAAATCATTAAACATGGCTCATTTACCCTCTCCTACCTGTTTAAACAGTTGAAGATTAACAGCAGTTTCCAGGAACTGCTTAGTAGTACTGGAACGATGCTTCACAAAACTATTCTCACAGAAGCTTATAGGCTCTCCCTAAAAAAATTTAAACAGAAAAAGTTAGATGGTAACTAGAATATATAAATATGCTGATTTATTTATTAACAGTCAACACATACAAACATCCCCTTTCTAGCAACCGTGATAAGCATGCATCCAACTAAACAGATGCAGATGACAACAGAAAAAGCCCCAAATCATCATACAATATTCAGATAGTTCTCAAAACATGTGTTGGAATTGAACCTCTGTTTTATGAAGTCAGTCTACAAGATATGCATTGCAAGGAAAAAATAAACTGGCTTACATTTGGTTCATGTTACCTTTATAGCACTCTTCACTAAAAAATTCAAGGAAGTAGTTCAAATTTTGAGGAAGAGCAGGTCCACTGTTTCAAATTATTGCACATGTATTATTGCCCAGGATTACTCTGATTCTCTGGCATGCTAAACCAGCAATACCAGTAAACCAAAACTCTAATTCAGCCAAACCCATGTACCTGCACCAAATTATTTTTATATCTGCTATACCAAAACATAAGAACACTGATAAATACACTGTTGATTTTACAAGAAATTACTGAAATACACTTCTATTTTATTTTTACAGAAACAAAAGCTATGTATGGGGGTTTTGAGAACATGTCACATAAACAGATGATACCCCAACCCATAAGTCTGCCTGTCTCAGTGCTGCTTTGCTGCATTGTCTTTTTCAATCCATTCTTTTCATTATAGAGAAAGTCTGAACATATGAGATTTAATACAATAAAATGTATTTCCCCAATGTGGGAAAAGTGCATAGCCTATAGTCACCAAAAACTTTACACCAATATATTTCGATGATGAAGGAAGACAAGTATTCACTGAAAATGAAGTGCCTGTTGAAAAAACTATTACTGAAACTAGCACTCACTTAAAAAGAAAAGATGTTAATAAGTTTATTTACAACTCCTATGTTATTCCCTAATTTTGTTTAAGACTTGCTGTCTTAAGTGTGCACAGACCATTGGACATGTCTGATAAACAGTCTCTCCAATTCTGTTATTTTTGTCAATACTTTTGAGATAAACACTTGAAATTTCATCATAAAGCCAAAAAGCCCCTTACACAAATTTACAAAAACAAAATAATTACTAGATTAGAAACAATTACCAAAGGTCTCAAAGACAAAAAAAAATGGAATCTAAAAAAATGTCACACCTAAATCTACCATGGAATATTTTACTACCCAAAAGCTACATATAGAGTGCAGTCCCACAAAAGAACAAAAGACACTTCAGACTTTCAAAAGAAAAAAGATCAAAGACAGCTGCTATACCGATCTTCACAACAGCTCCAACTGTTAGCCACTTTAAAGTCAAATTTATTCATGCCCATGATCACCACAGCTTTCTGCTTCTAACCCTGTTTAACTTTAACTGCATATGCTACTTCACGTGTTTCCCTATCATTCTGGCTGACGGTGCAGTTATGCGCTTCCAGAACATCACAAAGCATTTTCTTCACATGACCTAGCTGAGCTTGGTGGAGTAACTCTAAATCATTTTCAACTGCTCTTTACACCGTGCACTCTTTTTAAATGGATCAGGCATGAACCAAGGAAATGTTGCAGCAAAAACACTGTGATGTTACTTTACAATCCTATTCTTATAGTATCAAAAGCTTCCCTCCTTTTAATTCTCTCTTTTAAAAGGTCAAATACTACTCAGCAAAGTACTTAAGTCCATGTATAATTTGTTTTCAAATTTTATATCCTTACTTCTTTATGGAACCTCTGATTTTAGAAAAGAAATCCCTGTGGAAGAGCTAGAAGCAATACATTTGCCTAACATAACCCTTCCCCTTTCCCAGGGTAGCTGGAATGCTGTGATAGGCAAACCTATCTCAGTATCATATGCAGTACTGTGTTGATCAAGGTAGGTTTAGATTAGATATTAGGAAGAATTTCTTTACTGAAAGAGTGGTTAGATATTGGAATAGGCTGCCCAGGGAGGTGGTGGAGTCACCATCCCTGGAGGTTTTTAAGAAGAGGATAGATGTGTTTCTTCAGGGGATGATTTAGGAGTAAGAGTAGTGTAGGGCTATCGGTTGGACTAGATGATCTTGAGGGTCCTTTCCAACTGTAATGATTCTGTGATTCTGTGACCCAAGCTACTTCACCTGCTACTTTTCCTGAGACAACTGGTGAATGCTGTAGACATCCAGGACATCCTGGATCTCCCAAATAGCTTGAAATGTTTGTGGTACTTTAAATAGCATTGCCTTCCTGACCCACTTTTCATTAGCTATTCTTGAGCTCCTAAAGACTCTCGTCTTAAGAAGATGACCCCAAGCTACTTAGCAAATTCAAAGTGCATCAAAACAAATGGAACAGTCTCCAGTGAGACATGGTGGTACAAGACAGAGTTCCTGAGGGCAGACTCTCTTCTCAGTTCTATCGTTCTTCCAAAAAATTTCAAGGCAGCAAATTGTAACAATTCATTATTTATATATTGATATTTGTTGTTGTTGCTAAATAAAGAAATGGTTTATGGAAATACAGAAGCTTTGTGGGAATGCAGAACTGACTAGATGATAGCTCATGACATATTATGAGGCATTAAATCTAGGACCAAAACAGAAAATAGTATTTTCAAAATATACTATTTAGAAAAATGAAACCTAAGCTATGCCTTCACTGCCACATTCTCAATTGTCTTGGGAAAGATGAAAAAGGAGAGGTTAACTCCCAGCAGAAAAAAACACAGGCATGATTACTCTCCCTTTCACATCAGCCTGGGAAGAGAGAGCAGTCAGATAGTTTTACTTGATGGCACTTCTCTTGCCTAAACCACATAATAGAATGCCAGGAAATGGTAGTTCAACACACATTCTCAGTGCATGGTCATAATATTTTCCCAAATACTTTCCTTTAATCACCGGATGTTTCAGATACTTAGTAAGCACTCGTGCATTGGTGCATCTGTACCCCTATCTGTAAAGAGTGGGCAGAATAACCAAAGCTATTCCTTAGCTGGAAGTTTGCTTAGATGTATAAAACCTCACATCAAAAAGTCATCTATGTTATTTGAACCTACTTATAGCAAGGTTGCTTTAAAAATCTGTGTAGGTTTAAAGTTCCTAACTGTTCAGCACATGAAAATGAGAAGATCTGTTGAAACCTGTAAAAATTCCACACCGAAGTTTTCCCAGGGTATCTGCTGTAACTTCACTGAAATTGGATTCAATAATACAATTAACTCCTAGCTCTATTTGTTCAAGGATGTGAACAATAAAATTGTTTTCCAATACAACTTCTGCAAATCTCAAGATTACTGCAAACATAAAGCCTTTTGAAATGCTATTAAAAATATTAATTATTGAATCAATATAAGCAAAAATAGCTCTAAAATATAGTTAACACAAAGCTTGTAATAGTCTCATTCTCATTTCTTCAAGTACCAGCAGGTACCCTTTAGAATCTGAGTTTTGGAGGAATGCTTCACTGATATTTAACTACCAGGCCATCAAATGGCCTCTGCTGTATTGATCTACAATGTACTTTCAAAACAAGTTCGATCAAAACGCAGTGGGGACTCTATACTGAAAAGTAGACAACTAATACTCAGACTAAACAATCTATGCCCAAACAAGGTATCTGTCCTTTTAACAACAGTTGCTATAGAATTTTCTTCCCCTTTCATAGCTTGCCACACAGCAGGAATTTCTTACTCTAAGCTACACTCACATTTTAAGCAAGCTATTTATACAGACCTCAGTGGAATGTGAAAGCAGTGAGCTAAAACTGCATGATCATTTTAAAAGGAAAAATAACCTAAATTAGAAGGCATATTTCTGCTTTCCAAATCTAGTGATATTTAACTTGAACAAGAAGTACAAATGTTTTAAATATTTCAGAGAACATTCATATTGCTCTAGCATGAGATGACTCATACCGATTACTTGTATTATTGCTATGATTAGTAGCACTTGATATGGTAGCTCTCTATTATTACATGAAGAGTACAAGGTAGAAAGGTATGGCCATAGCTGCTTCAGTTTTGTATAATGTTTTGTTTGTTTGATTGTTTCTTAAAAAAACTTTTTAAACACCATTTTGGTTTTGATATTAATATTCCTTTGTTTAAAATCAAGGAAGTACAAAGATGATATTCCATCAGCTGTCACGACATCCAGAAATAACGGCCAGGGGATAAGTGAGTATGGCCTATGATTCCACTTCAGAAGCTGCCATGGAAAATTACAAACAAATTTCTGCAAAACTTGCAAATTTCTTGCAAGATACACAAAAAAACGTATCAGATGAGATACAGACATGATGATATTTCTTATAGTCATAATTAAACCCTACAACAACTCTTATTGATACAATGTCTACATTCAGTAAAGGACTACTACGGTCCTTAAGGGAAATTAAACAATATGGTTTTCAACATGTAAAATAAAGTTCTTAGGGAAGTCACAATAAATAGTCATAACTGGTATTACACAGGGTGGTTCTGGATTTAACCATAAACTACACTTTGGCATTTCATTACTCTTGCTCTCTTTCTGTACACTGCTGTACTTTTTATGTCTAACTCTTGGGGGAAACGTAACCAACTCAATGCCTATTTCAAGAAATACCTGTCCTCAAATGGTTTCATTCTGAAACTCAATTATAAGCAATCATTACTTACACATTCTCAAATAATTCAGGCACACTCTGAATCCTAAAGCATTTCCCTCTACCCCCCCCCCCCCAATATAACATTTGATTGCATTATTTTGATTTATTGCATATCAAATACAAAAACTGCATCTCCTGGAAAGCTGATGTTACTACTTTAAAATAGGGCCAATATTGGCCCAAAGCACTTCAGTTAGCATTGAATCAAAGGTCTGACAGGTTGTGCTATCTTCAAGATGGAAGTTATCTCAGCACCCCTGGCATGCTGATGAGACAACGCTGAGCATTCCAGAGCAAGCCATTTAGTCCTTGCTCTTCATTTTTTAGTTTCTGATGAGTGATGTTATAACCATCATAATTTAAAACAAAGCTAACCTGGGTTTGTTTCTTTTGTTTTAACGTGAAAAGCTTTGAGGCTTTGATTTTTTCAACAGCTTCATCTTTTGCTAGCTAATTCTTGAAGAAAAGCCAGTGTTTCAAAGGTAGGAAAACAGTTACTGTTGCTTATATTCCATAATCTTTTAATAGACGTGTCATGAAGTGAGAGGATTTGTTTATTTGAAATACATTTGAAATGTATTTATCTTGCCATAATGAATTACCTTTTTAAGGAAAAAAAAAAAAATCAAAGTATCACACCAGTATTTCCTCCTGATATTTGCTGCTTAGGAGCAATCAACTTTTCCACTTATTTTCCCAATGATGTTATAATTAATCTCTATCATGGCAAATACTTTTACACTCACTATTTTTCCACTCCTTCCTCATTCTCTTATCTACCTCTCTCTGAAGACAGAGACTGGGAATATTGCCTGTTTGATAATTCTTTACATTATACACTGCTTTATTAACTGACCACACTGTATATGATTAATGGAAAGAAAGTAGTAGACTTTGCTTTCATCTGCAAGGTTTGCCCAAGCACTTGTGTAAGGCTTGTTTTTCCTAGCCATCACAGAGTTGTTGAAATGTTTGACTGGGGTGTCTCTTGTCCAGTTTAAGGAAGGATCCCAGAAAACTACCCATGAAGAATGTGTAAAATAAAATAGCTAGAAAAACTCACAACATGGCACATACATTGGTTGACAAAATGACACAAACTGCATAATTGGACTCTTTGTGTCTAACTCCCACCTATGCATGCAATTCTGAAACATTCTGAAGCAATATTTATTCCATGATAAATTCTCAAATGCTGAACTACCTAAAAAACCAGGAGCAACAGAAGGTTCAAGGCTAAGTTATAACCACCCAAAGTAGACATAATTTGGATTTATATATGCATTTACATGATGTAAAAAGCACTTATCTCACAATACATTAATCAATGCAATGTCTCATCAGGGTTAGACTTGTGATCAAAACTCTTTGTGATCACTGATGTTGCAGATCATGCAACGGTTCACACAGGGAGAGAGTGAAGGTGAATACAACCACGCACCAAGCACTTGCCTTTCTGTATTCCAGGGCTCCATATAGAAAGACAGTTTGAATGGCCTCATTATCACTGCTGGAGATGCCCCAAAAAGTCCATGCACGTTCCCCTGTCAGGGCATCTCACCCAACTATTCAAAAGGGATTTTAGTCTTCTACATGAATGAGACCATATACAAAAATGTTATGATTCGCCACTCCATTGATGATATTTTGTCCTGGATTTTGTTTGGGTCATTTATGACAGTGAAACAATCCTTTCAATCATGCCCACCTACCATGCATGATCTGGATTTGTTCTGGATTAAACTAAAGCAGAAAATGAGCTCCAGCTAGTCATGGTTATTATAGTCTGGTGTGGAATATTGAATAAGACAAAGCTAGAAATGCATAATACTGTGTGGATGTCAGGTCCTTAGAACCAACTGTACTGTTTTTATCTACAGATCCACTCCTATTATGCAATATTTGCTAAGGTAAAGGGTAGCATAATACAAAATCACTTCTGGCAGTTACATCAATTTGAGTGATTTCTTTAATTCAGTATTGTGATTATATCAGAAAAAACAAACTACTTCCACTTTTCCTGGAAACCTTTACTGGATAAGTTTATTTCTGTAGTGTATTACACAAAGATACGATCACCTTTAGCTATTACATGTCATATTTCCTGTCTG
This sequence comes from Galbula dea, assembly GCA_013399015.1. NCBI lineage: Eukaryota > Metazoa > Chordata > Aves > Piciformes > Galbulidae > Galbula > Galbula dea. Next base: position 1,126,079 of record VWZX01004903.1, on the reverse strand, counting down.
TATCAGAGTAGTCAAATTTTCCATATGGTCTTCTAGAGTCCCACGAACTCCTTTCAAGACCCCTGAAGCTTCCCACTTTCCCTTTCACCAATCTTTTTTTTTCCATAATTGCTAGACGTTTGTTCAAGACATATTGCTCTAGTGAGGAGAATCTGTCCTGTGCTGAAAACAAACAGTTGCACAGAACGAGTGTTCGGTGTGATGAACAGCGTTTGGAGTGAAGAGAAGTGTTGGATGAGTACAGACACTATTAAAGCTGTTCTTTACTCAAAGTGAATATTAATGATGGTTGTTTCATGTTTCAAGTTAAAATCAAACAGAACAGGAAAATAGTTCACTTAAACATATTTTTTCAACTTACAAGCTGATAATTATCCAAATACATGATTTTATTTTTCATCAGGATGTTTGTCATCCTAAATACAGTACCCTAAAACAGCTCAGTTCTTGATCCTGAAAACAGCAAGCTTCTTTTATAGCAAAAGTATTTCAAATCTGTAGAGCAAACACTCTCATTTAAGTATAGCCCCTACAAATTTTCTATACCAATAGTAACTGAGGTCCTGAAAGAATGTAAATAAGCTCCTCAGCTGTAGTTTAGATCTCCTTATTAGAATTAGCACCATGGACTCCAAAACAAAGGGTAGTATTTTCTTTGTAATCCACAAGTTTTGAGACTCATGACAAATGGTCAAAAGTCAAATGTGATGTGCTTTTTTTAACGTCTCAATTCACAGTGCATTAAACAGAGTTCAAAAGGCACATGTAAAATTAGCTGCAAAATCATGGGGCAATTCCTTTTAGTTTCTACTAATACAGAGAAAATTCACCTTCTAATAGATTTTCACAACCAAAATTCTGTAAAACAGTAAATTAGTTCAACCTATGTGAACACAGCTCAAAGTAAGCACTAACAGTTACATTTTTTTAGTTACACTTTTTTTCTTTGTTAATAAATATGCTTTGTCTTTGGACAAGTTGACACCAATCCAAGATGTGCTGGTATTTGCCAGCAGACTTCTGCCTGTTAAAATATTCTGAAATAACATAACATATTTAAAAAACAAACAAATAAACAACAAAAAACCCCAAACACTCAAAAAACAAGCAAACAAAAAAGCAGGCCACAGTGGTTTCATAAATATCTTCTCTTATATGCAATCATTGGAGCAAGGAGTTAAAAAAGGGCAAAGGAAAATAATGCTGAAAGACTGCGAAGGAAGGTCACTCTGGCAAATGTTTGCCTGTTGAAATGATGCATGGTGCAAAACTAGATATCTTAGCCATCTCAGATATGCAAACAGATAAACTGAAATAAAAATGGAAATCTGAGCTGAACTCTAGTGATTTTGAAAACCGGTACAGTCACTTCAATATAGTACACAAACTAGCTCTCCAAATCATAGGAAAATAAGAAGGACTGCTACACACAAGTACTTGAACGGAACCATTAACATTACTTCATTTTTGCATGGGTTATTTTTCTTCTCAAGAACAGTGGCTGTCAGTGGCACCTAGTGTGTATGCTCGCATCAAAAAAAAAGACCACCTCTAAGGGAACCACTTAGTTTGAAGAAAGATCATGTCATACTGTCTTTCCTCCAGAAAAAGGCCTCATCTGGAATTAATGACTATCCTAGCCATTTCTGTCAAGGAATACCACACAGTTCCTCATCCAACAACATAACATCTCCCTCCTTGCCCTCAAATATCCAGTCATTTACCCACACACTTGCCAGTTTTACAAACTTGATCCCTCAAGCAAGGATGATTTTCTCCTATCAGGTCTCAGTGTTTTTCTGAATCTATCAGACCATCAAACATGGTATCCTCAGAATGTCATTCAGACAGTATCATCTCAATGAACTTTAACAAATGGAACTACTATCAGTATTTTGCAATTATCATAGGGAAAGAATCTGGACTGACAGATTAATTCAATCTCTAAGTTGTGTCTGATAAATGATTTTATCTCTAATTGGCAAAATATGTGCCAACCTCATAAACCAGAAAGGATGAAAGCTTTAATCACATTAATCTACTGAGTACCAGCAAAATGTCAGAAATGCAAATTCTGAAGTTGATGGGATGAAATGGCTTTTTATTTCTGGAACTTCTCAGTGGAACCAGGCTAAGTGTATAAGCAAAAAGATGCATGTTTGATTCATATCTGACTTCTGCTAGATCTAGATTGGTACAGTCAAAAATGATGGAGTCTGAAAGGCACAGCTTCTTCAGCTCTTCTTCTTCACCACATCAAACCAGGTGAGCTGTAAGTACTTTCATAAACACAATCTGATTTTACAGTAAATGAGTTATAAAAGTGATACAAATAGGAAAATAGCTAGTTTTGGATGAATATGTATTTTTCAGTACAACTCACCATCAGGAGGTGGTAGTGTCTTCTAAATTGTCAATGTATCCTTAGCATAGAGTAAGATATAAAATACTTTCTTTGAAATGTTTCAGACTAGGATAAAACATTTTATATTTTCCTTGCAACGAATGAGACCCTGTTCTTATAAATTAAGAAAAAAAGAAGAAAAGAAGCAGCCTTACTGGTTTGTATCTCAGTGCATCTCTGTAGGATCCAAACAGTGCGGCCTGTGCCCGAAGAAAGGCCTTGGCTACTCCATCACCCGTAGCTGTAGACTGCTTTTTCAGTTTATTTTTCAAGGCTGAGACCTGCATGACAGAGTGGAACAGTTAAATTAACACCTCAGAAATTGGTACAGCATGGTATGAACCCAATCAGCAGGCAAACCATGGTGTCTACAGGTCAGCCAAAAATTCATCCTCCTCCTTGATAGCTTATCTTTTTAACTGCAAAGAGCACCTGCTGGTCTGTTAATTGAAATGAAAGCAGGGGATGATGGTAGAGTGCTAATGTAAATTGGTTTATGCTCTCTTTTTTCCCAAGGCCTCTTGACATAAATAAGCTTAATTATTTTACGGTAAAATGCATGTGAGCCACTTTTCTGGAGAATTTTTCTCAATCATAACATGTACCTACTTGTTTTGAAGAAAGACATTTGGATATTCTTTAAATATTCTATGAAGGTTTATGTTTAAGGACTCTTCATGGTCACTTACTATGCAGTTTTAGGGATTTTTATTTTTTAAGTCAAGTTACTATCTTACATTATTACTCATGCACCATGGGAGTAGCTGCTACCACTGTCAAACAGATGAAAAAAGTTTGTGTAAATTCAGTCCTACATTGCCCTCAGAATTCTCCTCAAAGATAAAACATGTGAAAGGGGAAAAAAAAGTAAGAGCAACACTTAATAGGCATCTGTAGTTAGGAGAGAAAAAAACCAAAAAACAAATTCTTAATTTTCGTGCTTGACTCATTTTTTAAGGAGGTCTTTAAAACTTCACAAATTGCAGACACTTGTTACATAGATACTAGTTGGAGATACTTAGCAAGAAAACCCATATAATTCTGGAATTATTACAGTATTCTTTAAAGACATGGAATTATACCCAGTTTTAGCCCATATTCTCCTAATTTTTATCATTAGGGACATCTGGAGAATAAGTCAACTCCAATTACATTGAATACACCTTTCTACCTCCTTTTGCATTGCAAAATACCAAATAAAGCAATATGTAAGTCACTAAATACAAAGTACCATACAGTTATTCTTTAAACAGAACATTATAAACACAGACTATCACCAAAATAGCTTTCATTCTTTTAGAAATATAGGCAAGAATGAGTATCTTTTTGTTTCTTTATGCAAGCAGTCCTGACTGCTCTTGTAAATGATGATTGTAATTGAAGTGTCAACCTAATTAACAACTAAACTTTGAATAATGCTAATGAGAACTGAACATGGCATCAGAGAAAAGACCAGCTCTACAGGTGATAAACCTTCACAGTAGTGACATTTTCCAGTGTAAAGTCACAGTTACTGTGATCTGATCAAAGAGAGAGACCCCCATTGGGTCCAATTATAACTATAGTTTTGAAAAAAAAATTACTGAGTTATGATGTTCATAATCTATGCAGAAAGGCCTTTACAGGATAGGTCTTTTCCCCGTAGCTGTGATCTTTTCAATTTATATCCAAGCTCCATAGATCTAGATAAAAGTTTAGAGCCTGATGCGTTTAGCCCATGGAAAGCATACACCAAGGCTCATTTATGTTTCTCCCTTACACCTGAAAAAAAAAAAAAAAAGTAGTACAAGCCTGAGTACAAAAACAGTTAAGCAGTTTAAGGTTGAAAAACTTCATGCATTTTTGGTATTTGTTTGCCCTGTAGTGAATGGTTATTTTAAAGTTATTAAAAATAAGGTCTATTTCAGTCGGGGGCAAATAAATGTATACATCCTTTACACAAAGGAAATATGCCCATCAACATTAGCTCAGCTTCACTAAAACGAAACCAGTAGCATCCTTACAATGCTTTTGTCATGACTGACAAAACATCTTCTAAATATAAGGGAAGGAAAAGGTAGAAAATTCTCTGCATCTTTTTAAATTTATATCCTTCTAAATTATACCTTATGAGTTTCGGGAAATTATGCCAGATGGTAAGACAGAGTAAAAGAAGAAAAGGGCTAAAGATGATGTAGAGCAGAGGAAATATAGCACGAAGTAGAGGATGTGAAGGAAAATGGTATTTTCTGATTTTTCTCAGTTCTGTCAGGCCCTATATGCCCTAGCATAAATTGACAAACAGGATGCTTTAGAGAAAAACATGTTAAAAAGAACAACAGAAAGCAACAAATCTCCCACTTCACTGTACTATTGGTACGTTATTAGTTCAACAATACTAAGCACATCCCAATGGGCTGGCAATTTGGAGGCAGGTTCTCCAGCACAAAAAAGTGTAAGTCAAATGCACACTTTTGTTCTGCCATTCTGGGGGGATTTCAAGCCTAAGAAAGGCTATGCTGGAGCTCAAAGAAAGTTCCTCCAAATTCTTCCCTCAGTAGGCAATGCTAAAAGGCAAGAATAGCTCTGTTAGATTATTCTGCAGAAGTAGTAGGAGCCCAGTGCTCTTAAGAAAAAGCCTGCAGAGATAATGTGGGCCACAACCCTGATTTCCCAAGCATCATAACTGGAAACCTGGCTGAAGCATACGTGAAGCACCCTTAAGACTTGTCTAGCTCTTGTTCAAGCTGAGGTCAGCAAGCGTGCATACAGAGGGACAGTGCTTTCTTAGGGCTTATCCCACCACTGAGTGATGGCAAACCCAAGCTGAGGATTTGGGTAGGTTGCTGGCAAATTTTCCCAGTTCCACAGTTTAATCAAAGATAGACTGATAAAGTAGTTAACACATGCAGTCAACACAGGTATATACAGATAAGAGATACAGTGCTTTGAATTACATAGGACTTGGTGCACAGCAGGAACGGGATTGCTTAGATCCATGAACCTAAAACCAAGGAATTGTGAGACCCCTCTGGGTGACATCATTAATAGCTCTTAAAATTTCAAAGAAAATACATAGTTCTGGCACCAAGCCAAAAAAAATACCAAGCAGCATCTTTATCAAAATCTTTTCCTTGTATACACTTTAATCCGTCTACCTATCTATTATTAAGAACTCCAAACCTTTTTTCTCCCCTTCTTTGCATGTCTTAATCTAAATAGCCCTTTACAAGGTTTAAAAATAAAGAACTGCAAACAAACCACAGAGGTTAGAATGCTGTTAAGAGTTATTTCTGGAAGACAGTAGTGAACTGTTTCAGAAATGGCATTATTACTTTAGACTAGAAGGAAACTGTTCTCCTAGCAACGACTTCTCATAGGATGGTGACTTCATTGGACTGCTAAACACTACCGCTGAGGAACAATCAGGGCTTCTGGAAGGTTTAAATGGATAACTTCAAATAAATAGAACAGTTTTCCAGATATTTAGAAAGTTTTGAGATTGGTAAGTGATTTTTGCTTTCATTTGTACATAAATGTATCTAAAATGTAGAAACATTCTGTGCTTGTCATTAAAACAAAAAGCTGTATTTTTAAAATAGTCACTCTGTGTCCTTTCTAAGATTCCTAAAATAACTATCTGAGCAGAAACAAAGCATGACTAATAATTCTTCAATATCCATGTGAGTTGAATAGAACTGCACAGAAAGTTAAAGAATAGATTAACAAAATCATGTAACTATTAACCAAAGCTTTTGCTCCTGCAAAGACTTAAGCACATATATAAATTTAAGCACGTATAGAAGTATTCAAAATGTCTGTTGCCTGAGAAATGCACTGGGCTTCCCACTGACTACCAGATCTCTGAAAACAAGATAACCAGGTATTTCTCCGGTATCAGTAACAGTTGTTATGCTTTCAACTATTTTTTGGGTGTTCCCCACTTGACCACATCACTACAAAAGTAAGCCCACTCTCAACAGCAATAAAGAGAGAGAAGACAGCAGAGAAGGGAAAGAAAACAAAAACCTTATAACAAAATAGACCCTGATATTACTTAAACCAATATTGATAATGAAAGGGCTTCTACGTATTTGCTATTATCTACACACGCAGGATTTAGGCATCTCAGAGAGCCCTCCAGCATTTAATCACGAATACTCATTTAGAGGAAAACAGCTACTTAAATATAAACATTTTCAATATTGGTTTTACTTTTCAATCTCACATTCTAGTTTCCAAAACTATTTTGAGGTTCAAAAGAATCTGAACTCCAATAATTTACTCAAAATAAACAGCTGCCTCGTAACACTGCAGACACTACTGACTGCTCTGAGTTTCTAAAATATACGAGTAACATTTTTGGCTATTTTCTGATGGGAAATCATATTAAATTATGACATTTAAATTCTACAAAAAATCTTCTTAGCTGCCCTGTTAGATATTGACCATAACTTCTTTATAATACTATTATTCTACTTCCAGAGAAAATTTGCACTCCCAGTAATTGTTTTATTAAGTCACTTCAATTTTCTATGTGAATTACAGCCTACTTCTCCAATGCAACTTCTGGAACAGTAACGGTCATATGCTCAATTTACAGTGTTAAAATCCTGTGACTTTAGGAATCTCAAAACTAAAACTCTAAAAACCTGTTTAGATTCCGTATTGCAACACAGTGCATAGGAACCACATGCTACAAATTATGCATCCTTCAACAGTTCTGTAGATTTTTCAGTTAACAATATTTAATGACTAATATTTAATGCTAAAAAACTACAAAGCCTATTGTTTTCTGAGGATCATATTTATTAAAGTTTTGCTTCATCTGTGGAGAACTCAGTAATAATTCATTGCTAAAAGTGATGCTCTCAATTCTCCAAGCTTTTTTTTTTTTTTGCAAGTGTTCAAATTTGAGCAAAGGAGTTGTCTTTTTGTCAGAGGTAACTGCAAACAGGTATTGCAGGATCAGACCCAAAGTTCATAAATCTGTGTCTATGGTCTCTGCTAATTCATATATATCGCAAATGTTGGGGTTTTTTTTCTAATATCCCACATTATTAAAGTGGTGATCTAAGTATTAGTCTATTAGGAAATTTACTACCACAGAAGTAGCTGCCGATTTTCTTTTTTTTCTTTAATTAAAAAATAATAGACAAATTCACAGTCAAATGATGAAATTTAAAAACAAGTGTTCTCATCAGAAGAGAGGAAAAAGAGGGTTTTTCTCCCTTCTAAGAAAACAAAGGATTCCTGAAAGTCTTGCACTGATTTATTTTTCCAATTTTAAATACCTTAGGAGTAGCGGAACTGCTACTGGCATGGTAGTATTTCTAACAGTCAATAAATCTAAAATATTATGTGTGAATATTGGAATGAAGCCATTAAGAAGATTACAGCATGCAACACAGCAGAGGGTCCCCATGAAAAAAGGACTGGTAATTCAGGACAACTGTGACCACTGACCTTTGCACAGTTAAGACCACTGGTCAGTCTGACAGAATAATAGAGTTCACATGCATAGAAAGTCATCTAGCCTGTACCTATAATTTAAATGCTTAAGTGAATGATTTAAAAATGCCTTTAAATCTCAGCTAATTTACGATATAGTTTATTAACCAATGCCATATAATGTCTTTTCTATCCTAAGAGTATAACGAAAAAATTCACAACCACAGCATATTCATAGATGTATTACTTATACACATGTAAACTATTAAATATCTATGCTGTGAGGACATCATCAGGCTTATTGATCAGGAAGATAATTACTCCATTTCCTTCAAACACAAGAAACAGTTTTTGAAAACTCTTTGAAAAGACTGCATTTCTTGTGTTAGGCTGTTAAGCAGCCTGGAATCAATTTTGGAAACGAATAGCAAGACTAGAGCTTCTTTCATATTTTCAGTTTTCAGTCTATTTTAACACCCTTCAGAGGTACTCAACATATTTTTTCATCAGAAGTTCTACTACCTTTCTATGTATGCTTATGAGGTTTATGTATATAGGTTAAAATGCTTCACGTATGTATCTCTGACATTTGCCTTAAGTCTAATTTATCATTTTGACTCTACACTCCTATGTCTTACACTTTTTAACCAAGATGTTAGCAGTTGCGCTGCCTCATGAATGCAAAAGAAGGACAAGCATTTTGTCATTTTATGAGCCAAACATGGACACTATCTGTGCCTTTCTGTTTCCAGGTTTTCCAACTATAATTGTATGTTATCCATTAAATTGTTTCACTTAAAAGTACTTTATAGATTGAAGTAGAGGAAGAGATGGAAATATTCAAAAAAGTGCTTCATTACAAAATCTTCAAATTCTGCAAGTATGTTTTGCATAAAACACAGTTCTGTTTTGTTATATATTAGATATGGAATGAAATATTTTAAGTTTACTGTATAATCTGTACACTTGGATAACCTTCATTAACATTAATAATACTAACAAGCATATATCCTGGGGGGAAATATACTTTCTAAAAGTATGAAGATCTATATCCCTGTTTTCTTCATGTTAGCCTACTCATTTAGAGATCATTCTGATCAACTGTAAAACACATGAGAAGTTCCTCTCATTGCACAAATACATATTTTTACTGATTGAAGGATCTTCAGCTACAACTCCAGTATCTTATGGAAGATGATGGTTAACTCTCAATTCTCCATCTAGGTATTATTTGACAAGACGTATGTACTTGCATGGCATTATAAACTTAACCTTATTCACTGAATGCAAGGTCAATTAAAATTACTGACACATCATAAAATTACTTATTTTTTTACTTAACCTGAAATACTCTTGAACAATAGAGTACAGTTGAAATTACTGTATATACATGTGTGTGTACATACATTTCATATACTAATATAAAAACCACAAAATATCAGAATAATTTATATAGTCTCTTATATTTCTGAACTATAGTTGATACTGAGCCAAAAGAAAGACTGACCAGATGATCTCCAAATGTCTAGATTTTAACATCATTAAAATCAAAGGGACCTGACATTAATATAAACATCAAGAGTTTGAGTCCTATTGTACCAAATACATACAAATTACCAACAAAAGCAAAAGAGAAAGCATGTTACACTACAGTGCCTTCCTTTGATTATGAGAGTTTGGTCTTATGATTCATAATTTCATAAAATGTAACTCTTTGATTTCACATTTTGATGTAAAATTCTTTGTCTTGACAACCATTTGTGATAGCATGAGCATCTATATATAACTAAATAATCAAAACAGCGGTTTCACAATGATACCCCTCTAGAGCTCTATTAGGAAAAACAATGTAAGTGAATTTTATGACTATTTAGAATGATATACAGAGTATGTTCCCCTATAGGCAATAAGAAGGGAAAAAAAAAAAAAAAAGAGGGGGGGACACCCTTTGCAAGATCAAAGTCCAGAAAGAAACGGCACTTAATTTATCATCCTTTACAGACAAAAGACAGTTTTCGTCATTTCAAAAGGATCAGATGTCTTTTATGACAAACTGGGTTTTCAGTTTAATTTACAAATAGAATTCTAAGTAAGCAGTCTTTGCTCTGCCAAAGCAAATGACAAACAGTATAGGTTTTCATTCACGCAGCCCTCAGCAGGATAGAAGAGATTAAAATAAAACTGAAATAATTTAGAGAAAACAAATAAATGTTTCAGAAAGTTGAAGAAGATCAAAGCCTGAATTTTCTGACCCCAACTGTACAAGCATTTCTTATTATATTGACCAGTGCCATCAGATCATTAATTAAAAGGAAAGCGCTGGCAGGTGGCAGGGAAGCAGAAGCCGATAATTGGCCCCCTTCTTCTTTTTGCCTTCAAAAACTCTCTCGTTCTTTTGCAAGACGTGCCACTAGGCAGACAGAAATGCCTACTTTGTAATATAATGATTAAGATGAGATGAAGAGACTCCTGCTTTTAAAGCAGCCATGCCTAATGAATGCAGCTAGCTTTATAATTATGATCCTACTTTTACAATAAGGAATATGATGTTCCATTCAACATCTCCTGTCAAAAAGGTAAAATCTCAGATATAGGGGTCTATAGTTGGTGCTTTTCGCCCCCTTATTCCTATTATCGCAGTTAGCAAAACCAGACAAAAATAACTACTAGTAATTCAAGCATCTATAGTAGAAAGAATGGAATATCTGTAAGACTCACCACTTCACCAGGTAGGTTGTTCAGGTCATTAAAAGGGGTTTCTAGAGTGTTTGTGTCAACATTTAGCAAAACCACATCCTCCAGTGATTTATTTTTTACTCTCTGTTAAGACGGGAAAAAAAATAGTGGAAAAGCATTTTACGATGGTATCCTCCTGAAGTACATTTTTATTATAATGTGCCAGATTACAAACAATGATTTCACAAAGGACAGTAATGGCAAAGACAACATTTTGAGCTTTAGATGTAGGATTTGTGAATACGATGCAGGATTCAAAGTAGCTTTTAAAAAACTTCCTTTTCATCAGACAGTAAGGTTATATTAATAATCTCTGAAATGCAAGCATATTCAAGAAATGAGTTCTTGAAAAGCAAGATTTACACAAAATAGTTAAAAATACTGGAATTATACATATCTTATAACAACGTTTCATTTTTTCATATTTGTGAAAATCAAAAAGGATGTTAATCGTATAACCAGATGAAAATCAGAGAAAACTAAGTAATTATTTGCAGACTTATGTAAATTCCAGGCATGTAACATCTACTCATATTATAGAAGAACAGAATTCCAGAAGGAACTGAGTGACTTCTTTTTCAGAGCAACCCTTTCTGTTCCACTATTTTCTGATCAAATAAGGAAAAGTATTCTAGGAAAAAGATATCATTATCAGTATATGCAGGTCATATGTATCTGATTTGAGAGAAAAGAAGGCTATGCCTAGAGTTTTTAAGTATACATGATAGAAGGGTCTCTTGAAAACCCAAAAGTTCTAGTGGCTGAGACTGAGGGAAAATCCACATCAGCTTAGCAAATGTCAATTGATCTTTAGAAACTGCTTTAGTGTAAAGAAGTGTAAACCAAATGAAGTTCCCAAACATATCATCTATTGTACATGATAAACAGCCTACACATGTAGGCTTAACAGTGTCATCAAATGGTTATGGAAAGAGGCAAAGCTACTAATAACACAGCTATTACTTACCATTCAGGTGAGCTCTACTGTTCTGTTTTATATTCAAGTCTGAAGAGGTTCTCTCTTGTTTTTTGCCAAAATGCACTCATTTCTAAATTAAGTTATGGATGTTATGGAATGAATCTTAAGACTCAGACTTTCAGAGGGGTAGGAATGTAAATTAACCGGGAAATCAGAATGATGCTGAGTTCTGATTGATGGCAACTCCAAAATAAATTTTATCTGTTCTTATAATTGGAAAAATTTGTTGTTGAGCCACTAAAAAAAGGCAGGAAAAAAGCTATAATTGAGCTATTAAATAGACACAAACAAATCATGACGTAGAGTTTACATATCTCCATAAAACACTTGAAAAGTAAGGTTTCGAAGAGAGACTTTTGTTACTTTGTAAAGCATCTGAAATTTAATTTATTTAATTCTGTGTGCTATAAAGCAGGGATTCTTTCTGAAGAATTTCCATCAAAAATATCATTTAAGGCACCCGTCCCTCACACTTACCAGTATGCGGAAGTGTAGTAAACTTACCTCTATTAAGCTTAAGTGGACGCCAATAAGATAAGGCATTGGTGCACTAAAGAATAAAAGCAGAAAAGATAAGACCAACTACAACAACACTTGTGGAGCAAAAAATATTTACGATCTTGGCACATACAGTCCCTAGTTAACATTCACTGGTTAAACCTGCATGCAGTTGCTATTGAAATTTTATCTTTTATTTTTTTCCCCACTCTGCAGTAAAGACAACCACAAAATAAAGGACTGTTCCTAACTATGGACATATGAGTGAGAAGATGTACAGCACGCTAACTGGCTTTCCATACCTAGTTTCAATAACCAACCACACTGTATGGCAGAGCTAACCTAGCAGATGTTCCTAAAGTTGTCCATCTCTAGAACCAGAATGGTTTTAAAACACCATTCTGGAGAAGTTAACTACTAGTTAACATCACCACACTGCAGCACAAACACCGCTAACATCAGTTTTGGTTCTTAACGCGCTTCTGAAACCCTTCATGGGCATTTGGAAACTCTATAATCTCTTATTTAACTCTATAGTGAACTTCTCATTTCTAATTCGAACAAACAAGGAACTATATTCTCAAAATAAAACAAATATCCACACAATGCCTCTGGAGTGAGACCTCCTGCAGTACACAAGCGAAACACTGAATTGGGCTACTTTATTATGGTTTCCCATAACCTTCTGTTTCTTCCTCTAGTGCATGTGTTCTAGCAGCATCTGACCAAGAATATACTCAGTATCCAGCACTGAAGGGGAAAAACATCCAACAGTCACCATCACACTTTTAGGCACTGCAGATTACTACTCACTCCAGAGAAATAGGCAATAGACAGCTTGATTTAAGAAACCCAGTGGTAAACAAAATACTAGGGAACTAGAGAGAAACAATATAAACAAAAATATCTGAAAAATAAATGGAAGGTAAGATGCCTTATATAAAGTTACACAGATGGTTGACGTACAATTGTATTGTTCCATTGTATTAATTCGATGTCTGAGCCACTGGAACCAACTATTGGTGACTGACTTCCTGAGGCCTGGGGAGAAGCTTCATTGCATCAGTCACGTGGCCCTGTTGATTTGGTCCCAACTCTGGGAGCAAACGTAGCAATTTTCACCTGCCTGTGACTGCAGCCAGTTTTATAAAAACTGTACACACAATTGATTAGCCTATTGCTCTCATTAACAATGTCCCACAGGACAAGGAAAAAACCCCAAACAAACAAAAACCAAAACAAAGAAAAAAAACACAAAAACCCCACAAACAAAAAGCAACTACAAAACCAACAACCACCAAACAAAGAGCCAACCCAAAACCAGATGACTGAGGTCAAACCAAGATTTCATCATGTTTATACTATCAAAATAAAAGTTTGCTGAGACTGCAAACTGTCACGATTTCTAGGCTGTGGGGCTTCCAAAAAGGGAAGTGGAGACCCCTATGTCCCTGACATCTTTTTCTTAGCCCAATACTGGAAAAATTTAGTACTTGACAACTTCATCTAGGCTAAGGCCTCACACCTTTGTGGACTAAATACAAATTATATAGAATTGTTCAGAGGGATCAAGACAGCTTTAAAACATTGTAATTTTAAGAGCACTTTATACTATGTAACATATTTTACCAAGCAAATGAGAATGACAACAACTGACATGTAAATGAGGATTTTTCTGCTGAATATGCAGCAAAGTAGATCCTCAGGTTCATCACATAGAGTATCAGCATTACAAACAACTTAAACTAGAGACACTACAGTGAAAACAAGCAATAGCTCATGTATGCCTTTTATGGGCACTTGTTTTCTTGTACACCGACGCTGTTCTAGCAGCTTCACCAGGCCTGTACTGACTTAAAATAGCTGATGATTTGCTCCATTAGTAAATCTGTCATTAAAAAAGGTAGCGTGTAGCTCTTTTCTATAGAACAAAGCAACAGCTACATCATTTCAATTTTGAGAAGTTAACAGAATAAAGGTACAAAGCTAATTAGGTAAACACATCTTGAAAATGAATTAAATAGAAATTGCAGGTATGGAAAGTCAGTTTGATCGTTTTCAGAGAAGAACGAGTTTTATTACTGCTGGATTCTGAAGCCTTAACAGCAGAGGTTTGCAATATGTACACAAAATTGCTTACTATGATACTACTGGGAGCTGCTATATAGTTTTTCTCTTGCTTATGCATGTTATTACCAAAAATGTTATTAATCTGCAGCATCACTGCCTAAAATAATTACTATGTTATGCAAAACATGCAAGTTAATTGGAAAATAATTGTCCCATTCTCACAGAAAGAGGAGTGTGTATATCCCAATTCAGAAGAGACCAAATCTCATAAAAAGACACGTTGCAATCGTAACTTGAATTTTCTAATTGCATTATGTTCTTAACAGACCATCAGCAGAACAGATGCTTTATCATCCACAGACAAAACTGTCACATATTCTTATATAAGTGACTAAGTTTGCCAAGAAATTACACAAAAATTTGATTAAATTAGCTTTCTCCTTTACAAAAATGAATTTTATTCAAATATAATTACTGCAACAATGCTCAAGCTTAATTTCTGTAAAAGCTTTCTGGAAAGCTAGCCACTTACTGGGCCAAGAGCTGCAGTATCTTTTTGCATACGTGAATGTAAAAGAGAAATCAATTCTTAAAAAATATTTGGAATATTAATTTTTTTTTTTTTAGTGAAGCAATCACAATGCAGTTTCTAGGTATGAAAGCATACACTAAGCTAAAAGAAAACAGGCATTTTTATATAACCAACTTTGCTCTATCAATATGAATATATAAAAAAAGGCTAGAAAATTATTTTATTCATTTCAAATTGACATGATCCTCCTGTACTGCACACTAGGTCTGGCCTAGCATAAACTTTGATCATATGAATTCATCAAGGTTTCCTAACTTGATATTTTATTATATACCTATGAGGAAAACATCTACTTACTAATGTATACCATAACATGAGGAAAGCTAACTATTTTATGTGGTTTTATTACACTATTCCAACATGTCTCACAAAAGAACCATTCAAATCAGACCAGATCAGAGAAATGTAAACACCCAAAAATCTGAGTTAAAAGGTCTGAATTACAGTTACTGTAGTAAATTCATCAATTGTGCATTTCCTATCATGAACTTTATGTTTCCATCTGAACATTTCTAAAAAGGGGGAACTTTTTTCCCTACTCTATTGTACTACTGTGAAAAAAGTGATATAAATGAGTTTTACAAGTTTAAGAAACTCGACACTTCGTTTTAATGAGTGAAAAGATTCTCAGGTCACACCATAATGACCTAGAATCGCAACTGTTATCATCACCGCAAGAAGCTGTGTACAGCATCTAACATTATTATTTCTGGAAACATAATCTGTGCTTAGGAGGGGAAATAAAAAAAATCTTCTAGCATTCAGGATGCACTCAGCAGGGTACAGTTTGTATAAAGGTGTTGATCTACCTTCTGAGAAACAGCATTTATGGATGATACTAAAGGAATTACAAAGCTTCTGACAGTAAGCTCAAGTAATACAAAAATGGAACAAATAAATCCCAGCTCTATCCCCATCTTGGTGCATTTTATCAAAGCTAGGAGGAAAAAAAACAATTAGGACAGAGTTTCTTCAAAAGAAGAAGATGAAAGGCTTAGCTATAGTTGAAAGTAAAGGGAGGAACAGGAGAAGAATATTTTCTTTTAAAAAACAGTAAATAATATACATAGGAAGTACAGGAATTACCACAGAAAAAGATACATCATAGGCAAATATTGTAAACTTGAAAAAAAAAACTACCAAAGAGACTTAAGGAAACATAATGAGAATTTCTTTGAAAACAAAAAGTTCAATGGAACATCAATATTTATAGGTTCCAGAAAAAAAACTAAAACATAAAGCCCAGCAAACATACAAACAATTTATTTCTGTGAAGAAAAATATTAACAGAAACATAGACATATGTTGGAAGGCATCTGACTTGGTCTCAGGTTTTATATATGCTAATAATACCTGATCTCTAAAGTGGCTTTGAATGATTCATTTTTCCATGAAAGATCCCTAGGGTCTGGTTAAAGTGAAAGTCTCCAGGGAAGAAGACTCCTGGTTTAGGTGCTTTAATGGAAACTCTCATTTGGTATTTCTGGCACTACACTATTACTACAAATAAAACAAAGTGTATCTCTTCTTAGCCTGAAAGAGGCATGTGGAAACATCATCCCTTCATGGATCAGAAGTGACTCCAAAAGTGATTCTTTCTTCTTTATCTTATAAATTTGCCAAACTCCAAGTCTGTGATATGAACAGAAGCACATTCGGAGAAGCAGAATTCTTATAATGAAAATTTTCTAAGTACCAAAAGGAGATTTTAAACTTTTTCTTTTAAGCTCTTTCAGGAAGTTATTGGATAGGGTCCTGAACATGGCTGAGTCTAACATTACAAATATTAAATCATTGTATAGACCTAAGGGAAACACTGACACATGCTAACGTTTGATTTTGGAAAAACTGATCCTTTTTTCCCCAAGTGTTTCTACCAGAATCATTTATCCCAAGTTAAAATAAATGCCAAATAAAAGAAAACCACAACACAGTCACATTTAAATTACGGGATGCATTCTCTAACAATTCTCTAACAGTTATTAGAAACACAAATCTAAGTACTGTCTTCATAGTAAACAGCACTGTAATTCAAGGTACCAATTCAAACACAATATAATGGCATACTGAAAACTCTCTCTTCAAGTCATCATTTAAGCATTGGCTTAAGCACTTTCAGAAACTGAATTCTGCATATTCACTCACATATGTTGTTAGCATTTTCACCAGTTCCTTAGAATTACAACATAGCTAAGAATTTCAGAAAAGGGGATAGCAGGTTAGCTGTCTTACCAGCAGTAGTCCAGAAGATGTGGAGGAAGCACTGGGATGTAAATGTGTTGCCAATACATTGGATATAACAATGCAGCTGACGCATGAACACAAGCAGTTAACTAAAAATAAAAATATACACACAGAATTGGCAACTAAAAATATGAATAAAAATAAAATACAAAATCTTAAATTAACTTTTAGACATGCAAGAATCTCAACCACCCCAAGCCACCTATTATAGCATTATTAATTGCTTTAAATTGCTTAACTGTATCTGTGAAGAACTCCGACATAAATACAACACTTGTAAGAAGTCAGTTAAAAGTCAGTCCTGCTCAGCTAAGTCAGTAAGCTCATGCACTACTTGATGTTTATCATGGTCAAGCGCAGGTACTGCCATGAACACAGAACTCTAGAGCATCCCAGCTGCACTCAGCCACGCTGAGCAGGATAGACTCTGGGGAGTCTTTGGGTCTAAATTTTTGCTATGTGGAACAACTGCAATTGATCTGTACCTGCACAAAGCCACAGAAGAGCACTAAACTCAGGAGCAGGATTAACTCCTGTTTGTTTCTCTATTTGGATTTCCACACTACCTTTAAAAAAAATCTGAAGTGAATATTCCCTGTGACAGCAAAGCAACTCTATTAGAATTTTCCAAAACTCCCTTTCCAAAGCATGGACTTGCAAGTCTGGCACTAGCATCAGCAGAAAATTAAGGAGTCTTTGAGCAAGAAAGATGTTACTAACTGTTTACCATACCAAATGGATATCAATGTTTTCCTAAAATAAACAAGCAAACAAACAAAAAGCCACCCCAAAACCCACCGCCCTCCTACCCCTCAAAGACAATCTATAGAATTGATTTTAAGAAGCGGTTGAGTTCACTCCTCGAGTGAAGAAAATCATCTGCAACACCTTTAGGTATTTTTTAGAATTCATTTTATTTCTTTAGAATTTATTTATTTAGGTATTCTTTAGAATTCAAATTTGTGTCTATCAAATACTTTGCTGTCAGGGAGTCACTCATTTATTTATTTTATTATGCAGCCACAGAGTTACAACAGAATGAGAAAACATCAAGACTGTGCTCAAAATAAGGTAGCAAATATCTGGCACATAAAGCATTACAAACTTAATTTAAAAAAAATAAGAAATGGAATGTCTCATGGAGAAGAAACTATGCTTACAGAAAAAACACCCAACACTGTCCTGAGGTTTTACATCACAACAGAATTATTATCTGAGGTTAACTTGATAATAGCTCTGCTTATTAGACATGTACTTTTACAGCATAAAAATGAAGAGCTAAAAATAAAATGTAAATCCTGCCCATACAGTAAGTGCTAAAACATTATGGATTTTACAGCAAAAAACCCAACCTCTTTGTGAAACAGATCAGCAGTTAAAGCTTTCACACCCTGTCTGTATTGGACATTTAGACTTGTAAATAAAAATTATGCTGCAATTTTGTACCTGTATTTTTACCCTAAAAAATGAAAAAAGTAATTGCAAGACCATTGCAGCAGAATTCACGGACAATTACAATTTGTGCACCATAGTTTGCTCAGCACTCAGATTAATGTAACACGATTAAATATGGAAAAGAAGAGGGTCTGAAAGCTCCTGAGGGATATCATTAGGGCAAATTGCCAAAGAATGAAACATGAGCCAGTCAAGAGAGTCTGGAAGCTGCAGTAGTACCAAGGGACTTGAATGTTCGACAGTTGGAGCTTCAGTAATGTGTGAACTGCAGGTTAAGGTATCAGGAGACTCTGTTCACTGACACACAGAATGTCACCATTGACCAGCGAACTGCCCGAGCCTGACAGCTACACCACAGAGAGCCAAGTATATCATAATTCTGTATTTAAACTCTTCATTTCAGATTAGCATCTTGTTTCTTAGCTTTACATCAAGACTCTGCAATTACTCTCATTTCAGACTTATAATAAAGGCTACTTTAAGAATTACTGTGTTGTTACTAAGAATTAAATGATTTGGGGGAAGAAATAAATTACTACCTTATCTCTCTCCTAAACAGTGAGATTTGTGAGTTTTATTTCAATATTATCTCTGTTGTTTAACTTCTGAAAGCATATTCAAGCACAGCACCACATTTTTTGCTATTTTGCTAAAAATGGATATGGGATTCCTAATTAGTGTGTCCACATACTATTGTACATAGTATATAAACATCGAACCACAACTGCCTATATAAAAATTAGCATTTCATATATTTCAATCACAGACTGAAGTAAAGCTGAGCATAGTGTTATACAGGATATCCCCCAATGTATACAGCTACCTTCTCCTCCTCTTAATAGGCATTCTTAAATTATGAATTAAGACGATTCTACTATTTGCATGAAGAAATATTTTTCTATCTTATGCACGTCTGTCTTGCATTTTAATTCTCACTTTAACAGATGAAGTGGATAATTCCTTAAAAACCTCTTATTTTTTACTAACTCTTTTGTTTTATAATCTATATTTTGGTGTGGCATCTATTCAACATTTTTAATTTTAAAAACCACTAACTGTTAGCACTTCTAGCAGCAAACGTAAAGACTTGATTACTTACACATCAGGGTTCTGTTGTACTGTTCCTTGATTTTCTATTTAATAATATCTTAATGTAATATCTTATTTAAACATTTCCACCTATGCTGCTGTAGGAGGTTTCCACACATTTCAGTATGGCATGAATCTGTTTTACAGTTTCCTGTTGTATACAGCCTGTAAAACAAGCAGTTATGGGATTCTGCTGCTCTTCAAACTGTGTGACATTTTAATACTGTGCCAACTCTACCTTTAAGCAAATACTGATAAGGTAATTATGGATTTCATATTACAAATTGTACACTTTCTGATCAATTCTCTTTTTGCCTTTTTTACTGTCAACAGTGACTGCATTTCTCAAATGCATTACTATTTAAATAACCTGCCTCTTTTAACTGACATATCCATTCTTCTATATCTAATGGGGACTACTGTAAATCTTGGAATAATGCTGCATGTCTCAAGTAACCAGACAGTTGCAATGATCTGAAAAGCATTTTGGGACCAGGCAAAGCCTGACTGCATACATCAGAACTCAGAGGTCTATAAAGGCAACATTAGATTTGGGGGTGTTTGAGAGCACCTGTGCTTGGCAGGAGAGCCAGCCAGAGCCCCTGCAGGCACCCTGCTGAATGCTGGAGGAGGAGAAGGTAAGGCAGAGAGCACAAGCTCCTAGGTAAAGAACTGAGCAACTGGTGCTTGACCAAGTGGTGAGATATTCTTTCCACTATTTAGGGAAAAAGGCATTTGTATAGAGCATGTCCATTGATTGCTCTCTATTCTAAAGGGAATTACCAAGATGCACATTTAAAAAACAGTAAGAAAGAAATGTCATAGATCAGAAAAATCTCTTTTTTAAGTTAGGCAGTTGCCATCCTAAAGCATCTGGAAGTTGTCTTCAAAGCTGTGTACAACCTTACCTGTTTTGCCAGCAACAACTGGAGATTAGATCAGCTGTGAACTGAGATCCCTGCACATATAAGTTTGTATACATAAGGCAAAAGTACGTGTCCAATAAAATTTCTGTATTTAAGTATACACACACATCTATCACTGTTCAAAACTGCAGTTTTCTAACTTAAATTACAGCAGAACCATGCTGCAGCACCTCATTACTGCAAATCTGATCATTTATTATTTTTTGTTTCTTGAAACCCACTTCTCAATACTGAACTGAACTTCTAATATTTCTGCTTCCAAAAACTTTGATTTTTTAGACTTCTCCATTTTAAAGACTGTCTTCTAGTTTAAACAACCTTTTTTTCCCCCCAAAGTAGATCTAGCTACAGACTTAACATGGATTGAAATAATGTGGGTTTAAATTACATAAGTCAACTGACTTAAACTAGTTAAAAAATAACTTTTAACAAAAATTTCTAACATTCAATCCTCTAATAAATACACAGATTTAACTTGAAATCCCTAGCATTTGCATTGGACATGAAGTTTCCTGTCCCATTCTATCAGCAATGAATTTACTCACATTATTGAGAGCAACTGGAAAAAAAAAAAGTATCTACAACTATGTCCCTGATACAGTCTCTCCAAACAGTGGGAGACCATGTTACAAAGTTTGTCAGTAAAATTCATTATTGGGTGACAGCAAATTGATTACTACCAAATCCCTGTAAGACTGAAATGATGCATAAATTCTAGAGAATGATGAGTTACTTTCCACCTTATGGCAATAAGCAGCCACTTGGGAAGGCTGTTGTTCAAAATCTACACGCTGAACAGAACAGCCAGGAAAAGTTTTAGGTCAAGACTCGATCAAAGCAGGACTACCTGCTCCTGGGAACACGAAGACAGCAGCTCCTCCCCGTCCCTCATGTGGATGCAGTAATTCCAATACGCGTATCTGCTACCTCAATGCTCACTTTTCTCAATGAACCTTTCTATGCTGGCTTTCAAAGGGACTTGCCCCTTTTTCTTTTCTTTTCTTTTTTCTCATTTTAGTTTTTGCTAAAACACTCTGACATGTACTTTAGTTGAAAGATTTTCTGCACACTCACTCATCTGATAACTATTATTCACAGAATCACAGAATGTTAGGAGTTGGAAGGGACCTCAGAAGACCATCTAGTCCAACTCCCCTGCCACAGCAGGGTTCCCTAGACCAGGTCACACAGAAGCA
>VWZX01004903.1:964037-1104273 GCA_013399015.1 Galbula dea | reverse complement strand
CCCCAGGTCCCTTTCCCCTTCACTGCTCTCCAACAGGTCAGTCCCCAACCTATACTGATCCATGGGCTCGGTCTTTCTCAGGTGCAAAACTCAACACTTGGCCTTATTAAATCTCATTAAATTTCTCCCTGCCCAACTCTCCAGCCTAAGTCATGCTGAATTGGCAGCACAGCTCTGCAGTGCGTCAGCCACTCCACCCAGTTTAGTGTCGTCAGCAAACTTGCTGACAGCGCACTCTGTTCCCTCATCCAGGTCATTAATGAATACATTGAAAAGTACTGGTCCCAGTACTGACCCCTGAGGGACTCCACTAGACACAGGCCTCCAACTAGGCTTCATCTCCTTGACCACAACTCTCAGATTCTGTCCTTCAACCAGTACACAATCCACCTCACTACTCAGACCACAGTTCCTCAGTTTAGCTGCATGCCTTATTACTGAAATCAAGATAAACCACATCCACTGCTCTACCATCATCTATCCACCTGGTTATGTCCTCATAAAAGGCTATCAGGTTGGTCAAACATGACTTCCCCTTGATAAACCCACGCTGACTGCTCCCAATGACCCCCTTATCCTTGATATGCCTAGCGACAGAATCACGGATAAAGTGTTCCATCACCTTTCCAGGGCACATAATTTCAATGAGTAACATGAAAATAATTATTCTGTATCCTGCACAAAACTTAGTATGTAAATTATTATTTTCAAAGCCTTTTCTTTAATCAAAACTAAAAAGAAAGGCAGAGCATAGGTGGCAAGATTTGCACACCCGCAACACACAAACTAGAAAGACAGGAACTGATTAGCAGTATCTTGTCAGAAAGCCAAAAACTGTAACAGAAGTTAGACAAAATGCTAAAGTAAAATTAACCTGTGATACTGTACAACCTTTCAAAATCTACTGTAAGCAACTAAAGAACTACTGTGATAAAATCATTTCCTGAAGAGCCCTCAAACACTGTCAATCTCTGTCAACACCACGTCCAGAAATGGGTACTGCTGTGCTCTCTCCCTCCTCCTTCACAGTCCTATTGGGCCAGAGAACTGCTTCCCTCCCACTACCTTGACCACACATATGTTGAAAATGCCAAAGATTCTGTTTCGTTATCTTATCTTCTTATTAATACCTATACCAATAAATTGTAGGGGATGGGTCACCATTTTACTACAAACCCAGTAGCTACCATCAACCTGGACCAACTCTTATTGCTGTTACCCCAATATTCCCAGTTCATGAGAATTATTGAGAAACCGCTATCTGCTTTCTGAAAAGTGAACAGTCTTACAGGGAAAAGGAAGCCTCCCCTCTACATTATTACAACTCCTAAGACTACTAGCTTTGTTAAAGGGGCATCCATACCTGAATCTTGTTTGATTAGGAATGAGAACAGGCCCCAAACCCATAACAGATACTCAACAGTTGCTAAGACCTACCTTTCCATCCATTTCTTGAATGGGTGGGGGAAGACTGCTGAGCAGTAAAAGCGCGAAGGGAGCCCTTGCTTTCACCAACAGTGTAAACCCCTTCCCAGCTCTAAAGAATAAGCAGTAGGACTAAATCATAAACTCAGTTCCTTCTGCTGGCACTGGTGAGAAGTCAGAAGTCCCTCATGAAAAAAAATTTAGAAACAAACTACAACAGAATATACTGTCCAAGCCACAATATCCAAAGCCACTTAGGCATTTCTTTAATTTACCTCCTGGCTAATAATTTCCCATCTGCCATCCCCATAATCTTAAAGAAGAGAGAGGTCCTTAAATGAGTCAGTTATTCCTATCGGCAAGACAAGACCGCCAGCTCTCCTCTCTCAGAAAGAGAAATGTATTTCCACTCTACACATGAAAATTTTTACTCTTTCCATTGTGAAAATTAAGTGTGGAAAAGAAAACACTAATATAAAAAAACTTATTGTCTTCTGGATTTGCTGGGGATTTTTTCAGTATTATTCACTTCCTTTTAGTTTTATTTCTGGGGAAAGGAAAGGGAAGAGAAGAGAACACTCATGAATTTGACAGCACTTCATATACAATCAATTTCATTCTTTTCTTGCAAATCTTGATTCACAAAGCAGCATTATGGCATCATTCTTGTGCATTAGTTTGGAAAGGAAAAGACTGAAGACACGGCTTGTTCCTTGCCTATGGGTGCAGGAGTGACATGTTTCCCAATAAAGGAAGCTGAGCAGAAAATAAAATTGAAGTGGTAGTAGACAGGTGAGCACTCAACAAGGACTACCATTGGCATACTGTGCCTATACTAAGGACCTTCATGCACTTTATAGATAATGAGAGGTATCTATATAACAAAGTAGGTGTGGACAGCACAGAAGAAGCCATGTAACTTGCTTCAGTTACTCAGTTTCTTCATTTCACCAAGTTTTTTAGTATTTTTTGTAGGTTGAAAATGAAACTTCTGGAAATTAGTCATTGGCTTTTATCCCTAACACATTATGGATTAGGTTAACGTTACAAGTCTTTTCTGATATTCACTTATCCCGTAATACACTAATTAAGCTCTGTTATATGATCTGTTCAGTAATTTGTTTCCTTATATTTCTTCAATTTCATCTCTGTATCTTCTTGGTCATTTTTTAATTCTCATTTTGATAGTCATTTATTTCCCAACCTCTTTATCTCTTCCTCTCTCACAAAAACACAGAACACAAACATATACATCTTCTTGTCCTTTTCTTTGACCATCTCCTGACTCCTTCTTTTCTGCCTCCTTTAATTTATTATGCGTCTCCATGAAGGAAGAGCTACCCTCCCATAAAACATGGCAGTTAGGCAAATGTTTCTTGCTTCTGAAAGATGAGTTTCCAGGAAAATAGTTTTTATTAACGCTTCCTTCCCCAGAGTAACTCCACAGTATGTTCCTCTCTGCCATACACTAATTAAGAAGCAGCAGGGAACAGCTTCCTTGTGAAGAGCTGACGGACAACTTATTTACTGTGAGAAAGAGTTGAGATAACCAATGACTATGTTATAGTTCCTCTTGTCATTGGTGAATTTTGAAAAAAAGAAAAGAAAAAGAAGAGCCTTAAAAGTATTTTACTTCCAGTTCTAATACAGCCCAGTCATAACAGATCCTTTACTTAAAAGCTTCTCTTAGATAACACAGACCCACAGCAGTGCCTGCACTGGCTCTACACAGCATTTTGTGCTGGTAGTTTTTACTGAATTGCCAGAGATAACACAAACTGGAAAAAGAAACAAATTTTCTTCAGAAGAAGAACTCTTGGTCTTTCTCCTGAAAGTTCTAATAAGTGAAAAAAATTAATTTTGAAGTTAATCTGTAAATCTATCTTTTGATCTACGTGCTTTTCTTTGACAGTGCAGTTTTTTGTTTGTTTGGAGTTTGGGATTTTTTTAATAAAACCCAGTGACACAGTTCTTCATGTTTTAAAACAGATGGCAGGTAATAGCCATCTGCAACTTCTTCATGGTTCCCCCTGCTCCGCACATTAAAAGAAAAAGAATTTTAATTATTTGCTGACCACATATTTAAATTTCTGTTCACAAATTCTTCTACAATTATGTCTCCTAATATTATGCTGTGGCAACAGGAAAATTATTCTGAATTTCAAAACTTGGACAGCGTTCCAGGTCTGGCTGCATATTTCAATCACATTTTGATTCCACATTGACATCCCACAGCTTCATTGCTAGACATACACTCCCTACAGGTATCCCACTGGGATCTTAACTGCACTCACAACATGCACCTCTGCTCAGTTTATCCTAGACTGTTTATACCTGAACTATTAAAAAAACCAGTTATTAATATTATTAAACATTGCTCCCCATCTACTCCCAGACCAAATGCTCTAATTGACCTAATATTCCAAAATGAATTATAATTATGCTTCTGGGAGCTCAGTGAGTATCAGTAGAATATATGCTCTGCCCTTCAAGTTAATGAAAACTTCCCATCCATTTCTTATTTTCCAAGAACTAAATTTAGCCCTTGCACACTTCTGCCCACTATGTTACTCAGGAATGCAAGATACAAATTAAATTTTAAACCTCTAATTTTTTTAATTATTGGAACAGTATTATTTACAATGGATCTGCCATACACTTCATAAATACATTTTTAGGTAAAATTGTGACTGCACTGCAGTGCACAATTAAAATAAATTAGATGCTATAATTCATTTAATTGGAACTGGGAGCATCACCCTAGCATAAGGCAATGTGAGGATGTCACTAAGCTGTATGACAGCTCCCAATGCCACTGTTTTCTCCAGCATGGAAGGCCTGTATAGAGGCAATTGTTCCACTGTCTTGGATCCTTAATTTGCACCACAGAAGTAGCTCCAAAAATAGCCAACTTTGAACTCAGAAACATAAAACTAAGAAAGGAGAGTTTTCTGTCTTTCCAGGCCCCACACCAACATGCACTGTGCTCCAAAACCCCATCACAGCAATCTGGCCTGGTTACAAAGTGCTGCTTGGCAGTTTCTTTAACCATAACCACAAATCTCCAATACATAAACTGCAGAGAAATGTAAGTGAAGTGAGAGAAATAGACAACCACCACAACTGTTTTCTGATTCAGTTAACAATATTATTGCCTTGGGACATACAGATTTTGGAATAGACTCCAGAATCTTGGATTTAGAGTTGGATGCAGGAGGAACAAAGAAATAAAGGCAACACGTTTAGAGTAAGGGGTATTTCACTTACTCTAGCAGGTGGTATTAGGTTCTCCAAGGACCCTCCACATCTTCCCAGTGCCTGAGTGCCCATGGATAGAGAGACTGTACCAGCATTACTAACGAACGTGAAGCCACCACTCAGTCTAACTCACTATGGCCACTGAGGGCAATTGCAGAAAGCTCTCTTTGCGTATAAGCACCATTAAGCAATGCCACAAATGTACGTTTGTGTGTAAATTTATATTCCACGCTCCTTCACCACAATAAGAATCTGTATCTTTTCTTGACATATATTTGTTTTTATAGGGATCACCAAAGAAACCTACAGCCAGCACAAAGCAGAACTTTATAACCACCATGCTCTCAGACACATCAGACTTGTATTACCTGAAACAGACACTGGTCAAAATGGAGATAACATTTAGACATTTGCTTTAAAGCGTAGCATCCTTTCCACCTGCCAGCGTAGGCCGCAAAAGATACACTCTAGTTAGCATATTACTGACAGGATGATGAGAAAGCTCCTGTCAGACACTGGCCAGCTGGGTGTTCGAGACAAAACGCACAGCCCCAGCTGACTAGTTAGGGAAAGACTGGTGAGGTACAATTACAGAGGCATATGACAAGCTTTCATGCTTGAGTGACTTGAGAACCGATGACATGGCTTTAAACAGCAAACCTTCCTACCTCTGGTCACAAAACAGCAATAAGTCAACTGATGCACTGTTGTAAAATCATGATTTATTCCTTTGCTTTGAATACATGAGAGTGTGGTATGATGTTCTGGTAGACTACCACAGCAGGTGCACTTGGGGCTGAAACATCTAGGGCCTGCCTCCAGCATGCATAAAATCAATGCTGTAGTTCAGCCTTCCTGGAAAAGCCATCCCCAGCGCTTTAATAATTTATAGAAAGGCCAAATTAAAAAATTATTTGTACTGAAACTACTACAGCTCCATGCAACTAATAAGAATACATGCAAATGCAGTGATGTGTGAGAAAACGCTGCTGTGCAAGAACACACAGCATGACATTTAGGAAAGGTCTTCCTTTCACAGCTAAAGTGAAACAACTAACAGCCACCTTTGCAAATACATCAATGCCTTTGTTTCATATATCTTTTCTTTTAATCCAAAGCCATATAATTTGTTTCTCTTTCATAGTTTACCGTTCAAAAGCCAGAAATGGTAATTTTTGCTACAAGCAGATTTTACAGAGCATAATCCTCAGGCTAGCTGAATCCATCTCACTCTAACACTAAGCCTGAAGCAAGCTGTGAGGTTGGTAATAATCACATTATTAAAGTGGTTGGAAAGTCAAGCTAATAAAAGAATCAATGGTTAGGGCAAATAATGACCCAGAAGCTATGACAGAAAGGAGTGGTGGGAAGTTTCCACTCATACCTTGGTAGTAATTGGTAAGGCAAGCAGACAAAAATCTCCAAAAAAACCCAAAACCCCTCACCAAAGGAGATTTTAAAGGGGGTGGAACCACAGAAAAGTAACTTAAAGAAAGATGCAAAAATTATATAACAATTGCAAGAATCATAACATGTATATAAAACAAAGCCAGCTTGGCTGAAATAAAATATAAGCTGAAAACTGAATCACACCTTCAGCATAAAACTGTACATATCTATGTATTGTTTTTTTAAATAGCTTAAAATACACAATCTTCACTTTCTCTTTTAATCTCCAAAATAAACCTTTTTAAAGACAGCATCATTTTCCCCTCTTTTTTTCCATAAAAAGAGACTGATCCTTTTCTGCAGTATAATGAAAGCACAAAATTTACAGGGCAGAAATGCTAGACAAAGAATTCATCAACATAACTTAGTGTAGTTTTCCATTCTTGGCCCCTAACAAGAAGGGTGAGGAGAAAGTGAGAAAGGCCTTGAATTATGCCTTTTGTTATCAGTCACTGCCAGGAGATACTGAACCGAAACAGAGCTGATAAGTTGAAGGTGACATCACAACCCAGTCTTCATGAACTGACATAAACACTTGATATTCAGTTAACCCCAAAGATAAGGCACAACTCCCTTACCAGAAAGTTGTACTTGATAGCAATATTTTTGAACAAATAATCTTTTCAAGTATCAAGCTGTAATTTAGGAATTTTAAAACATGAAAAACATGACCTTTGCAACACAAAGTACCAGTCTGCTGTGTTTCGTACACAAACAGTAAAGCAGCACAAAGGTAGCAAATACTAATATCCAAATTCAACTCACGCCAAAATCACACTTAATCATTCTTATCAATTCAATTAAATTCTTACAGGAGATACTGAAAAGTATTTAATTTACTTTTGAACTATATTGTTCTACAAAGAAGCAAGCCTTGCATCAGTTCTGTTCAGTTTATGGATGAGATTAGCAGGTAGCAGCTCCTGAAAAGCCAGGTCTATTTTTCTGTTTTATCAGAACTCACTAGTGCAAGTGAAAATTAACTCAGTCCTGTATCACCAGTATATATTGGACCCAATATGATATGGTGGCAATTTTATTGAGCTGTGACTTAGCTAATACTAGTACACTGAAAAAAATAACCAGAAAAAAGTAAAATTGATGTGCTACCCCTTTTGGACTTGACCTGCAATTTACTATTTACATTCACAGTTTATGAACATTCCTTAGGATGTCTAAATGCCACTATAAACATCTGCTACTGCTACCTATCCTTGTCCAGCACACTGATACAAACTATTTTCAACTGAAGACATCCACAGAGTGACTATTACTTTATTAAAAGGTTTGGAATAAACAGCTCAAGTATGAACAAAGTTAAAGCACAGCAGAGAAGGACCCGGGGTTGTTGATTGGCAGCAAGCTGAACATGAGACAGCAGTGTGCCCATGTGGCCAGGAAGACCAATGGCATCGAGGCCTCTATCAGGAGTAGTGTGGCCAGCAGGAACAGAGAGATGATCTTGCCCCTGTACTCAGTTACCGGTGAGGCTGCGCCTTGAGTACTGTGTGCAGTTTTGGGCACCACAGTATAGGAAGGACATCTAGGTGCTGGAGAGGGTGCAGAGAAGGGCAACTAGACTGATCAGGGGTCTGTAGAACAGGCCATATGAGGAGAGGCTCAGGGAGCTGGGACTGTTTAGTCTGGAGAAGAGGAGGCTGAGTGGAGACCTTATCGCCCTCTTTAGCTATTTGAAGGGAGGTTGCAGACAGGCAGGTGTTGGTCCCTTGTGACTAGCAATAGGACTAGAGGGAATGGGTTCAACTAGCAGTGTTCAGGAACATAATGTTGATTTTCCACCACATGAATCATATTAAACAAAAGGTTTTATGCAGTACTGTTGGGCGGGGAAAAAAAAAGGTATTTCCAATGACTGTGCTTAACAAACTAAAGATTCCACATAAGAATTAGACTCTACAATGAAAGTCAGTTATAAAGTGACAACCTCGTGCCAATGCAAAATTAATCTTGGGAACATTTTCAAAATATAGGATATTTTAAAAACTCCTAAGATCCTTTAACAGTAAAACAAAATAACATCCGAATATTTAGGTATGCTTTCGAAGTGAAACACAACGTTCATTTATTAAGCAGTCCAAGCACACATAAGGGGAAAAAAACCCAACAAAATCACACACCATTTTAATGTGGGCAGTAGCCCAAAACCTTTAATAAGAGGTATTTTGAGTTGTACATTATTATCAGTCTGAAGAGCTGCTCCAAACCAGAGCTATTACAGTATGCACTCCCAAACCACTCTAACAAAGATGAATCTACCTATTACCAGGTTAGGATAGCAGCTATTATTATGGACCCTTGATTTCTTTCAAGTAGCTCCAATGGAATAAGCCACAAGTGAATAATAAAGATCTTATAATAGCCCTTAAGAATTCTTTTTAGGTTAGAAGGCACAGAAATGAACTCAGGAGAGTTAAAGAACTCTCATCTCCTGATAAGAAAAATAATTAACCTGACTTAATGTATCTGAGTAGGTCTTATATAAATCAGACTTTTGTACTTCAAGAGCCAGACTAAAACCATATACCAGAAAAGTATGTAGATATTGTCTTATAAGTACGCATGGAACACATCTAAAACTACAAAGGTCTGCGGGTCATTTTGTGAAATGTTCAATATATTCTACTTAAAAGGAGATGTGTGAAGTACTTACAGTGCTTAGTTTCCTAGAGGTAATAATGATTCGTCTCTCATGCAACATACTGGCATAAAGTTGCAGCATGTTGTTCACATCCACAGCAACAAAATATTCAGTGAGGTTTCTCTGTTCAAATAAGTAAAATGTTAGCAATATAAGAACAGTAATAGCTAAGTGGAACATTTTACATCTTTCTTACAAAAAATTTTGTCCAATTAGTAGATGGGGAAAAAACAAGCCAAAACTATGAAAGAAATCCCTTAGCATTTAAATTTATTTTAATAAATTAAGAATAATAATATTTTTAAATAACTGATTAGGTTTTAAAGCAAATGAAAAACTGACTTTGGTGCAAGTTATCAGTATTTTTTAATTTCATTATGCTTATCAGTTTTCAAATTTGAAATTAGATGAAATTCAGTATCACAACAATAGCATCATACGCCATTAAAGTAATCATTTGTTCCAGCCCAGGAACATATCTTCCACACTGCAATAACTGTTCTGTCATAGCTACAACAACAAAACTGCCATTTTGCCAGGCCCTCCCAAAGTCAACACATTTTATTCTACTCCAAGTACAGCAAAACAGTGTGCTGAAAAACACCCATTTTTGCTTGAGCTGTATGCACCAGGACATCAAATATCCAGCAGCACTGCTAGAAAAAAAATGGGTCCTTCCTACAGCCACCCTTTTCATCCCTAATAAGAATCCCACTGCCATCCCCACTGTGGAGTTTAATGAAAAGCAAAATCACCAGCACCTTTTATTTATAGNGGGGAGGGGATCTCTGTGTTCCAGCTGAATTTAACAGTATTTCTGCATGGCACAGTGCCAGACACATACAACTTCTGAATGTGCTAAACCAGCTACCATCGAAAATGCCTACGAAAACAGAAAAATCTTTGTTTGCTCCTCAGGGGGGTAACATGGTGGCTGGCAGCAGCCCCTCAAGCTCATAACCCTGCAGAGCCAGTGTGGGGCAGAGCTGCTGTTCACCAGCTTATCTCCTTACAGGCTCCACTATTTCTATAGCTCACTTTAGCTATAGCTAAGGTGATGATCAGAGAGTGGGACCTCTTTTTTGAATATATTGCAATATTAAATAAAAAATCTTGAAAAGGCAAATTAAGATCCAATGGATGATCCAATTTCATGCCGATTCAGAAATTCATTATTAATTCAAAGACATGGAGTACAGTGTTATTCTTGGTCTGTGCTACATAAAACTTTGGAAGAGATAAAAAACAAGAGCTTTAAAGCTAGAAATACTCCCTTTAGAAAGAAACTTTGGTCTTTCAAGTGCTACTTTTAACTGGTTGTCAGAGGCTGATGCATCATGCTAATTTGAGTCCGGTTTACCTCAGACACCCTCTAACGCTGTAGCTGATAATGCTATGCTGATTCTGCATTGCAGAAGCTGTGGTAAAAGTTTGAAATTTTCTACAGACCAATGTATCCTCTGGTGACAGTTATTTCTGCATTACCTCTGAAAAGCTAATGCCCCTGAAATACGTAACTCTTACAACAAATAATAAGAAAAATCATTGTATTGCTGATTTAGTCGAATCATCTCATTTTTCCGTCCTTGTACGTTCTAGCCCTCCACATTACTTTGATTCATACTTGAAGGAAGAGACTTTTATAAACGGAGTAAAAAAATAATTATAGAAAGCCACCTTGAAAATTACTTTTCCTTTCTGGCACAGAATCAGAAAAGTAAATCCACAATGGCACCATCACAAGATCTTCCATCAACTAGAGGCCCAGAGTGAAGCTTCCCCACATCATCTTCAAGTTGAACACGTAACACACCTTCTAAACTCTAAAGCTCTGTTATATTAGAACCCCAAATAACAAGCTACAAGAGGATTTGTGGGGAATTCAACCCATACGTAGGTGAAACAGATGAAAATAAGCATTTAAAAACTAAGCCCTGCCCTGCCCTGCCCAAAGTGTCCAAAGATACCTTCCAAAAAGGGTCCTTTTTCCTATTCCTCTATCTAGCAACTTCCCGCAGTTTTCTGGGTTGAAACAAAGGCCATGCCCATCTCTGCCTCTGTGATGCAGACTTCTTCCCACCACCACAGATGTACCCTCAGGCCTCCTCTCCACTATAAGCAGCTGGCCAGTCCTCGCCAGCCTTGACTTCCTCAGCTCTGGCGCCCTCCCTTGCCCATCCCGCCCCACAGGCCAGGAGCCACTGCTCCCCCAGGGCACTGAGGGCAGAACTCTCCCTCTGCCCTGCAGCCATCAGCTTACTTTCCCCACCCCTCATCTCCAATACACGACAACAAAGGCCATGCGCTCACCTTTGCCACGCTCTCTGCACAAACACCACAACATCTGCCAAGAATGAGTTCTGCAGCACTGCGTGGGTTTGTACCGTGGTGGCCTGCCCAAGAGCTTAACTTTCAGAAAGAAGTTATTATTTGACAGTGCAAAAATGCACACCTACACACCCATTGTCAACTCCAGATTTCAACGCAAGAGTGGAAAGCAGAAAGTTTCAAAGCTCTTTTATCGGATGTTATGCAGCTAAATGCATCATGGAGAATGTTATCTGAGATTTTACATTTGCAACTAGCCACAGCATCACCAAGGACTTAGCATCTACAGAACACAAGTCCTCATTTCAGAAATAAAATCTTTGATGACCATCATTCCTGATGCATGGCTACCATCCAAATATAAGGAGGTATGGTAGTTTTCAGAATTCCTTGAACAATGCCTTCTTACACAAGAAATGACTGCATGTCTGGATAGCTGAATTTGCAGCTTAGCAATGCAGTGTTTAAAGGAGAGGTATTCAGATAACACAAGGTGCACAAATAGAATATGTTTTACATAAATAACCCCAACAAATGCAAACAATCCAAGTTATTATGAACAAAGGGTGGAATACAGCAGTGGCTAAAAATGTCCTGTTAACACTTTAAAATGGGCTAATGATGAATGCAATGGTAACTACTAGGTAAAGGTTGTAATAATACACATCAATCATACTATAAAAAGTCTTGGGGGAAAAAAAAAATCTCCTATTGTTAAAAGCAGAATTCAGTGCTAGCCAGAGAATGAGGTTGATAATTCTTCTAAATATTTTTTTTAAAACTGCATACTTACACTTTCAGGGATTGTTGGCAATCCAGTTATATCAGGAGTAATGAAATACGAGTGCTAATCAATGAGGAAAAATAATAAATAATTTATGCACACAGAAAGTAAAAGTTGTTCTTTTAAAAAATACAGCATTTAGGATTTTGAAGCCCATCTTTGTTTTAAGCAAATAGCCATTTTTCCAATAGCATTCTTAGCAGTACTAGACAAAGAATTAAGCAGATCATGACACAAAATGACAAGCTCTGGTTCAGCATAGCACAAAAACCAAAGGAACAAAACACTAGGCTGCAGTTTTGAAATAACACTGAAATTAAATCAGCTTTAAATGTTGTCATGAGCCTGGCAGTAGCATTGATTAACTTAAGCATTGATTTAAAAATTGCAACCAAAACAAATATGCTAAAAGACAAAATGTAAATTTAGACTGGAAAAGTAAAAATCATTCACAGGAAAAAATTTATTAGAATAGAAATATTACTATTGATATATACTCTTTTCTCTTTCCAAACATCTTTGAATCAAAAATGTACTAAAAAAAATGCAAAGCCTGACAGCTTGGGATTCAACAATCATTTATGAAATACATTAGCAATTTTGTGCACTTTAGTTTAAGGCCATCTAGGCAGTAAATATAAAATCGATTAAACTAAAACCAAGCATAATTTAGATTGTTGTCATTAATGCAGTCCTTTTAGTAGTTATCAGACATGGATTTAGCTCAGTATTTTAAGGCATTTTTGCATATTAGTATAAATCTTGAATGACAAAAAAAATTCTTAAGTACTTAATAAGTAAACATGATAATTCATCAATTTGTAGCTTTTGTTTTTAACGGAATTTTGACATTTTTCATATACTGACTGTTTTTATAGTTTTATATTTGTTTTAAATTACAAATAACAACACACACTGTTTTAAGTTAAACTTGAAAAAATATAGCAAAACAAAGGAATTCTGTAAGATATTAAATAGGTCTTATGTTCAAGCAAGAAAAAAATATTATTAAAACTCTTAACTCTGAGTAGGAGTCCTATTAAACCAGCTTGATAAATTTAATGGAAAATTTTCCCCACAAATTAGGTCATTTGGCAATACTTACAAATTTAAGAAAAAACAAAAGCTTAAAAAAAGCATCTCATAAACATCAAAGCACTTGCACAATAAATATCCCAGGTTATTGTTTTGCAACGATAGAGAAAAAACACAAAATTTTTTTCTCCAGTTAAGAACAGGAAAATATTCAGATTAATAGAATACCAGCATTCTTCAGAAATATAGTAAGAACAGAAAATTATTTCCTATATATAATAAGGTCACAGAATATTTACCAAAATATTTTTGAGTAATGAAGTTAAGAACTTCAAGAAGCAATTATTTACAATTTAAAAAAAAAAATACTTCACTAATTAAACAGAAAAGGAAGTCAGAACTATGAGAAGCAAAGACCCATTACTGCAGTCATAAGAGTCATAAAGCAGCAAAAATAATGTGGTATGGAGTCCTTGCACATCTTTGTGAACTCCCTTAGAAAGATGTATGAACTTGGAAGAAATATTAAATTAAGAGTTGCTGCCCTGTATAAAGCTTTCTTTAAAAAGGAGACCAGAAAATGCAAGTTTTGTTCATCAGTATAAGGGTTTGATTTAGGCCAAGGTTTTTATGAAAGGACTATGATGCAGATAAACATAGCTTTAAAGTTAAGATTGATTAGTTAAGATTTAAGCAGAATAGGTGCATTAACATTAGACTGCTCTTTCAGGCTAAAGGCAGCAGTAGAATTTCCCAAAGGACAGGTATACATAAGCCTGAAATCAAAAGAGAGATTCCATAGCAAGAAATGATTTCTGTGATTACAACAGGCTTTAGGGAGTCAGTGCCTTTTAAACTCACCGATACAAGGCAAGGCTGTTTTTTCAAAACTTGTTCACTTGTAAAAATCATCTCTTGGTTCTTATGCAAGATGAGAGAAAGATTAACAAGTGACTTCTTAGTTTCCCACCAAAAACACCAAAGCTGACTCTAACGCTTGTAATATTCCGTGTTTAAAACAGTGGCTGAAAATATGTTTTATTCTTTGTATTCCTTCTCTACTTGAATTCAGACTTAACTTAATGTTTCCAAAAAAGAAAAATCACTTCTATTAGTCTTCTATGGAGAAAACAAAAGTGACCCAAATTATGTTTAAGCTCAGGTTTCACAGAATGAATGACCATCCCTCACAGATTTCAGCTGCAAAATATTTATTACTGGAACCAATAGGTGAGAGCAGGACCTGGTTCCTAACCAGTCCATAGCATTTTGGTGTCCTCCTGACCAAGGAGTACTACTGGGGAACACCATGTATACAGATACTTGACACAACTTATGCATGATTATCTACATGGAATCCTAAGTACTGTTGTCTGCCATCTAAACCCTGCTACATTGTCCACAAGCCTTACTCTGAAGCATACCAGAGCAAATGGGGGAGGGATCTTTTTCATGCTGCATCACAAAATTTGAACAAGACTCACCCTGGCACAATAAAAAGGCATCTCATTATGTCATTTCTACAATTATTTTTCAGACTGTAAGTTCTTTTTGAGTCTATTACTACTGATGGTTCCAGTCTAGCTTATTTACAATATATGAGGAGCAAAAAAAAAGGAATATCAATACAAAAGACTAGGCACAGAAAGTTGGAGTTTAAAGTGGCCATAGCATTTCCCTGCTCCCTGCAGCACTGAGCATTACAAAGCCAGAGATGCCTGGTAGATCCAACAGGCATTCTGATTCTATTCCTTCCTGCTCTGCCTTGTCTGAACTCACACTATTTGCTCAACTGTACCTGCAGCCAAGCATTTGGCTAGGGGCTTGTATCTGGATAATCACTATTCAGCTAAAAACATTACAAAACTCTTTGACGTAACAAGCTTCTGGGAAAATGAGACAATTGAGAAAAAAATGCAGAAGCCAGATAATATTGAAATAAAACCAGCAAGCATCAAGTTCATTGCAATCAATTTGTCATCCCAGCTGTCACTGCCAGCTCTATTCACCAAAACATCCATTTCCAGGTTCATCATAACATTCATTTTGAGGTAGCAAAGTTCAGGGCAAGATGAACTGCAATACTGCTAGCAACAGGCAGTAACACTGTGCAAGAAATGCAAGGAAAAGTATCTTGGAAACTTCTCTATGTACTCCCGAAAGTCAGTAAGATTGTTGAAGGACTTTATAGAAGTGTTTCATGGTTGCCAAACCAGAACTGATTACAAAACTGCAATTAATGATAGCAAAATATTATTTGATATATATAAGTATTCTTGGCAAATGCACTATGAATTGAAAAATAGCTTGAAAATACCAGACTGACAACACAAAGAAAAAAACCTTAGCAACAGAAACAATTATGACTGCAGCCTCAAATATCAGTATGATGTTCTGGTGAAAAACAACACACAAGACTGGAAGCACTTCCAAATAAAGTGGATTAGCACTGTTCAAAGGTGGAAATATTAGGCTCCTGTAGTCTAGTGAAAAAAAGCCTAACAAGGAATCTGAAATATGACAAATTAACACAAAATTAAGGTAGCAAGAGTTAAGCATATGTTAAGAAGCAAGGGTGAATAACTACTGGAATGGAAGTGACAGACTCTCCATTTCAGTACGCCTTCTAACAGGGTCAGAGGATTTTTTAAAGTCTGTGCTTACTGTACTTGTAGCTCAGTTCTAAAATAAATGTGTATCAACATCCAGTCCTGCACCACAGAAAGTAAGTGCACAAAAGCAAGGTAGGCACGAACGAGTTCTCCCACCTAGATGTGCTGAAAGTTTCACGTAACATAGTGCACTTCTGACAACTTTTCTGCAGTATTTTTGCATGATAAAGCAAAACTAGGGAAAAGCTGAAGGAAGATGGGAAAGAAGCCAGCTTACACATTTTCATCCAATCCTGCATGTCTACCTACTCAGACATAAGATGCACTCAAACAGTTAGTGTCTCCTAATTCACAGCAGGAGAAATCAAATCTATCTATACGAAACAGCAGGAAGCACACAAAAAAAAAAATAAAAAGTAGTTCTGGTATTGCCAGATCCCATTTCAGTTTACTTTCTCATCCATACAGCTAAATTCAAATTTCTGCTTCTACATGACTATGAATTTAAGAGAACATGAGACAAACTCTACTCTGCACAGAGAAAAACCAAAAACAAAAAGCCAAGGTTCTCCAAGCCAGTTAAAGATGGGAAGCAACATAAGTTTACTCTTTCCTAACAGGTTGGTAGTTTTTTGTTAGTTTCAACCTTAGCTGCTAATTTCATAGTCAGTAATAGGAATAGGAGTTAAGCAAAGAATACTTACCACGCTTAAACTGACTAAAGCGTTCGCCTTTGGCACAGGATGGCTATACAATGATTTTAACAAATCATTTGAGTCATTTTCCTAGAGGGAATATTTTTTAAAGGTAGTTAATTATTGTATAAAAACTAATTACCATTTACTACACAGCAAACAATATATTGACATATACATAACTTTAATGAGAAAAACAATTGCAATTTGCAGTGAAGTACTTAAATATTAAGTTTAAAATTCAGGCCAACTTTGTATCTCAGGACAATTGTATCTGCAAGTTAAGTCAGTCTTATCTATTTCCCCATCTACTTCTTAAACAAATCACATTATTTGCAACTGAAAACAGTGTTAACACATCTAGCTGGTCTGTGCATCTTGGACAACATGGTCTTAAAACTGTTAGCCATACTTGTCTATTCAAAGCTTTACTAAATACACATAGCTATATTGTATACTTTAAAAATGATTTATCAGAGCACATAAAACAGTAAGGTTTACTAAGAAGTACATGCAACTAACTACTGGGTTTAACTAGGATCCCTATAAAAAGAGACATTGGGAAAGAGAGGCAGCTGGAGTTTTTGTTAAGGTTAGGGTTTTCATTCAGTTTGTGGGTTTTATTCACGGAGATTAAGTTCTTTTTGTTGTCAAAGCAAAACCAAAAACATCAGTAACAAATCAAAGTCAGCTTTTAAACATGTTTGAGTTTGCAGAAAGTTTCTGCCTCTCCCTGCAAGAATGGTGGTGTTATTGGATCTCATACCAGTAAACACAACTTTGTGTCTAGCTCTTAGTCAGATAGACAGTGCCTGGGCCAGGAGGGACTACGTCCTCTAACAGCCTCCTCAGCAACAGATATGGCTCCAGGCAATACAACAAAATATTTCTGTACACTGCTAAAACTTTCTGACCCATCAAAATAGTTTTTGTAATATATAGGACAACAAACATAACTCAGCAATTTAAACGGGTTGCAGGAATAGCTGCAATGCCAAAACTAGTGATCAAGAAACCAAGGAGAAGACAATCCCTACCCCTTCTGTCAAACACAACCTTAGTAACAATTTTTACGATTACAGTGAAACAGGGACCAAAACCGAAGCCTTATTATACCATTTATAAGACTTAATGTATTTCACACTTCATTTAAACAGAGCTAATGCCAAACTTTCTTATTGCATTTTCTTTTTACATAAAATATCATCATTCTCTACAGTCCATTTACTATAATGCACAATAATTGCTTATTCTATAGTCCATATATTCTTGAAATGTCAGCATTTCCAGTCTGCAGCATATGGCCGTCTATTGATGCTTTTTTTCTTTTTTTAATTACAATCTAGTACACTAATATAGTTAAAGCAGAAAGGTAAAGCTTTAATGTCTTCAGTAAAGACAGATGCTAGTACTTCCTTTCCTGCGTAATCCTGGAACACATCTAATTGCTCATGAATATGCAAACTAAACTTTCATGGTTCTTCACCAAATGCCGCAAGTAATTTTGTCTTGCTAGTTGAGATGACAGAATTACGAGAGGTAGTTTTTTGTTAAGATGAAGGGTGAAACAGTACATCATATTTTATGCAGTTCTGAAAAAAAAAGTGTTTGTAACTGATAACCAGATAGTTCCAGAGATCTACAGTTTACAATCACTGCATCATACAGAGCTCCAGCGATGTGACACTTTGCTCACACTTCATCCAGTACTTGTTTATGCTAAGACTGACACTTTATAAAGGTATATTCTCAGCAGCTTCTTAAGACTAATGTGGGATTCAACTGACAGTGGCAGCTGTATCTTCAGATTATTTGAATTTCAGCATGATGAATGTAAAAGCTTGCTTCTAAATTCTACTAAAATTTTAAACTTTTAAATATTATAGAATCACTTCACAGCACTTAAAATGGTGGCTTACTTCAGGGAAAATATTTTACACAAAGAAATAGAATATCTAAAATTACCTGATCTTTAGCCAAATAATCTGCCAGGGTATTTAAGAGCTTGTAGTATACCTCAAACCATGGCAGGTAACTAAAATGGGAGGGGAAAAAGCATTTTAGTAAAACATCAATGCAATTTTTTTCAGAGCTTATAAAATACTACTGCAATTGTCCTGACTTACATGTTTTTATAATATTTCTACATATAAATATGATGCATACAAAACTCTTCCCCACAATTCAACAGTATATCACTGATAGACAATAGCAAAGCTATGTTTCTTGATGCTGGACAACTGCTTGAAGTTCTATAAAGTGCAGATTAGCTCATAAAGCTTTCACTTATTATTTTAAAGGCACAAAACCAATTGTAAACATTGCCAAATCAAATTCCCATTATATTTCATGGTTTCAGCTTCCTTTTCCTAGTTACATTATTTGCAATTTTGAAATTCTACATCATTCTGTAGCTGGTGGACTGCCAGAACTGCTGCTTCCCTGGAGAATGAAAAACAATTTTACCTGGGCAGACATATATTTAATACCCATTTACTTAGTGATGCAATGCTATGCAATAATACAGATATCACCTTGTATGTAAGAATATTGGTTTCCCTATAATTTCTATTGATAGAATTAACTTCTTAAAATGAGAGCATTCACAATTGTAAACATATAATACATTAATACATGAATACTTAACAGATTTTTAACACAAGTCTGCAGCCCCTATGCACGCTATATTTTCAGTGAGTTAAACAGAATCCAAGACAAATAAGACATAAAAATGCATAAGAAAAGAAAAAAAGCATAAGAAAAGAAACTCAAACACAGTGGCAGTGGGTCCAGTTTCTTGTCCTCTGTTTGCACAACACTTACCTTTAGCAGTGACTGTATGCTACAGAACTTTCCATAATCACATTTAAACCTACTACACAGATGTTATAAGTCTAATAAACTAAATAGTACCAGAATAAATTACTCCTTATTTACAAATTACACACCTTGTCATGTCTGTTAGAATTTTATTACAAAGAACATAATTAAAATGGCAATAGTATGGTTAATATTAGTTGGTTGAGGTTAGAAGAAAATAAAGTCTGGTATGTTTTTACTACATTTCATATCCATATGTAACAATACTACACACTTTGTTGTTCAGTGTAGTGTAAATCCACAGACGTATTTTCAATGCATTTTTAAAACCTTTAGTGTGCTGTCATTAGACCTTTAAAGTTCAAATTTATGTATTTCAGGAAACACACTAGCTGCAACTGGAAAAGCCCAGTATGCAAAACCTAAACATTTTCCCCAATAGGAAAAAGAGATTTGCTAGAGGAAATGCTGGCTGATGTAGAAGCCAAGCCTACTTTTGTGCAGTGAGCCCAGTGAAGGGTTATGTTTTCTTTGTAACACCTCTGCTCTCAGTACATAGAGGCAAGGCTTTAGAAACCGTTTCCATTTCTTAGGGCAAAGAAAGAGAATAGTACAAGTCTGAACATAGTTATACTTACACATTTACTAGCAAACTTACTTTGCTATCTTCATAAATGTTTAACTGCTGGTTCTTAGAAAAAACACAGATGACCATTATGAACTTACTCTTGCCAAGCCAAAGAGACACCAAGGCAATGACTGCTTTTAGAGCTACTATATTAATGTCTTTATCACACTTTACCACACACCATAGGGGCTATTAATCAAAACTACAACCACCTTTTATTGGCCACAAACTTTTTAGTGTTCGACATTGCTGACACTAGTTAAGGTGTGACATTACTGCATTTTCTTTTCAATATACGTTTATATCATTTTAAAATTCACTTCATTACACAGGTATAATGCCACTCACTGCTCACAGGCATGAATGCTGCATGCTCTTGTAAAATACCCATCATAACAGCACCTAAAACACTTGATCTTGGAGTCTTCTTCCATCTAGGCATCCTGTTATCTTCTGAAATCTTGTTAACCTGGTTTTACATGTTGCTGAAGTGCAGCACGCACAGGCAAACACATTGTGCACTACAGCATTCAGAGTACCTACAAATGTCAGAGCTACTGAACAGTTTTACCAGCCTAGGTAAAACTAGTCCTAGCAGGGACTGGAACACTCTTCTAGTTTTTTGTCCACGTCAAGGTACAAGGTAGGTATAAATCACAAAATATTTTGATAACACCAGACACACAGAAATGAGTTAGATTGCCTAAAAGCTTCCTAGTCTTTTGCTATTTTGTCTGCTTTAGTGATGTACGTCACTCCAGCATATTTGTCTGTAGAATATTCTAAGATCTCATGTGATCATTTTTCATAATGAACATTCATGAACTGCATTGTATAAAAATAAATGCTCCTACTTCAATAAAATATTAACCATAGTCCTTTCTTGTATCTATCATCTCTTACTGAAATTTTTAAATCCATGCAGAAAAAGGTCAAATTCATTATTTGAAATTAATGAACCCTAGCAGAAAGCCAAGAGAGGACTTTCATATGGCAAAGCATGCTGACCAGAGCTCTCATACAAGAATTTCTTCCCTTTACAAAATTAGGTCGATGATACATTTCCATGTCTTCATGTATCAAAGCTGCAAAGAAAAACGCTGTAAAAACTGACTACTTGAACATAGTTTAAAAATATCAGTTGCCTTTCTGAGCTGAAAGACTGGGAAAAGAATTGCTTTAAGCCTTATAACCACAGACATGAGGTTAATATAATTTCAACATGCCTCTTAAACCTGAAAAGTTAAGGAAACTGTAACAAGTACTTCATGACATTACAAGGCATGGAACCAAAGGTCACAAAGACCTGTCCTCTGTTTCCTTTCCACATAATCTTCAGTTCTTCAAAAGCATGATTTAACTGAAAAAGTTTTTGTCAATATTTTTAATTATACTGTTTTTACTGCAACAAAACAGTACAAAGATCTACTGGAAAGCAAAAAAGTTCCCTCGTATTTTTTCTTTTATGTATTTGCTAGTTGCTATTAATTTAGTATAAAAAGAATTGTTGCATATGTTTTTTTTTCCACAGAGTCCATTTGTGTGTGTGCATATACAACGCATCTCTGCATTGAAAAACACAAACACAGGTTGTGCTTGTT
Organism: Galbula dea; assembly: GCA_013399015.1. Lineage (NCBI taxonomy): Eukaryota > Metazoa > Chordata > Aves > Piciformes > Galbulidae > Galbula > Galbula dea. The sequence goes on along the minus strand of VWZX01004903.1, from coordinate 1,082,979 downwards.
CATAAAGACAACTATTAGGTGGTATTTTAGATTCCCAATTCAAAGAGCAGGTATAAGCTCTTTTTATTTTGTAACATCCTCAAGACAATCAAGCAATATTTTTGTCCTTATACCACAGGCCAATTGTGCACGTGCATGTGCTTATGATCCTATTAATTTATTTGGACTACTCCAGCAAATAGGTATATCCATAGATGAACATTCCCACAATATAGGCTTTACCCAGTACATCATGTTGCATAAAGCATTGTACATGGGACTTCTGTGTGTGATAGCTAAAAACTGGAAGCATTACAAGTAAAAGAATCTTCCTAGCTTGTCCTGTTAGCGAATCTTGCATTATTTCATCTCTGCTTAGCACAGAATAAATAGTCTATTTATATAAAAGTCATCCAGCACAAATATATCCATCACAGCTGTTAGGCTGGGTAACAATATTTTTCAAATTTGCACTGTCTGCAAAAAATAGCTTTGAAATGGCTGAATTTAACAGAGGAGACCTGCAATATATTACTCCTAACTCAAAACTGTCACACTAATATGTACCTTAACAACAGATAAAATTAAAGTCCATCCCAAGAAAGACCTTACCATCATACTTGTATTCATAAAATTATTTATGAGCAGTGCCTTTCATAATTAATTAGCTTACAAAAAGGTCAAAAGGTTATCAATGAAACCCCTTCACAGTAGATAAAACAGAAAAAACAGGGTTCTAATTTTCAATTTTAATGAATTCTAAAGCCTAAAGTTCAAATAAAAAATTTAAATTCTTTAACTATGAAACCATTTCTTGTTTATTTTTCTTTAACTGTACAGTCTTTGCATTCCTCATGTTACAATCAATAACTGTTTGAAAAGCAAACATACAAGACAAACATACAACCACTTCAAACAACATACAATAATTTTTCAAAAGTTGCCAAAATACATTTCTTCCATAATAAAGAAAAATATCAAAACATATGCATTGATTTACTAGATATGTATTCCCTAGTTAAGAATACAGTGGTCTTTATTTAAAAGCCCAGCCACTGCCTGTCACAATAACAAGAGCCCAAGATATTTCATGGTTAATTAAAAACGTACTTAGCATTTTCTTTTAATCCAAATGAGCCACAAGGCAGGAGCTCAGACTTTTATTCAAAGTCACACATAACTCTTGTTGCCATAAGTAGACTTCCACCACACTGGTGCCTCTACTATAGCTCTGATAAAACTTTACATCCATGAGTCAAAGGTTAAATAAAGGAGAGGAAATGTTTTCTGTCAAATAGTCAGGTAACCACTAACAGTCCTGAACTATCAGCAGGAATCTAACTTCTAGTAATCAAATAAAACTAAGGAAACTGCCTTTCCGTAGCTAAATGTCTAATGTCTAGGGGCTACTTTTCTGTCTGGAAAATTGACACAAAATGTGTAAAATTGAAACATTCTGCTTCTAAGGGATTTGCCTAAAGGAAGAGCAAAAAAGCTTCAAGCATGGTCTGAACTGAAGAACTACAAAGGCTTACCACATAAACCTGTCTTCCTTATTAAAGCATTTAACTTGGAAACGTAGATGACAATTCTACAGTCGTAAAATTAATGAAATCTAAGACTGAGCATTTTAATTGTATGCTTTGCATTCCTCTGGATTCATAAGGTCAACCTCAGAGTCCATCAACAGTTTCAAGATTTTTAACAAACAAATTTCAACTAAACTATTTGCACTCTGTACTAAAACTGTTCAGGTCATTAAAAATCAGTATCATGTAAACCCAAAAATTCTTATTGCTACTGCAAACAGCAGTGAAGTTTAGAAACAACACCCAGAACAACTGTCTCCTTCTATTACTCAAAAGTGAACACTGAAGTTTCTGCTGTGTCACTTCAAATCTCAACTGGCAAAATTAGTATTTAATATACAAAAAGTAAAACTAGAAGAAGAGATTAAATATTTGAACAGAACAAGGTATAACGCAATATTACTACTGTGATGCCTCTCATTCTTATGGGACTGCATTAGCTCAATATTTTATGGAGAGGGAGGAGGTGACAGCAGGATTCACACCAAGAGCTTCATAAATCAGTCATGCAGTTTAAAGGGAAAAAAATAAAATTTGCAAACAAATCACATAAAACTTCTGGGGAATAATCAAGCATTTATTTTATCATCTTACTATGGTTTTGCACTTACTGGCACTTTGAATTTGGCAACTGCAGCCAAGGTCTGTATGATCGTTTTAGACAATACTGTATCACAGCTAAGTTCTTCAAACAAAAATGCCTAAGATAGCTACCTTGAGGGATTTTTATTTCACTGCATAAACATACAGAAGACTTGAACAAAACATCCTGATTTGTGAGAAAAATCTGTTTACATAATTCATATACATGTGTATGGAAGATGTAAAAAAGCCATAAAACTTACAGAAGAACTTTGTATGCACATGTGTATCTTCTGTTTCAAACTATCCAGTTTAAAGCAGGATCATGTTAGACATGATTTGCTTTAATTAGTGTTTTAGATGAAGACTGAATTATAGAAAGAAGTCATATAGTCCTATAAGACACCTGAGGACAATCAGCCTTTTCTGCAGTTTTTTCACCTCTTTAGCAGCCCTGGCATAAGTTAGCACATGGTCTGATACCATTTGCACAAGATAAACACAAGAGAAAAGTTGTGTTCTGTTCCCCACTCAAAAGCCTACCCAAATTTCAACAGTATGTCTTTCTCATCACTTTGCCTGGTCTTCTCTTTTCAGAGATTCCTACTTATATTTTAGCTATTTATGACTATCTCCTTTAGTTAATGTTTCTGTATTTGATTATCTCCAGTTGTCTTTGTTAAAGCTCCTGTCATCAATCTTAATATATTCTTCTTGTTTGAGGCAATACATACATAGGCACATATGTAGATGTATATGGTATGTACACATGGTATTTATGCATGCTTGCATTTGTGTGTTTATATAAAAGTCTATGAGTATAGTGTACGCATCTGTGACAGACAAGTAGTTTGAATTGCTCATACATCAGAGTAACTTTGTGTACATACACACAGTGAATATAAATTTGTTATTCTGATACACGGAAGGGAGCAAGTGTGAACATGAATACACTCTCTATGTGGAAAGGAGATCACTCATTTGCTAAGATATCTTTGATTTTGGTCAATTTAAGATCAACAGGCAAATACAAGGGAAAGCCAGATAAAATGCCAAAAGAAATCTGCTAGTGAGTCGTCTTTCACTTGGTCAGCTCTAACGAATCTTGGATTCAGAGCAGAAACCAGACTGGATACTAGCACATATCAGATGGAAATACTAATGCATTCTTTCTGTCTGAGCTAAACACAACAAACACAAATTTGGAGAGAAACAGACTGCCAAGCTAGCACAATACTATGAAGCTAGTGCTGTTATGCGTTCAGCTATGCGCTGTAAATTTGAAATTGTCACAGTAAATGCAACAAAGTCACTGTTTTGATTACAGTTTGGTGAAAAATTATAGCTTGCCACTTTTCATTTTCCTAGTTATTTCTACCAAGTAACAGACCATTGACTAACTTTTAGCTGAGGTATGTCTGTAGGGAAACATAAGAAGAAATACCCAAGTTTACACCAGCTGAGATTTGCATCCTTTGCTATGCAGCACTACATGTGCATACTTGAGTGTGCAAAACTGATTAACACATTTGGCTATAACAGCATTAGAAGCCAGTCAGATAATGGTAGGAATATGAGTAAAAAAATTGATTTCTAGCTTGATGAGGGAAGAAAAGGTTAATTCAGACAAGAGTGAAAAGTATACACACACATTCTCACTCTGAGCCTTAACAAGATATAGCAATAAAAGGCATCACAGAGAAAAGGGTTATTACACACTCCAAAATCCTAAGAACGAAATCCTTCTGAAGTATTATTAAAGTATTGTCAGGATCACAGAAATTCAATTTCCAGAATAAAATCTTTTCTTTTCACTCTTTCCATCATATGGCAGTAATTATTTTTTCAATATTTATAGTAAATATTTACTGTTAAATTACTTGGCCAAAACTTCCAGTGTACTGGCTCTCAACATTTGTTTGGAAACTGTTTAAAAGCTCACAAAAGTCTTGATATGATATTTCCAATAATTTTTAGCACTACTCTACAAGTTTCCATATTGTCTTTTCTTCCCCTCTGTGTGTTCTTTTGCCAACTCTTTCACAAATTTATATTGGGTTTGTCTCCCCATCTCATGTGATCTATCCTAACAACGCCTTTCATGACTGCCTGATTTCCTTGTTGGCCAAAGACCCAATATCTGCTTTTCTCCATAATCTTCCTAGCTTACTCTCCAAAATTCTCCAAGTTGCCCTTCTGCTGCCAGTGGATTTGGCTCTTTCGCAGCACACACCTTGTCCTTCACCTTGTGTCTGGGGATTCTCACTTCAAAGGCAATTATATTTCTATCTTGTTCTTCTCATGTGCTGCTGAACTGAATGTTCCCATTTCCTCTATGGGCATTACAGGCTGCTAGGCTCTTAACTGAGGTTGCAAATTTGCCTTTTAATTAAAGCACTCTGCCTTTTAATTAATTCAATTAAAAGGGTTTTTGGAGAGCTAAAGAATAGTTTACAAAACAATTATCTTATGAGAGAAGAAATACAAAGCAAAGGGAGAGACAATGTATTTCACTGGGGTCAATTTCATCGTCATCAATATCCATACTGCATCAAAGCAGCAAGGTGTTTGTTCAAATTTTCTGGCTTTGCTGTTTCTTATATTAGATATGGTCTGGCCAAAGAACATCAAAAATTTTATTTCCATAGAGAAGAACACAGACTAGTGCACTTTATTACTAAATTGACTGTATACTTGTTAAAGATCTGATTAAAACTAAAACTATCCACATAACATTCAGAGTGTCTAAAGCTTCAGTCTAATATTCTCTACTTTTAAGCAGAGATTTCTTGTTCTTTAAATAGAATTATTTAGCCTTATACAAGAATACCATCACATGGGGCTTAAGACCACTTTTCATGCAAAATCAGTGGTAAAACTGTTGTAGAGAAATGATATCCTGATAAAGAAATAACATACATTAGCAGAGAATTTGCAAAATATTTTTTTTCTTTTATCCACTCATTGACCCAATTTTTCTTATCCCAACTTACCTTAGGATACAGAGGCAGACCTTGCCTCCTGATGTCAAACGGCAAAATCCAAACCTTTGCTTACTTTCAATGTCGGTGAGCACGAAGGTAAAATGCTGCCCTACTTGGTTTTGGGACACCCTGAAAAATTAGGTACAGAGCATAAAATCACTAAATCACATAAAACAGGAACATTTAAGTTTATTGGTTTCAAACATTTTCATACTCAAGCCTCGCTATCCTTCTCTCCCTTCCTACCATCCAGGCTGCCTCTTGCACCTCACTCCTTCCCCTTGGCACAGAAGAGCCTGGGTCCTTCCTTCAGCTGTGCCTCCAGCTGCTGCCCTGGTCTTGTACTCTGGTTGACCTGCTCCATGGCATCCAGCCTCCAATCTGAACGGGCAGGGCTTTTCCTAAGTAAGGTTTTTTCCTAAGGCAGGTAGCAGACTTCTTAAGTCTTCCTTGATGTGAAAATCAACACAGGTAAAATGCAATTATTACATCTTAGAATTCCCTACACAAAATATTATCTTGACTTTCTGTTGGAGCATAGGACCAACTGACTGAGACTGAAAAAAATCTACAAAAGACTGGTCTAGCTGGCTATTTGAAGAGAGCATGATCTACTCACTTGTGCAGGGAGAGCAGGCACAAATTGTTCCCAACTGTCACTGACCTTCTCCTCACTCATTTCTCTGCCTTCCTTTTAACTCTTGTACTGCACGCTTACTTCTAATTTTAGTTTAATAATAATACATCACTAATAGCAAAGAATGTGTGTAAATACCTACTAACATGCAGACTACAATGGGCTCTTTCAACTGTTATTACAGTTCACTATAGGAATAAAAGTAGCTTTTAAAATTTTCTAACTTCATATCTGCATGATGCAGAAAAGGCTTTTTGGTACCCCTGGAGTAGGTAAAGAGTCATTTTAAGGATTTCTGTTTACGCTATAGCCATTGTTCAGGCCTCATTTTAAGGCCACCTCGAGAGAGCTGATTAAGGCAAGAATTAAATCTCTTTTCTGAATGAAAACCAGCATGTCTAGTCATTAAATTCATGCTTTGTTTTCAGTAAGAATTGCTGCTCTTCTAAATTAATCCTGTGTAGGACACAGATGTTAGAATGTGTTTTATATTATTCTTCTTCAAATTTTAGGAATTTTTAAAGGGTTGTGAACTTCAGAAAGTTCATTTTTTTCAGTGAGTTTAAATAATGGAAGACTTTATGCATGGAAATACAGATTTTGATAAATTTTTAAGAGGAAATCAAGTTACTGGTATTGTTAAAAGTGTCACATACACTCACTTGACTAATGTAACCAAAGTACACAGTTCTGATGAAAGCTTTGTCAGCAGCTACCTAAACCTGAAAACTTCAAATGTATTTCATCTCCCAAACTGCTGCTCAAAAGCAAACCCCCCCCAATCAGTCACCTTAACTCACGCCAGATCAGAGAACAGATTAGAAACCATTTCAAGCAGGAATCTGAAAACTAGATGTTAAAGTAGAGCTACAAGCTGACGGAGAGACTGGGGAGACACTAACTCTAGGTTGGGTTGTCTCCTTCAACTAATTGCTATCTCCAACTCCAAAGCTTCAGGGATGATTTTCTCCACTTCCAAGCCCACTACATGATCTACGATTCCACAGCTGAGGCTCCCTCTGTGGAAGGCTACTCTGCTCCACTTAGCTATCTGACTTGAGCTCTGCTTCCCAGAAACCCCAAGCCCTTACAGACCAGAAAGAGGAGGAACAAGAAGAAAACTGTAGAAAACACAAAAATGTACAAAGCTACCACCAAGAGAGAAAATTCCCAGAACTAAAAAGCATAGTTAGCTTATAATTTGGTTTATGTTTTCAAAACAACAAAAGAACGAAAAGAAACCACAAACAGGTAAAGGGTCTCTACGACCACTGTTTTGTACTTGTCTTGATCACAGATGTCTTTCTGCACACAGATTTTTACCACAAAATACCATCAGAAATAGCATTAGCCAGGAATGGGACAGTGAAAGTGATGTCATTTCTGCCATCATTACTCATTGACCCTAACAGATTATAGGTTAAATAATATGCACAGTAATTCCCATACTTGAGCACTGTTCTACTGCTAATGAGAAATCTTCTGCAGCAGCATCACCACTTCTTACACACCAAAATATAACAGCTCCCTGCGATCAGTTGAGCACCATAGGGGAAATTAATGAGGTGCATATCATTGTCGCCCTGCTGATCCTACAGACAGTTTTCAAAGTGTCTTAGCTAAAAAGCCATGTATGCTATGCATTCAGCAGAAGAAATGTATCCTGAAAGGGAAAAGACAGAGGAACGGAAGGAGAAAGGAGAAGTATTTGTGGCAGAGACAAATGAGAGACATTCAAAGCACAGATAAAATTGAGGTGTCAATCAGTGACACAGCACAAGTTAGGACTGAATTTGAAATAGGTCCAAAAGGAACAAGAGGAAAAGTTGCATGCTCATTAGTTATCATCCAGCTAAATAACTGATGTAGAGATTGAGGTGTGGGCTCTCTGTGAAGTTACACCTGAGTTTTGGATTGAGAGTGAAAATATGGAAGACCACTAGAGAAAGAAAAGAAGAAAACCATGCAGAACTTGTATAAAGGATTCAAGGAATAAGACAAAGTGCCTCTTCTGATGTGTTAATATTTGTTCAGCAGATATTAGAAGGTAATTAAAATCTCTACATTCTCAAATGTTAAATCCTCCTATGCTGTGTGAAAGAAAGAGACAGGAATTCTGCAGCACAGGAGAGGGAACATTCATAAATATGTACAAGCAAACTGTTACAAAGTTCTACAACTCTGCTATTTATTAAGCCTGTAACAATTTACTCTCAAAAAAAGACGCAGGCTCTTGGAGCAAATGCTCAAGAACTTCTACGATGCAATTAATTTCTTAAGCTCTCCAAAATAAAATGTAAGTCATAACTGGCAGTAATGGAATCATGTGCTTGCTTTCAGTAACAAAAAAATAAAATATAAACCTCGAAGTTTAAGATATGGTGAAGACATTACACCATGGTGCCTTTTTTGGCTTGACTTTCAGTTTATATTTATTGGGAGTTACCTCTAGATTTTTTAATCACCATTCACAGTATATACTCTAGATAATCAGAACAAGTAGAATAGTTATTTACAACATCTGCATAAAAGATAAAGTATGACTGGTAAATGATGTAGGAAGCATCAAACTGAGAACTAAATCTGTATCTCTGTCTACAAACACTGTAGCATAACAAATAAACCAAAAGCAAATAAAAGTTTTCATTTCATTCCCTTTTCAATTCATTCACTAATTAATACAGGTGAGTTGGAAGAAAACAAGTGATGATCTTACCCCTGTGCTTTAACAGTGCTTTAACTTTACTATTTCCACCATTTAAAGAATATAGATTTCCTACTTTAATAAGTTTTATTTAGCTAGTTAACAGAAAAGACATTCCATTCCCTCCAACTCTCCTGAATAGTAGAAATCCAGATGCAATCTATGGAACAGAGTCACATTTTCTGTTCTAGGCATCTTGATCATCAGCATCAGTGAAAAGATCACTTTGCACTGGTCTTGCTAGGATCAGATATTGCATGAAGTAGTTTATACATGTATAGTACAGTTAATACAGGTTGAGAAACTATGCTTTCTGAATTACAATATGCTCAACCAATTAAACAGATACTTTGGTTTTCACTTCAATTCAAGCTTTCTGTACAGGAATTGTCATTGCAACTGCTTGCAAAATACCTGGGGTACTAGGTGTATGATCTATCATGATCATCTACACAAGAAAAAAAACATTATTTTTACATAGTTTCATATATATATATATATATATATCTTCACAGACAAGTGAATATAAGCACAGTTACGCGTAGACAGAAAACTAAAGTGCTTGTCACATCTTAAAAACGTTCATTGGAAAAAAGCTATATAAAAAGGAGCTACAGCTGTGTTTGTCTCAATCCTCTTCTTTATCAGTCCAAATATCAAAACAAAAAAATAAAATGGAGAAAGCAGAAGACAACTGGTTTTCTGTAAAAAAAAAGTGCTAATAGATGTCTACACTATAGAAATGCTTAAACTGAGTAGTAAACAGCAAATACATGGTAAAAATGGCAAATACACAGCCAGTGAATTGATCGCACACATAGCTTGCCAGTAAACAGCCACCTGCTTTCTCGAAGGAGCTTCCAGTATTTCTGTCCTTTTCTCCACAATAGCTCTGCCCCTCCTCCTCATCCATGCTCTTTTATATTCTCATGATCCTGCACTGCCTTTGGTTCTCCCACAAATCCCCTAAAACTTAGCTCCCAGCTATGCAAGAAGTTGCGAGTGCAGTAGCTGACTTTACAGATACCACGGTACAACGTGAGCAGGCAGCAGGCCACACCAAACACCTCAGCTTTGTTCCCCTCATCAGTATATCTCAGCTTCCAAGAACTACTTCTCCTTCTGTCCAACTACCAATTTTTACGAAACATGTAGGAATTTTGCACCTTTGAGGGCACTGCTTTACAGAAGAGTATAAAGCCAAGAGTCAAAAAGCCTGGCTGGGGAGAAAGGCATGGGAAAGCATTAACAACAAGCAAACATCCTGTAACTCTTTATTTTCTTTTTTTTTTTTTTTTTTTTTTTTTTTTTTTTTTTTTTCATTTTCTTTTTTTTTCCCGGTTTTTGTTTTCCCCCTTTGGATACTCAGCTATAATACATATCTAAATATGCTATGAATTCATACATTCCCACAGTTTACTGATTGTTTATCCACCTCATACAAGCAACTAAGTGTCTTCTGTTTCAGTAGAAACAGTTAATGAAAAATGAGTTATTTGAAAACAATTATTTGCTGCCACTGATTATCTTCTTGCCACTGGATGGCAGCAACAGAACCTCACCTTTCTCTGTTATCCTCAAATTTTATTTCCATTATTCATCTAATTACCAATTTTAAACAGAATTCTGTACATATCTTAAGCACATTAAAGACTTTAATGCTCTAAAGCTAACACTGACAACCGTATTAGTTAAGCCATTAAAACAGCTTAAAAGGACAGTGAGCTTAACCAATTCAAAACCCAAACAACTTAATTAAATTCAACTATAAAAGACTAAATGAATGTAGTTTATTTTAGAGTAGTTGAGTTTATGAAGGTCTTAATTTTGCCAGTGTGTTTTTCTGCAAACCCTCTCTTCTTTCCTCTACACACCACTTTTTACTCCACTGATAGCAGCCTCTTCCATCTGATGGAGGCTTAAAAATGAGAAGCATCTATCTACAACTGTTGCCAATGTTGTTCTGAAATCAGCTCAGCCTGCACATTACCTGGGTTTCTCTTTCATTAATTATGCAAATCAAGCTTCTAATTCAGTCTTTGCTGATTTGGACAATGAGTTTTCCAAACTGAGTATAATTTATTAAATTAATTACCATTAATTTTGACAAGCCTAAATAATTATTTTCATTAATAAAAATGTTCTGTATTAACAACTGGAATGACTGCTAGCATTACAGGGAAGCCCCACTATAACCGATACCAGGAAGGTAAGGGCTAATTAATTATAAATAATGGTCTTGATTCTTCTCCGAGAAAAATCAATTGCATATTCAGTTACTTCCATGCAATTTAAGTCTTAATTTCTTTGAACTCAAAGAACGTGTTTTCAGTACTATTCAGTGAGTTTTTATATCTTGGTGCACAGTAACTTTTTTTTTTTAAATGATCCTTGCTGTCTGAAGGTAACTATGTTATATCCTCTTATTAACCCAGATGGTGTTTATGGTTATAATGGACAAAACCAGGATCCGGAATATAGCTCTATCTTGAAAGAGCTAGCCCTAAAATTCTGCAAAGGTTGCATTTTGCTGCCATAATTTCATACTAGTGATTCCATACTTATTTGGACAACAAAGGACACGTTCTGCTCATCTGCAGGTGAAAGCTTAGGGAGTACAACATGTTTTCCTTCTCTTTAAATCTTTCCTTGCCATTATGCTAAATATCATTTTCTAGGAAAGGTTTTTAAATAAATGGCAACTGTAGCACATACCTTTCAATGTCAAAAGGAAAGCAGAACTTTGGAACACTGTTGAGCACCTCCTGTAAATACAAGTGAAAGAAATAAAGTTAGGATTTTTGAAAAGGCTTTAGAAAGGCTCACTTTTTAAAAATATCCAAAAATACTCATAACAAATAATAAGTTCAAGGAAAATCTGACTGCAAAAAATACAGCACACGTTCCTGGACTGAAATAATTGATTATTAAAAAGGAATTAAGTTTGTGCTTTGGCAGATTGCAAAGACAATGCCATAGAAGCCCCAGGAGGGAAAGGCCTGGCCTGAAGGGTATTAACACCCTTCACATCCCCGCTGGGATTCCCTTCAACAAGGCCATATGGATTTTACAAGAAGCTCCACACCATATGGGTAAGCCACGTCTGCTGCTACTTGTACCACAGACTAGCCACAGGGACTTCTGACAGATCCTGGCTCAAAAATACAAATGTTGTTTCAATTAAAATGCAGGCAGAGAAAAGGGAATGAAGTTGGCAGCAGAATGAATTACAGAGAGGTATAACAACTCTATACATGTTCCATACTCAAATGCTGAAAGTGAGGGAAATCGTCTGCTGGTCCAAAGGAGAAATTTGTGTGATTAACCCTTTGGGTTTCACAAGCAAGCTTTGCTATTAATAAAGGAAAAGGGAGGGGGGGGAATCCTCCAGATCTACATTTATACCATAATATAAAAGGATAATGCCACTCTTTCTTGCAGAATTTTATTTAAGAAGTTGTTTAGTGGCAAATAAAATGTGTTAACTAAAATATAAAAATGCTCCAAACTTGTCAACATTTTTTCTTGGAGAAGAAAAAAAAAAAAGCTAATTACCACACTGGTTAACAGCCAGTATTAAACAATGACTTTATAAGACCCCAGAAAAACAGGTTTAGTTCCTTGCTCCTAACTGGGAAAGCAAATCCTCTGTGAAATGCTTCAGCAAAGAGGACAGTTGACATCAACCTAGTTGGCCAAAGCCACAGAATTCCCTTTATGTAGCAGACCAACGGACAGACACTGCTGCATGCAGGAGTTATCTCACAAGGTGTGTGTTTTCAGAAAAATGCATATTGATTGCTGATTTCCAGAGCTGCACATGGGGGTTTAAAAACACAGTCTAAGATGCTAGCACTCTCCAGCCTGAACTGTTTACTGCATCCTGAACAGTCAACTCCCATCAGGGGAAATTATATATTTTAAATTCCTACACACAACAATGACTATTGACTTCAAACATTTGCCTGGCTCAGTAGATAATGTAAAACATGAAGAACTCATGCAAGTGAATCAGCAAGGGATGAATAGTTAGGAAAAAGATGCCTCCAAGTACAACATGGATATTAGTTGCAGGATTTTAAAGGTATATGATGAGTCCCAGTAAATCAGCATACAGTACAAAATGGAACTCAACTTTTCCAGAATTTTTAAGTCATACAAGAGAGTTCCAGAAATCTTTGAAACTTTTACTTTGTCAGCAGTGATAAGGAAGGGTATGAAAGCCATGTGTTGCCTTTTGGGAAAGGTTAACTTAATTAAGAACAATAGAAGTACATAAAGTATTCTTAAAAAGAAACTGCTCAAGCACTATCCTGACTGCTCTGAGTAGTCACTGCAGAGGGGTGAGGAATACAAGACAAAGAGGGCAGGTAAACATTTGAGCTTCTGTAGGCAGGAAACAAGCATACACAATCCTGGTAGGAGTAATAATAAACTCTAACAAAAGAAAGCAAGTAAAACAGGCTAATCAAAGCTTTTAATTCAGAAATTTCCTCAACATTCCCAAATAGTCTTTCACTTCAGGCTCATAAAGCTTGTTTATCCCATTACAAAGAAGCAGCATAAAATACTCTCCTTAAATTCTCTTTCCAAATCTGTGCCTATTCTCATACTATAGGAAGTCATTTGCTCCTTGCTGCTGAGGATTTTAATTGCTGTCTGGTGAGCTTAGAATTGGGTATGGAAATGTATTCATTTATGTTCCCCACTGTATTCTCTCAGCATAAATTATCACACAAGAAAAAGAAAACAAAAACAAAAATACCAAAAGGTATTAGCTCAATATTTTGACTAAACAACCTGAAAATTATGGGTATGTTTTGCAGCATTTTCCAGGCTGAGCTGCAGGACAGCATTACCCCAGCTCTGCTCCGTACCCCCCCAAGCCAGGACACGTGCACACAACTTCTGCAGAGCAGCCTCAGCTCGCTTCCCAACTGGCAGGAGCATCCCTCAGGGGACAAGTCTTTAAACCTCCGCACTCTTTAAAATTCAAGCAGCCAGCAGGTCTATAGACTGGGGTATAAACAGTATAGACAAAAAAAAAAAAAAAAAAAAGAAGAAAAAAAATCCTCTCTAAGCTTATGTCAGTGACAAAGCAGCTCAGCAGTTGACTGCTTCTCCCCTGACAGTGTAAGCCAGGTTTATACAGATCAATAGATGGAAGGTCTACCTAGCTTCCAAGGCTGAGTTTTCTCCCTTAATTACAGGTGCTATTCAGATTTTTTAAATTGAAGAAAACAAGATGCCCCCAAGATGCTCCTAGACAAATTTAAAATGCAAATGATATTATGTACACATTCACATACACAGTCACTATTTGTAGATACTTTCAGTAACCTCTTTGGTGAATAAACTTTAAGCTCCATCTCCTAATGGGTCACCCTTTTCAAGAACCCCTAACTCAGGCAGGACTTCCTCCTGCGTAACAGACACACTCTTAGAGAAAGAATAATATATTTACTGCATTTTATTGTCACAGCTTCATAAAAGTATGTGTTTAACGCTGCGGACAGAAGGTAGTACAAATCTTCAGAAAACAAAACATCCCTGATTCACATATCCCATGATTATTTCCTTCTTTGATTCTCACAGTATTAGTGCTTTTAGAAATGGTAACTGTCAAAAAGGAAAGAAATTGTATACAGGGGGAAAATTATAACAATGCTGTAGAAAAAAAAATAAACAAAAAACCCCACCAACAAACACACACCACCACCAAAGTAAAATATCTGCTTTTCAGACACTGAATAAACATCTACAGTTGCATACACAATTGAGATTAATTGCCAAGTTAAAGGATAACTTTCTCATTCCTTATACAATCTCCAAGAGAAAGAAGAAAATCATTAAATAAATATTGTGTGAGCTACAGCATGCTGCTTCCCTTGCAAAAAGCTTAAAAAAAATGGAAATACTATTTAAGAAAATTTTTCCTTTATGCCTACAGCACAGCAGCAGAAACTTGCACTCTCACAGGCTCATGGTCCAGCAGTTAATTAACTCACTTCCATCAGCTGTAGTACATAACTCCAGCCTGCTCCAGTCATGCTCACTGGGTCTGCATAGAGATAATATTACAGAAGCCTAAGTAGTAAGACTTATTTAGCTTTCCTTGTTTATTCTGATACTCGTATAGCTAATCCTCTGTACCATCACTTTACAAGCAATGTGAAAGGTGGCTGAAGATGTTTCTGAACTCATACACAACAGCTTTCTGGGGAAAAGCTCCTGAAAACTCAAAATCTTGCCCTTAAGTAGAATTACTGGTAAGTCATTTTGGTTAGATTTAAGATATATGCCACATTCCTTACTAACTAGGAAAGACAGGATTTATTTGTTTATTGAATAATATCACAGCCAATTGATGCAAGCCTCTGAAACTCTTGTGGCTGTTCAGTATACATTGTGGAGCATAGTGATCTGGGAGGATACATTTTTCTCTTTCCACTTGAACAAAATACAATGTGATCTCACTACAGCTAGAAGAAGATACAGGAGCTGCTTCTACAGCAAAATTGTACCACATAGAATCATGGAAATGTCAGAGTTGGAAGGGACCTTAAAGATCATCTAGTTCTAACCCCCCTGCCATGGGCAGGGACACCTCCCACTAGATCAGGTTGCCCAGAGCCCCATCCAGCCTGGCCCACATTTGATGTATATTTCAGAATCACTTATTAACGTTATCTCTACACAGGCATGTGTGGGTTTTTTCACTTTAATCTATGCATTTCAACTGGTCACCTTTTTCTATGTGGATGAGGCCGAATGCTTGATCAATCAACAGAAGTTATTTCAGTAGTATAATATTAAGTGATGAACTTACTTGTAAGTACTGAAGCTTAACCTGACTTTCTGAGGCTAGAAGGATGTAGGAACTGTTCATCCTAGCACTTTTCCTTACTATAACATATTCTGTAGTTAGTTCTGCATGTGGGAAAGGAAAAGAACCCGATTTTTCCCAAGTACATCCCTGTGAAAGGATGGAAAATGTTCCCTGATAGGAATACTTTAAAGTATCCAGAATGCTGAACAAGTCATAAACAACAGCTTAGACAACTTATGGTCCTGTTACTTCCCAATAATTTCTGTGTTTATCTGCACTATAAGACTGTTCTCCAAGTACGCAGGTCAGTTCTCTCCCCCAGACCACTCTACATGTGGAAAGGACATCTCTGGAGAAGAAAGGGTACAGCCTACAGCCACACTGTGCCCATTCCAGGGACACATCAGGATACCCAGGGAAAAAACGGATAGTAACAAAGATAATTTGAATTATTTAATTACATCATCCAGACCACGTTAACAAAACTACTCCTACAAGCTATCACTCAGATAACTATTCCTACAAGCTATCACTCAAATAACTATCTATCTACCTATCTTCATCTCTTTATTGTGTTTTGAAGCAAAAATCAGTCAAAGAAATATCAATTATAGGAACACAAGCAAATGATCAACCACTTAGCTACAAAATGCTTTGGAACTTTTCTCCCCCATTATCCTTACTTCTTTTCTTTCTCAATAAGAGTATTTTTCTAGATTTTGTGTTTCCCTTATTTCTCAACCTTATTTTTGTGAGGTCTTTTTCTCCCATCTCTTTCACTGAAAGGGCAAATTCTTTTTGTCAGTCTTATCTTTTTCATATCTATTTTATTAAACAGCCTCCTGGTTTTTTACCTTGCTGACAAAAACTACTTGCTATTTTAGTTTAGTATTTTATCTAATTGTCCTTCAAAACTCTTTTCTTCCTGCTAGGATCTCCCTACTAGCCTCCCTTTTAAAGTCTTCTCCAAAATACTTGATTTCAGGGCTCTCTTTTGGTGGTTCTTACCAGTTTACCCTCCCCAAATATCCATCTCCAACTCCAGCATCCTCTCTTCTTCATTTCTGATCTTTCCTCAAACTCTATTTCACCACTCCTTACCATAGTTTTCAGCCATCCCATGCCAGTCCAAACACAAACAAGACATCTACTTCAGATTTAAGACTGTCATCACAGGTATCTGAGTCAAACCGGTGACTTCAGCAGGAATATTCAAATACTTAGAGTTAAGCACAGATTTAGGTTCATTCTTAAATCAAAGTCAGGCAGCTTAGCATCTTGCAGCATCGAGCCTTTCATCACTATGGCTCAACAAAGGTGAAATGCTAATGTTGCCACATAAAACAGCCGATGAAAAGGCAAGCCCTGTCCTCACCACTGACTTTTCCTTTTGCTTCCTTGGAAGTCACACACACCCACAGCAGGGACCCATGTGAAGTCAGCAGTAGTACTCATATTTCAAAGACTTAGCTCTTACCTCTGCTAAAAATCTTATCAGAAAATTGTAGCTACAGTAAAGGCTCAAATGGTTTGAAAAATAAAAGTTTTAAACTTAGATTACATGAATGGAAATCCAAAGGTCTAATGTATATAACTCACTATCAGGTCTCTGTAACTATTTTTGACCTCTATGTGCCTCTATCCCAGTTGCATCATTCAGGGATTATCTAGTAGTTCTGTAGAGCAAAAAAAAATAATTAAAAAAAAAAAAACCAAACACAAAAACCTGCTGTTTTCTTAATACTTAATGCAATGAAGAATAGAAAAATGAAATGCAAACAGTTTCAGGTGAAGATGTAAAGCTCTCTCAAGAAAGAAAGAAAAATGTACCTTAAGGTTACAGAACTTCATTGCTGCAAGAATGAACCACTAAGCTACAAGGCTTTTTTTCTTTTTCACTTTATTTTTAAACCTTTTATAAAAGGTCAGAAATTTCCACTTTTAAATATGTTAGTTATCACTTCCATATTTGTTAAATAAAGTGTACACAATTTAGAATTTTCAGGAGTTCAAAGCTACTTGTGAAGAAGAGACTGGAAAGCAGAAGTGTAAAACTACGTGATCCTAACAAGCTCTCCGCAACACAAGCAACATTTCTCTCCAGCCTTTATGATCTTTTGAAATAAAAGTGTTTTCCAGACTTAGCAATGAGTCCCACTTTGTTCACTGGAAAGAAACACCTACCTGCTCCTGTCAGACAAGCAACTGAGGATTTTGGGTAGCTTACTCTAAGTGCTCTGTGCACTACAAAGCAATAAGGACACAGTTATACCATGAAGACAGGTGAGGTAGCAGGACAGAAAGACTCCAGACAACAAGAACATCTTATAGAAGCAAAATCACATATACAAGTAGCTATCACGTGGAAGTGGCAAAGGAGGCCTGAAGGTCAGATTATCTGCTAGTAAACTTATACATGACTTTTGCAACATTGCTAAGATCTAACAGTATGTTATGTACAGATAAAAATAAATGAAAGAAAATTAATGACTGGAGCAATGACATGACCAGAGTGCAGTACACTTCGAGTGGAGGAACACTACAGGATGCTCTTGTCCTGTACAGCAGACTAAGGTGGCATCACCCACAGTATGCATAAGACTTCACAGCTTTTAGAGCATCTTTCAAAGGCACCTTACAAGGAGAAAAAAACAAATGTATTAAATAATCCTGAGCACTTTAAAGGCATTTCTAATCTCACTATCCTGCAAGCCTGAAGAATAAGGCTTCCTAAACATCCACAGAGCAAGTTTAAAAATTCAGAGATTTCTACTAAGTAATAAAATGCTGGATTATGTATTTGTTTAATTGTTCCTGAACCTCACCATGTAACAGTTAAGACTAAAGTATATTTCAGCCACAGTTGTGCCTAGCTTAGCATACACGGACCCAAAGTTCACTTTAAAATAACAAGCTCAGATACAAATAGCAGAATAGTTAGAACAGCATGAAGTTCAGCACACATTAATTTACCTGCTCAAAACCCACTCAACTTTCCTGGAACTCATAATAAAAACATAAAAAATTTACAATGCTGTGTTTCCCAAAGAAAGCTCCTACTAGAATAAGTGTAGCTAAAAAGTTACCACCTACCCCTATGACTGGCAAAGTAAACAAGATAAATAATAATTGGCAATACACGTCTATCAAGCATGTAATAGTGTATTCCATGCACCAATAGTTTCTTCTTAAATCCCTTACTCATGTCAGGGAGGCCATTATTCCCCAAGCAATATCAGAGAGATGGGAAAAACAGGAAATAACGCTCTTCCATCTCCACTCTTGAGATTACTCTGAGCAATATTTAACTTTTAAGGTAGTACAGGATTTATTATCTTTAGGAGAGTTCATAATAATTTGTATAAAAAAAAGACACCAGAATATGACACACAATTTTATATCATCATGCAGTAGAGAAAAAAATTACTTTTTATTAATATATGCTTTCCATAATAGCACCTCTAACATTATCTGGAAACTCAGAGAAACTGTCTTGAACTAGAGGTAAGGTAGGCATCACTTCCAAAATGTGTCAGTCTTTTAAATATGAATTTATTAATAATTTATTAAATTAATTATTTATTAAATTAGAGAATGGTTTCTATCCACACATGGCACCATATTGTCTTATCAGCACAGGTAATCAGAGATTGCCAGACTTTGGGATATACAAACAGCAAACATTTTTGACACCTACTGACATTGTTTCAATTCTCCTTTGGTGTCATCAGTGAAAACTCTGGATTTTTCCATAAAATATGGTTTTGTAGGCTGACAGGTAACAAGCAACTAAAAACCTCCACCTTGTTTGAAATACCACTTCACACTTTCAAGCCCCCTCAGTTTTCTAACCATTACACTTTCACACAGGTATATTTCAGAAGCAGAAGCAAACAAGCAAACAGTACAACTACAACAGTCAAACTGGGAACAGCAGCCTGAGCACAACATAAGAAATTGCTGTTTTTTCTTAACTAAATCCTAAATATACATAAGAAGTACTGCATTAGTTACCTAAAAGACAAGTTCTGAAACAGTGCCGTTAATAATAGGGTCAATAGTCATTCCTTGCCTAGAAAGCTTCTACCAAGCAATCAGTCTGGCCAGTAAACACCCAGTACTGATAACACAGAAAGGTCAATGCCAGCTCTGCAGATTGCTTATATGCAAGAACAGGCCTGCTCAGGGTGGGGAGTGAAATAGTGTCTTATAATACCAGGTAATGCTCTTGTAGAACTAGAATGTTCCATTGTGTTTTCATAAAATGACCAGATGAAACAGGCCATTGACAATTCCTGATTTTTCTCTTCACTTACGAACTTAGAAGTAGTTAATAAATGAAGTATCACATAAGTTAATGAACAACTTGGGCCCCATACCAACAGAAAATATCTGTAGTAGAGAGTGACTTATGCTGATGAATAAAATGAGACAGGCCAAAAGCTAAATCCTTGACTAGGGTAGTCCACCTCTAAATGTGCAGCTGGGAGCAGGGGGTGGTGCCAGCTTACATGGCTGCGTCAGCAGTAGAGGAAGTCTGGGAACAACATTACATTGTAAAGGGTAGTGAAACCGATTATGTGTGTGGGCTGAGTTTTTTGAGCTAGAAGAATCTACAGCCAAAAGAAAAGGAACTGAAATAGGAAAACAGCTTCTAAGGAACCTGTTAAGATTATTGTTCAATAATTACAAATATTCATGATATTTTGATAAAGGAAATAGTTATTTCTTATTTGACAACCAGTATAGGTAAAATTCTAAGCCTTCCTATAACATAGCTCAACAAGAATCACTTGTAATAATATTTTTTTCTGTACTAAATTCAGGTATCAACAGTGTTGAAAAAAGGAAGAGAGAATAAACAACACCAAGACCAAAGAGGGACAGGGATGAAGCAAACAAACAAAATTTTAAAGTGCTGACATATTCCTTGTGCTACCAGATGCCAACAGATGATTATCACAAAAAATAAAACACAATGGACATAGAATTAGATGCATTTTTTCCCCCAAGGAGATATGCAAGTGAACATTCACTTCACCTATGGCTAAGCCTGTCCAGACCTTCTGGGTCCCTGCTATAGCATTGTTGCTAGAGATTACTCTGCAACAATTCTGGGTTAGTGTTTCTGCAAACATCCACCGGCCGCTCCAGCCCAAAAATCGATCAGCTCCACTTAGACCTCCAATATAGCACAGGCCATCTTTGAACAGGTAAGGGAAAAGGAAGGCAGTTTCCAGCAGCAAGCCAGACAGCACAGGCTGCTATAGCCAGGGAGACTTTCAGCTGCTTCATTTTGATCCAGAAGAATGAAACTGCCCATGCTCAGGGAAGAATATCACAAATCTAATCCTAGCATTCTCTGCATTTACTGAAAATGATTACAAATTCTGTTCCTACAGCAGGATTTCTCTATGAACTGAGAGTTCCTCCCTCTTCCTGACTTTAGTCTAAACTTCAAGAAGTGATGCACTGAATCTGCACCAGCCCAATATGTTTTCTCCAACAGTGGCCATTAGTACCTAGTGGAGGACAAGGGACAGATACAAGCATGCACTGTAACCTCAGAGACAAGTTATTTCTCAAATGTGGACCTTTTGTTACCAATTGTACTTTTATTAATGATTGTAGACAGATACTGACTCACACAAAAAACAGAAACTCTGCACTTCTGCTTAGGGAAGAAGCAAATAGAGTCTAACAGACAAAAAGTTCACAATGCCGTGAAAATTTATACATGAGGATCAGAAATAATTATATTCTGATGGATTAAAGTATTTCCCTTCCTCATCACCTGCCTGGAGCCACTTCATCTTCATTTATACCTCATCCAAGATCCCAAATCATGTAGGCTTGACACCTTCAACCGAAACCCACAAACCACTCTTGCCTTGTTCTTGCTGCTGCCAAGTCCATCAAGTCTCACTCTTCGTCCCTAGAGTGCCCTGATTACTTGATTTCTTCATACTTGGATTCTGACCTTGATCCCAGACCATTTCCAAACATAGGTTATACATAAAAGAAAGTTGTTTTATTTAACAAAATATAAACAAATAATTTGAAGTGACAGTTCAAAAATACCTGTAGCAGTAGTAGTGAACCAATGTGCCTCAAATGCTCTCCCAGTTCTGCAGAATACTATCATCAAGAAAGGAAGAGCAAGACCCAAGAATCAAACACAGGATTCAGGAATATTACATCCCGTACCTAACATAAAAAAAAGGCTGAGCTACTTAGAGTATTCCTCCAAGAACAGCAGTAAGCTTGGGACACGAGAGCAAGGCTGAAGTAAAACAGAGGCAACATATCAAAGACTAAACTGGTTGGAGGGTACTAAGCAAGTAGATGAGAAAGTGTAAGGTAACACAGAATAAGGAATTAGGTGATGTTAGACTGGAATATTCTGAGGGCAGTTGAGGTCAACCAACAATGACATCACACATGACAACTTGGCAGTCTTTCTGGAAGACATTCCAAACGATTGTCATCACCATTTCAGCCATCAGTTAATTTTTCTCTTTTCTGGTTTGGCACACTTCTGAAGGCTGTAGGAATGAGCCAAATTACTAACAGTTATTTTTGATAGGCTGATACAGAATGTGTGAAGGACAGTCAAATATTAATACTGTGCTTATTTGAGCAAACAGAGAAAAGGACATTTCTACAAAACATAGTCCCCCAGTATCACAACTGTATGATTAAAAAAAAATGGCTAACATATGCATACAGTCTATTAAAATGCACATAATTTATTTGACTCAAAATGAAAACATATCTAACAAGTAATTCCATTCATCTGGCCCTTTTTCACCCAGCCTTAAGATATACAAATGCCTGCCTTTTCACCAGAGCACAGCAGCTGGGAATGAAAAGGAAAGCATTCAAATGATCATTTTCACATCATATTCCATCGTCTTTTCACCAGCTTCTCTCCAGTCTTTCTTTGAGTCCCATTCTGTTACAAGAGAGCTGCTTTTAGATCAATTCATATTTCCATAATCCACACTGCTGTTTCTCCCTCTCCTCCCCAGGGTGGACTAACCCCTGCATCCAGAACTATGGCTTACAATTGTCATTAAGACCTATAACAATAACAAGATAACAAAAGAGCCAGTGGAGATGAGGCTAGTCAGTACCATATGCTGATCAAGTTCAACATTTTTAACTTAAAAGCTCTATAAAACAAAACCACCACAATCCTGAAAACAGGCAAACTTGATGTTGCCACCTGTCCTCAAAATTCTGAGAAAGTTCCAAGTTTTCAGTATGAGGCCTTCAAAATTTTAGAAATAAAAGTCTCAAAATAAAGATTTAATTTGTCTCTGTGGCAATGAATTAAAAAAAAAACCCACAAAAAAAAAACCACCAGGGAGAGAATATATCTTGGTATATTTACATCTTCAATGACTTAAGGCCCTTAGTGATTGTGGGTATTCCCAGCATGTCTAGGTGGGCAGCTATTTCACAGAGTATTTATCAGGACTGGACAAACAAACCTCTGAATGTTTTTCTGCTGACCATTTCTCAGCTGCGATTTGCATAGGCAGAAAGCATTGCTGCCTTACACATGGAGTATTCTCCAATAAAAACAACAGGTATTTCAAATACATAGTATCAGGAAATCACAGGAAACTATCTTAACCTGATAAACCTTTCTCACAATGCACAAAGTTGCCATCATCTCAGCTGGGTTAATTGTTTTCCTCAAAGTTACACAGGGATCCCTTAAACTAAACAATGATATATAACATTCAGGCAAAAATACTTCTGCAAATTAGTAATCTCTAAATTAGATTGATTTCTCCTTTCCCACACCAATGTGCCCAAATACTAATCAAATTTACCAATACACAAGGAACAAAATTCCAAAACCCTTTTAAGATTTATTGATAAAAACAAGAACACCAAGGCAAGCACCTATCTCATTAGCATAAACATTTGAAACATGTATTTAGTGCCTCATCAGAATAAAAGAACAAAGCCATCAAATGCAGAAAGCAAGTGAGACACATCCCCTAACAGCATGCCTGCAGCCTTAAGCAGTGTAAACAGTCTCATGCCTCCTGGGTCCCTGCTGCTCTCTTAGGAGAGCAGAGAGGAACACAAAGTTGCCACAACTGGCTTCCATGCATTATTTTGACCAGACACGAGTTTGTTTCTTTAGACTTTTTTTTAATAAAACTTGTGCTATTACTTACAGCTTTTGTTTTTTTTTTAAAAAAAGTATATAATCTCTTTCATATTGACCTCATTTATATAATTGCTGCCATAATCCATAAATTAAATATTCCATCCTGCAAGAAACAGAGCACTTTGACTCCCATCAGACATTCACTTAAGTCTGGCTTAACTTTCAATAGTCCATACATACATACATTGAAAGTAATTAGTACTTTGTTAAGGGAAGGCTAATCTATTAGTACTACATAGAATTTATTCCTTACATAACTGATGTTTACATACATACATGTAGATATGTATTTTTATATATACAAACATTTTTGCATGAATATGGTAGATTTACATGCATAATATCAGGCTTTAGTAGTTGGGTCACTACAGGATAAGGGGTAAAGTTTATTGCTCACAATTCAGTGGTGACTTTTGCATAACATAGAATCATAGAATCATCTGGGTTGGAAGGGATCTCCAGAGGTCACCTAGTCCAACCCCCCTATAGTGAGCAGGGACATCCCCAACTAAATCAGGTTGCTCAGAACCCTGTCTAGCCTCACCTTGAACACCTCCAGGGATGGGGCCTCAACCACCTCCCTGGGCAACCTGTTCCAGTGTTCCACTACCCTCATGGTAAGGAACTTTTTCCTAATATCTAATCTAAACCTACTCTTCTCTAATTGAAAACCATTTCCCCTTGTCGTTTCACTTTGGAAATGCTTACGGAAAGAGGAGACCAAAAGAATGCAGAAGAGAAAATGGCAAGACAGAAGAGAAAAAGAGGGGACTAGGGATGGGTTAAGCATTAGAAAGTTCAGGCATATTGAAAGGACAAATGTGAGAAAGAGAAAGAAAAAAAACAAAGTGACTTAGACAAGTTTTCTTTGCATCATGAAAGCAGCAAAAAGGTGACATGATAAACTGTAGAAAAATTCTGAAAAAGAGGAAAATATTTTGCCCACTGTTATCACACCATTGTGCAAACAGACAGCCCTTAGATTTTAGGGAAGATGACTCTTTGGGATACATCCAAAAGCTAACTCACACATTTTACATTTAAAATAGAAGTGACTGGAAGAAGGGATGGAGAATATTCTTTTTTTTTTTTCCTCTTTTTTTTTCTCTTTTCTTTTTTTTTTTTTTGTTTCTCTTTTTAAATATTCTCCCCACAAACTTCCATTGAAATTAGCCTTGATAATTTTGTGACATCTTTACAAAATTAGATGTGGTAGATATTTAAGTCTCCAATCCAAACCTACCAAGTTCAACATGCAAACATACATGCACACAGATGGCTTCTGCTGATTTCACAGGACTACTTGGCTCAGGGGGTCACTATAGAAGCTGCTATATATCCAGTTGTTCAAATTTCCCTCACAAAGATGGGGATTAAAATATACTCTGTTCCAGGAACACAGGCCATTTACCTGAAACGCTGGGTTCCCTACACTGAGACACAATGTGCAGGCATAGGTTTTTCACAGCCCAGTGGCAGAGAGCTGTCTGAGGACTCTGGTTTTTATAGATCATTTCTGTCTATTGCATCTTTGTACAATTCCCCTCCAGTGCTTAGTAGGCTTCATCTTCTAATCATTTTCCTACACCAGCTGTTCTTTGAATAACCTTCGACTTACTGAATAAGCTCCCATTTTTCAACATACATAATTTCTCCTTTTTTCTTTCATTTTCTTTTTTCTTTTTCAAGATCAAGTCTTTCTTAGGGAAAACAAAAAGAACAAAACAAAGTAGAAGAAAAGAATTTAAATGACAATGAAAATTTTTATTCTGCAGCCAGGAAAATTAGCAAAACTTGCTGAATGCATAGCTAAGAACATGTAACAGCACACTTTGCTCATGTACCATTTATCACTAACTTATAAGCTGCACATGTTTCTCACTGATGCTATTCCCTAACCAGACATCCTACCTTCTATGTTTGTATATTTACTTCTTTCATCATGAATCACCTTATAGCTGTCTTAGAGAATCTTGTATTATTGATTGATTCTATGATTTAAAAAAATTAAAAATCAACAATTTATCAATATCTACTGTACAAGATCATTCATTGTGATATTACCAATGAAGAATGTTTGACTCAGCACCAGTCTAAATCAAGAGCAAAAAGAGACACTGAGTCAGAGATAGTTGTTCTGTTTTGTGGGTTTATGTATTTTTGTTTATGATAATATATTTCCATGGAAGAAACTTATCTAAAAGTTTCTGAAATAATAAAATTTAATACTCTCATTAAATATTAACATTAATATTAATAAATTTAATAAAATAGCCATGGGGAAAAAACCTGAACACACTAATTAATAGCTTTGCTATCACTACAACAGTGAAATAATCCATCAATCCTCTATATGCACACTTCCTTTGAGGATTAATTATACATAGAAACCAGGATCAGTAATTTAGATCATTGTCTTTTACAAGGGCCTGAGAATTATTTCTTTTTCTCCCAAGCAAATAACTAGAGAATCTCTAAAATGTTTTTCATTGTGAACGATTAAAGGAACAGGACATACAGATTCTGACATTAAAAGGACATACAGGTCCAGCTTTTCAACTTTTTTATTCTGGTGGTTAATGGCAAAGTTTTGTTGAGAAGATTTCCTACATTTGCAATCCTACAACAGATAATCAACAAGTCCAACAGAAATAGCTTATAAAAATGTAAGGTTAGTACGATATACAGTACTCTACAACTGCTGTTGCATATTCCTGTCACAAAGGCATTCTAATCACCAAGCCACCAGTTGGGTGAAGACTTCTTCTCTGCTATCATTAGCACCTGCCTCTCCAAAGCTGAATAGGAAAGCTTTTTTATTATTATTCTAACATAAAAAAAAAGTTCAAACTCATGTTTCCAACCTGGTCTCCAAAGTCCTCCGGGAACTTCCACAGTACCACAGGATCTGTAAATAATTGACAGACAGCATTAATCAGAGGCAAAGGAACAGAGAATTACAGTCAGACTACATTAATATTAAAGAGAGGGTCAGCTTAGCGTCAAGCTTTGAGGCAAGTGCAAAAACGTATCTAAAAACTAAGGAAGATACTGGATTATTAAAAAGATATTTCATATTTATGAAATTATGTGTTTTACACAATAGCAGCAGGTTATAATGTACCAAACTATTTTCATATTCAATTCTTTCTTTTGAACCTTTGAGTAGTTCACTTTTTAACACGTGTTCTCAATTTTCACATTTTAATTTAATTAAGAAATAAAGTAATATAAAATGTCTTTCCATCCAAGGAAAAAAGGATATAAAATTGTAAGAAGGGCAAAACAAAGATCTCTATGAGGTATAGAAGTGTCATTTGTGATTTTAAAGACAATACTGCTGTAACCAGCATTCTCAAGGAAGAGTTTAGAAGCACATTTGGATATTTTCTGTTCAGAGGACATTTTAAAAAAATCAGCATTTCAGTAATATCTTAAAGTTTTCACTAACTTGTTATAAACTTATCAAAATAATCTGTTATTCAGGCTACACATTAATCTACAATTAACATTATTTTGAAAGCATCTAATATAACAACCTGAATGATAACCTTTCAACAAAAAACAAATCATGCTTTTCATGCTCCCGAAGCTTTTAATCTGTGACAAAACCTTCCCTCCCGTGTACTGTTAAACTGTGCTACTCTTAAACTGCATCACGAACACCCACGAAGTTTCACAGCACTTCTGCACAGCAGATTAGCAGCAGCATTTGTCCATATGCTAAAAGTGAGATTACCCGTCTTTCTGCAAGGGAGACCCAGATTGGTGCCAAAGCCTGTACTAGTACAGAGGAAGAGCTCTCCTATTTCTGCCTGTGCCTTAGCTAACATCAGGCCAATCCCCCCACCACTGACCGCACCAGTAACGACACCTCTGGGTGCCAGAAGGCAGGAAAACAAATGGAGAAAACCACCAGTAAGTGCCAGTGGACACTGCATGATGAGAACTGCAACCTTCTGGCTACCTCAGGAGCTGCTGGGATTCCTGACTTCTCAGAAGCCAAGATCTGGGAAACGTATTTGGATTTCTGCTTCAGCCTCTAATGCTAGCACTGCCTGATAAATCAGAAACTTTCTTCTTATTGCTACGTTTTACACCAGACCAGAGGATTCTCCACTTCTGGCAAAGTATGGAAGTTTATACTCTTCTTCCTCCTCCCACAAACGTTTGTTGCTGCCCATTGAAGCTTTAACATAAGGGAAATGCCATTGATACTATTTTCATTTTCAGCTGCTAACTTCAAATGCTACTATTCAATATGTGCTGCAGTGCTCATGTTTGCTGCTGGCCTACTCATAAGGAGTTGGAAACTGAAGCCAGCATTCCTCCACCACCCTAGGCCAGATGTGAAACCAACAGTGGAACATATATCTGGAATGCATTGCAAAATTCAACTTGTCAATCAACTCAACCTAATTTAGAGCTAATCTTCATCTAATTCAAATCTAATTGAGATTTTAGATAAAAACATGGCCATTTATCTCTTCTTATTGGACATTTTTTTGCTCCTAAGAACATCTGGGGAGGATTCTGCAGCTATTTTTATAAAAATGTAAGTATTTTGCACAAAAACTCTTCCTCCATATACTATGAGGAGCAAGAACTTTTTGAGGCAGACATGAAACAACAGATAAGCATGTTTTTAAAAACATGAGAGCCAATAAATAGAGTTACCTAAACCAGAGACCTTTTTTGCCTACCTATTTTGCGTGTATTTAAATCAAACGCACGTGTGTAATGACCAGATACAAGATCAGTTTGAACATCTCAGCACCTGTACGGTAGGAGATCTCTTATTCAAATTTAGTATCATGAAAAATAGTTATATATCAAAAGTGGTTTTGATAAATTCAAGAAGCAGCAAGCATGGTAACAGAAATCAAATACTTAATGTTAAGTAATTCATATATTACTTGCTAAAAATCCCTGGAAATTGCGCAGAATCCAAAAGACACTTTCAAAGAGCTTGCAAATCTAAGGCCATATGTCCACAAATATTTCACACAAACTTCTCTTCAGTTGAGCACTCCCACCACCAGCTACTTGTTGGTGATCCTGTACTATCATCTCTCTCCTGCTGCTGCAGGCTCTCCCACAGCTACATAGTGAGCCAGATGAGGGAACCAACCAAGATCAAACCAACTCTCTGGAATTTTTCGGGTCAGCATCAACTAGATTAGTTCCTCAAAAATCACTGGGTTTATNTTCCTCAAAATCTCGCCAAAAAAAAAAAAAAAAAAAAAAAGAAAAAGGAAAGAGAAACAGGGAGTGGGGAGTTGTGGTGAGAATAAAGGACTGCTTTATTCAGCAGCTACATAGCCTTAAGCATTTTCTAGACCTTATGAAATACAAGTTGGTTACTAGCTGCCTCTAGTTCAGTTTCTTACCCCCTATTCTTGTTCAGAACTTCCCATTTATACTTGCTTCTGTTGCAAAAGTTGAGAGCCATTGCCTGCAAGTAGCTGTGCAGATCATTCCACACCAGGGCAGGCAGACAGAGCATTGCCAGGGACAAGCGGGCTTGGCAAGCTCGCCTTTCGGTAGCAATGAAACTGGGCAGATTACGTTGGCAGACGCGAAGTACAGTTACATGAGGAACATTTAGCATAGCAAATGCTTTAGCAAGACAGGGATAAAATTACAAGGTTCCTCTGTAAAATGTTTAATGCCTAAACTTCCAAATCGGAAAGAATATTTCTTCCACTGTCCTCAGTGGAAGTATAACTGTTAGGATTCCAAAAAGGAAGCAGATGGCAAGAGCAAAACCTCCAAGCCTAATTTTAAAAGGACACAATCGGGAGCAGAGTGCAATCTCAGAATTAAGCAAAACTTGAGTCTAGGTAACTCGGGGTTTGGGGTCAAAAAATGGGTAAAATTTATATGTCAGTGAAGTGCCAACAGAACTGAAAAGCATTTCACAGGAGCACCTTTCACTTATAGCTCCAATAACTTCTTTTGGTGCCCTGATATGCAGATATAAAACCTGCAACTATAATTTAGTATCCTGCTCAGTTTGCTATCTTCACTTCGTATTATTAGGGCACTATCATACTACTTTGGTCTCACTTGAAATAATAAAAAAACCCTAAAGTCCAGTTCACAAAAATACAGGTGTAACAACATTTTCATATCATGAAAGGATATTTAGATCACGAGAGGATAATTAAATTCATGTGATCTAAACAGGCTGAATAATGCTCTTACTATGCCTTCACATAAACAGAAACAACATTTAAGAAAATACTCCTCATTTAATTCAAGAAAAATACTCAGTGCTACATTCAGCAAAAATTACACATCTCCAATAATTGTCCAGCTGCTTCAAGCTGGGTTTTGCAGTTATTACAAGCTTTTAACCGGTTATTTTAGTATGTACTTGCTATACATTTATTAAGTAAGAAAATCTGATGTGACTTGCGCTTCAAAAAGAAAGGTTACCATACTTTTTCCATGCCTTCACTCTGAAGCCAAATCCTAACACCTATAAAAAGCCCTGGGATTTCACATTAATTATCTGAGTCAAAGATAGGGCTTTTTTCAAAAGACTGTTTGTTTGTGCTTTTGGAGCTAGTAGTATACACATCTTTGTAGCAACTTCTCACAAGTGCTGCAAAGGCAGAAACAAAAGTGTACTGATTTAGAAATAAAAAGTATAATCCAATTCTGCAACTTCATGCACTTTGTCTTCAGTTTTACAAAGGCTGAATTTTTTTTCCCTGAGGATTATTTTCCAGATATGCCATCTGATCTGGCAAAGTTAGGTTAATTTTATGCTGATTTTATGGGTGAGATGATGAGAACCCCTCAGAAGTAGCTGTTGCTACAGTAAGCTGAGGAACTACTGAGTTTGTTTTCTTCTTCTAACTGCCTTTTTGGAATAAATGCTTTGCACCAATTCTAAGTAAATGTAGTAAGAGGAAACTGTTATGTGCACACACAAAATGGTCTCTGCACTGTATGTGTAAATGTATATATTGTTGCACATATAAATAAATACATGAACATAAGAGCATGACTTCTTCCTATGCCTACTGCATCCAGGGCAGACATTTCTTACAGAAGTACATGTGCCAGTAATGCTAGAAAATTCCTTTGCTAAATATCCTGCAGCACTGGAAAGTGCATCTCCCAAGTGTGCATCTCACACTGCTGCAAGGCTGCAGTTCATGCACATACTGTTAGACATAACTTCCAACATTTGACTTATCTGGCTATTATTACAGCACTTGTGATCATGTATGTTTGTCTATATATATTTTAAAAGATAGATTTTTATAATAAGATTCAGAATAAATCAGTTAAGATCCTGAAGACCACAATTACAAGTAGATGCAACTCTTAGAACAAGTCAGAGAAGAGCATAGAAAGGTTTGCTGACGGACCAAACTTCCAGCACAATATAATTGATACAAAGAGAAAAGGGAGTCATATGCAATGCTTAAAAACAAAAGTATTCAAAATGTCTGCAGTCTAGAACTTCTCCTCAAGAAAAATGCAGGCAAGTATGATACATACTAAAAAAAAGGAAAACATACACATATCCTCAAGGTAAGTAATTCCTCTCCAAAAAAACTATTCCAATAAGGTAACTTCATAAAGCATGTCATCCATATTTTTAGAAAAAACACTACTGATACATTTTAACTTGTGTAACAAACATACGAAAATATAAAAGTATTATTTCTCATGACAGAGTGGAAAGTGCCTTTGAAACTATGAAAAAAAAAATAGAAAGCTTTTTGAGTGGTGACTTTCCCAAAAACTCTGTAGTTAAATACATTCTAGAAGTACTCTTCAGAATCATTAAGCTTGCAGATTATATACATCACCTAAAAAACACAATAGGATATGCTAATTAACACACACTCAGTTTGGCAATGGAACAGAAAATTACAAACATATGCTGAGAAACATCATCTCAAGTAATTCTCTTGATAGCAACAGAAAATAATTTTAGACAGAAAAACACAGCAAAGATAAAATGAAATGGATTAGGGAAGTAATCCAGTATTCTGCCTGGAAAGGAGGAATCTTCATCCTTGTGGGTTTCATAGAGGAGGACAGACAGAAAGACTCCCAGGCAGAGTTAGTCCTGTCTTGGGACAGAGGAATGGACTAGTTGACTGCTCAGCATCCCTCCAGCTATACTTTCTCTGATGCTGTAAAGATACTCTGTGGAAAAAAGACGTCAGTGCAAAGGGGAAAGAAGAAACTGGGGCCAGGAGCTAAGAGGGTGGGGAAGAAACAGTGAG
The DNA here is from genome assembly GCA_013399015.1 of Galbula dea. Taxonomy (NCBI): domain Eukaryota; kingdom Metazoa; phylum Chordata; class Aves; order Piciformes; family Galbulidae; genus Galbula; species Galbula dea. Next base: position 1,051,229 of record VWZX01004903.1, on the reverse strand, counting down.
GAAAAGGAAGGCAGCAAAGCAAATCTTACTGCAAACAGTTCTTTCTTGTCTGGGAAAAAGAGAAAGGGGAAAAAAGTTCCAGATTGTTTTTCTTACACAAACACAAGAAATCAATTAATAAAGCTGAAATGATATATTATTATCCCAGTGACCAGCTTTATGAACACACATTTAAGCAGTAAACAGAATTGATTTTGTTAGAATTAGTAGATTTTAGGAGTAAAGATTAGTTCTCTAAACCAAGTTTATAATACTGCTATTGTTCAAAGACAAACATCTGCTACATACTTAGAAAATAATTTGGCAGAAACCTGCAACATTAATTATACTTTTGTATCAACACAGTATTTGATTACTACAACAGTGATTCAGAAACAAAATAAGAGATGAACCATGAAGTGCTCGCCAAGTGTTTTCACAGATGAAACCATCTGATAAAAAAAGACCCCACTCACATAAAAAGACTACTTCTTGCAAGAAAAGACTTCTATATAGCATATTAAAATCTGCTTGTTAACAGTTTCATACATAGGTGCCAGAGGTGTGGTAGGAATGGGAGGCACTGCTGTCAGGAAGATCTGAGTCTGACGGTGGTCTTCAGCTCCCAGGTTTTGGGGATCAAAGTGGAGCACCCGCCAGCAGCTGGAGGAAGAGTAAGATGCCACAGAAAAGGGGGAAATAAGGGAGTTACAGCATTTTCCAAGCATCAGTAATCAAAAGAAAGAGCAAGGAAAAAATACATTGAAGCAACTTCATAAAAAAAGTGAAACTAAGGAACACTTGCTAACTTCCCTGGCACTTAAAACTTGTCAGATTAAAGCCAACATGCAAATGAGGATGCCACTGTAGAAAATACATGAAAGTGCACTTTTATGCAAATCATGTAGTCCACATTTTTTTGCTCATCAAAGGAATACCAAAAGAAACTTCTACAGGACTGTTAAGTCTGTTCTTACTTTTAACTATTCCACAGAAAGCTTACTGCAGAATGCAAGCACGCTCTTAGTCTTTTCATAAAGGCAGAAGAAAATATATTTATAAAATTATATCAAATCTTAATCCAGTAACTTCAACTTTGTTACCCACACTTGACCCACTAATGTGCCTTCCTACATTGGCACCACTGTTTCAAGCTACTACTTCAGCAAATAGCAAACGAACACAAGGCAAAAAAATACGGCACCGAAACATGTCTGTTCCCCTGGAACGTTGACTACTTCCAGTCCAAGACCAGTAATCCTGAATGGTTGACCTCTGACAATTTTAAGAGTTATACAGAGACACTTACAACCACATCAGTTACAGGAAAAGGTTAATGAGTTTCAGGAATTACATTTGGCAGCTTTTCCTTCTCTATATTAATAGACTGAGGTTCTTCTGGATCTCTAGGTGCTTACATAGCAATCTCAGCAGCACATTTGTGCAAGGAGCTGAACCTGGACTCACCTTTCAAAATAAGCCACAACATGGACACAACACAGAAGCCTTCCCCACACCAGTGGCCTTTATTTTCAACTGACTGCAAAGCTTATACACTATGTTGAAAAATTATTCAGGCAGTGAAGGTACGTACTTGACTCTTGCTGGCATCTAGGGAGATATATGGAATGTGTAACTTTTGACATTTTTCCTTCTAACTTTTGTCATACAAAGTAAAGTGCAAGCTAAATGACAACAGCATCAAACACACTAAACACTGCCCTTTGAAGAAACAGGAAATGGAAAATGACATTTTAGTAGCCTGCCTCAGTTAGAGTCACAGTAGCTGTAGCCTGTAAGTCTTCGTGTTTGCACATTTGCAAATCAGAAATATGATTTTTATATCAGTGACTTTCTGGTCAGGTTCAGAAACATAATTACAAAGACTGACTCCTCACAGGTAGGATGAAAATGTCCTCCTCCCATGTTGAAGCTTTTCCTAAGGAAGTAGCTTTTAACCGCAGCTGAACATAAACTGATCAGGCTTTTAAGTAATATGAAATCTCTATCATAGTTTAAAATAACTTGTAGGACTTACATTTGAAAAATGCCCCAAATTATAAGTAACCCAAACTACTCATGGACTTAGGAAGTGGCTCAGAAGTTGAGTGTATCTTTCCACAGACACGTACTAAACGGTTGCAAGTTACCATGCAAACACAACTCTCATTTGAAGTCAGTTGGTCTAGCTCAGTTGGCTACTCTCAAGCATTATGTTACAACAACCCCACAGCTCTTACATGCAGGTCATTACTACCCCATCAAAGCCTTAAGAGCTCACAACCTGTATTGTTTTGTAATGTGTGAATCTGACGCATACATCACACTGTAAAACCACGTCATAGGTATATAGATCATTAAGTTTACCACAGAATTATTTTGAAGTACTTTTACTTTGAACTTATGTGATAACAGTTCCTCAAAGCACTCATAAAATCAAGGATGTGAAAACAGTGCAAAAATACTGAACTCCAGCTAATCACATGCAAAGCTCAGCCTACCACACTGTAGAGAATCGGGCCTTTGTCCAACAGCACTACAGGTTTTGGACCTAACAGTTCCTCTGACCTTCCTGATTTCCCTGTCTGCAAGACGCAGGAAATAAGTACTTTCTCCCTTTTATGAGGAAGTAGATGGTTCAAACTTCTAGCAATGATTTGCCATCTCCTTCAGAGCAGCAGGTCAATCCCTTTTTGCCCAAGAATTTGTTACCACTGACGGACAGAGCAGTAAGTCATTTCAGCTAACTAGGGATAGAAAGAAAGAGTCCTTTCAGTTGCAATGCTATTAGCCATGCTTCAGGATAAAACCTTAATCAGGGTAAGAGTTCATCGCACAGACAGTGCACAGATAAAATGGGTAAGTTCAGCCTTCATTTGGTCTCTTCACAAGACAAGCAGGAGTTTCTTTACCTGATAAGTCTTTAGAATGAGCTTGTAAAGTGTGGCAACAACGGTATCTTTTGGAGCCACAGTGTTATTTTTAATTTTCCTATATTTAACTTGTAATTGGGAGTGAATTACAGCTCACAAAAATGAGGATCTAAGAACTATGGTAGTAAAAGAGCAAGCACGTGAGCACCATATATGCCTTAAGTCATTGCTAATGTTTGAAGAAGGTTTACAAAACAAAATACTTCTGCTGTCACCGAGTCTCTTGTTCAAAGAAGTCTAAACAAGACAGGCTGTGAAGTGATCTAATGAAATGAACAATAACTGGAAACGGTAAGGATAAGGTCATTCACCTTTGTAACCAAATACAAAGTTTTTCGTCCTTACAGGGTAGGATAAAAAAACCAACTCACTACACCTCCCTGCAAACAGACATGTTCTGCAGTGCATTGTTTGTTTTAAATGAAAGTACTGCACTTAAACTTCTTCAAAAATATTGTGGCCTACGTGACATTTTACTATTTCAGTGCTACAAGATTGATTTTGAGAAAGATCTACAAAAGTTCAAGTACATTATTACCAAGCAATACTTACTAAGTAAATTAGGAAGAAGCAACACCCCAGTGCAGCCAAGCATACTGGAGATGGCCTGTTATTTGGCACTCCCATGTCAGGATGTCTGACCAGAGACAGAGATGTACATTTTATCTCACCAGTAAAACATTATATTTGCTTTGTGGAACCCACACAGACTGCATACAGAAAAATCAAAAAGCTTTTGGCATATGACAAAGACCACATCTCAGTATCATGAATGCCTGAATTACTGCTTCTTGATTCCCTTCAAGAAATACAAATTTGCTGTCAGCTTGGACAAGAAACCAGGGATTCGTGACCCTGTAAAGCAAACTGCCTGGCTGCCAGAAACAGAATAATATTAGAGACATTTTTGATACATATTTTTCAAAAAGGATACGGAAAGAAATCTTACATTACCATTTACATGCCTACAAAATAAAATTAAATTAAATGAGTAAAATATAACCAAAATCTTAATGCTTCCATAATTTTTTCAAAGTAGAAGTTAGTCCAGTCCTCTTGCTTCTTCAAGAGAAAAAAATAGAATATTACAGGGGAACTCCCTCTTGACTATAGAAGGAAAGCCGGTGGTCTAGTGGTTAGGATACAAGATAAATGATTATCTGTTTACATCACTTCTTGCCTAAACAGCGCAGCAATGTTCCTCCCACTTCCCATTGGTGAGGACCACATCCTGGTTACAGCCCAACTGCTTAATATTTGAGGGCAGGACTTACCTGTAAAATATGCCCCTTGCCTTAAACACCAACTAGCAAAAGCAATAAAACGTGATGATTCAGTAACAGGTTTCTTTAGGCCAGAGCAATACTGGAATACATAATATATTGTAATAATGAAATATATAACATCATCTTGAAACACATAATATCATTATTCAAATTATAAAGGTAAGTGGACTATACAGATAGACTAGATATAAGGAAGACATTTTTTACACTGAGGGTGGTGAAACACGGGCACAGGTTGCCCAGAGAGGTGGTAGAAGACCCACTCCTAGAAACTTTCCAGGTCAGGTTGGATGGCGCTCTGAGCAACCTAGTCTGGTTGAAGGTGTCCCTGCTCACTGTAGCGGGGTTGGCCTAGATGACCTTCAAAGGTCCCTTGCAACTCAAACCATTTTATGACACGTAAATTAGTACATCAATAGACAAATGCCACTTTTGAGTATCCTCCACTAACACTGTCCCTGGCCAAATGCTTTAGACAAACTGCTTCCAGACAGGGAAAATATTCCAAAAAATTAAGGATATAAAACTTAACACGTGGAAAGCACAGAGGCAGAAAAATACTCTGCTGTCTTCTGCATTTCCTTCCCTCTGTCCTTGCTTCCTACCCTGCTGACTACCTAAGTGTTCTTCTCTATTTTGCAGATACATGGAAGAGGAACATTTCTTTGAGGCACTAGACAAAACTCCAGGCTGTTGTTGGGCTTGGACACAGCATAGGCAGCAGTGACCAGCCTGTGGGATGGGGCTGTCGCCTCACCCAAGCACATCTTCTCCTCTCCCACAAGAGAGCTGTGAGCAAAGCTGAAACTGGAGTTGGCAACATGGCAATTCCTCAGGCATCACAGGCTAGTCTGTGTTTGGTTTCCTCTTCCCACGGGCCCTGCCTTCCACAAGCACAGGGGAGAAAGAAGGTAAACTCGAAACAACAGCTCTTTGCAGGTGCAAGAACTGATGACAGTGATAAGCTTAAAACTGTGCAAACTACTCCTTAGGTACTGACTTCATATTCAAGCACTTTTGATCTATAGCAGGAGAGAGACTATTGTTCTTGAAAGGGGCCATCTCTGATATTTAGGGAGTTTCCAGCAGCAGTCATAGCACCTTCATCTATATTACTGAACACCATTCACAATCCAACATTCATTTTCTTTCGTGATACACTCATCAATGTCTTATGAATGCAAAATACATCTGCTCTAGTGAACCCTCATCTGGCATACCTTTGTTCTAGGGCTGAAGACCTCCACGAAAATATACGTAAGAAAACACAAAACAAGATGACATCCTGCCCAGTCCTCAGCCTGCTTCCTCCACTCTGTCAGCTCAGTCATATCTTCGGTTTGGTGTGTTCTGCAGAGCCAACCCCACCAACACTGTTGCTGTAGCCAAGCACAGCTACAGGGAAAAGGGGTTAGATCCTCTGTTCATTGTTTTATTCTAGATTATTTATGACATTTCAATTCATTAACACAGATACTACTGTATCATACATTCACCTCAACTCTATGATTACTCACTATGAGGCTGGGGATTGGGCAGTGATATCAAGCTTGTGTGTGAAAGATTGAACATAAATGTACATTACAAAGCAGTTTCAAATTCTCTATCCTGCTTTCATTCTTCCATTACAGTTAACGTTGTCTATTTGAAATTCAAACATTTCAAGTTTTGCTTACTAGCTGTGGTAGGAAGGGATGGAAGTAGAGCAGCAGTGACAACCTGGACTTGGCCTAGCTGTTTCCTACACCGCAGGCATTTACAGCAACACAACTGAAATGCATCTGACTATGAAAACTAATTATATCAGACAACACTTCATAATTCTATATACATACCAATCTGCTACAAATTAAAGCAAATGTAAACATTCTCAGTTACAAAAACCTCTAAAAACTACGTTCATTAGCCACAGACTACATACATAGATTGTTATATGTGTAAACAGCTAATAGATTTTTAAATAATTTTAATATCTTCTTAAAATATATATTTTCTTGATTGTTCATGATACATTAAACTTGAAGAGAGATGAACGAGAACTGATCAATAAGCACAAATTTTTTTTTTTTGCCTTTGCTTTCCATCTTATACCAAATCCATTTTAAGATCTTTGGGGGAAAAAATAAACTCATCAGTCACCTGATGGAGTAATTCAAAACTTAACCAAACAGGGCTAATGGGTGAGAATTGAATTGAAAACACCTTGACAAAGAAAGCAATTTCTTTTCTTCGCACTCCTCTGAAGCTGTGGGTGATCACTGTAATCGAACCATCAACAGCGAGGGGCCATCTGTCCCAAGGGCCCTCCATGTGAGCAAAAAAATCAACAAAAATTTTAAAGGCTGGCCCACATGCATTCAGCCCCAATTCTTCCATGGCAGGCAGCATGCAGATGGGAGGGGAAAATAAATAAATAAATAAATAAATAATCAATTTATCTTTAAAAGTCAACACTAAACTTTTGATAAGAACACATCATGAAAAGTAGGTTAAGAGGTTGCTTACAGAAAAATCTGTGTTACTCCAACAGCTAATAAACCTCTAATCAGCTGAGATTTCCACTCTGCCATGAAGCTCTCATGTTTTAGTATCCAATAGCCATGTTCAGGTGGTAAAAAAACCCAAACAAACAAAAAAGTACAGAAGACGGCCTTTACACTAACGTTTATGTTACAAGTCCCCTCTAGTATTAGTCTTTGCAGCTAACGAAGATACTCCAGTCACTTACCAAATGACCTACACAGAATCTCCAACCCTTGGCTTTTTTTCTACAGAAAAAGAAAACATTAAGAAAGGGTCTCCCAGAAGTTTCCAAGCCAGTGACCACACACAATGCAAGCCAAGAGCAAGGGGCTCAGCCTGACCCAGGAGAGGCACTGTGTCTTTAGCACCTGATGTCCTGGGGAACAGGGACCCCTCTGATCCCCACCAAGGACCTCCCAGGACAGGAGCACAGGCTCCACAGCACATCCCTCCCAGGGATGCTCCTGAACTGGGCACGTTTCCCTCACCAAGGCTTTCAAAGAGGAACAACACACATGGCAGAAGGCTAACACAATTTATTTCTTTGGAGTTTTCTTACTGAAAAATACACTGATCTTTAGTAAAACAAAATCTGACATAACTGCCCCTCTCTGCACGTTTCTCTCCAACTTCTTCAAAACTGAAGAGATGCAAAGTAGTTACAGAAAGAATTAAGAAAAAAAATATGTTCTTTCTTGTTCTGCTTCATTGATATTATCTGTCCCTCTTTGCTTCAGCAGAGTGAGAATGTGGGGACGCAGACAGGAGCATAACTTTAAAAGACACACACTGACTTTCAGGACTGAAAGTCACCTGCTGCATGGACCTCAAGTCATTTCAGGTTCCCAAATACCATAAGATCTTGGAAAAATGAGTTCTTTTTGATTCAGAAGAACATTTACAGGCTTAAAAAAAAGCACATTTTCATGCAAGCCCAGGTTTAGTAATTTTAAAGTACAGTTCCACACATATACATAAGACAAGTAGAAGCAAGTCAAAGGGTTTTCCCACAGGCATTTACAGTTACTCAGGTCAAAATCCCCCACTATGTGCCAGAGCATAGGGTGAGCAAAACAGGGGATGTAAATGGCATCCCAATACAAATACAGAAGCTGTAACCAGAACACGTTGCTGCCCTGGAAGCTGGAGATCTTGGTTCCAGTCTCTACTAGTTACTAATCCCAAGGCATATTCAATAAATAAGAAACCCTCCAAGACGTTTCTCGATATCACATATTTCAGCAATGAAAACAGAAGAGCTACATTTCTCTACTGAGTTCCAAAGTACTAATTATTCAGAACAGTGAAGTAGAAGGGTGATGTAGATGCATTATTTCAGTTTACATCCCATTACAAAGTAACTGTGATGTGGTTACAGCACAGAACTCTTTTGTCTTATGAGACCTCAATGCCTGATCCCTGCTTCATCCAGTGGAACCTCAAATAAACCATGCGGAAAGTAGTGAAAATTAATTTAACAGTGTGATAATAGCAGACAATATATTTCACTCTAACTGAAAAAGCTAAAGTTCAAAACAACATGCGGCACTCACATGGCCCATGTGGGGTCAGAACTCAACACATCCTTTGTAAATTGAGCCTTTCCAGAAGGCAAGGTCAAAGCAAACTGCCTTCTCCCATTTCATCAGTCTGCATTCAAACTAGCTGTCCTGAAAGTACAAGAACGTATGTCAGAAGCAGTTGCTTCAATGAAGGCACTCTGCAAGGCACACAGCTACGCTGCTGGGTGGTAGCCCAACCCAGGTCTGGCTGCCTTGGTGATTGGAAAAGCTGGGGTACACCAGACAGGCTCAGGCTCTGGCTAGTCAATTGGCTGGTCACAGAGGCAAAAAGCAGCCAGAAAGTGGTTCCTCCTACTCAGATTAGAAAGAAGAGAAAAAGAGACCTGAGCACACTCAGAAGAGCAGTGGTGTGTTTGGGGATGGGCAGATAAGGACCACAGGAAGGAAGACAGTATTACAGAAACACTGAGTATTTTTGCCTTTTAAGTAACGAAGGTCTTAATTTTGCTTTCCAAAAAGCATTACAGCAGAAAGAAGTGAGATAAGGACAAGGAAACCATGAGTAATGTATGTGTATGTACCAGATATACAGCAGTCAAAAATATTAATCAGGGAAAAACTGACATTATTCTTGATGTGAAAGATCAAAGGATGACTTATTAATAAATCAATAACAGCATAAATTAAGATTATGTCTCATCTAAAAACATTGATTTAACAAATAAATCTGATGCTAATATTTCAGAATACATTATAAACCTGCACCACAATAGCAACCATCAACACAAAGAATACACAAGGAGCTGAAATGCATGACACGGCATATAGTATTATGCATTATATTAATCTGCAATAATTTTTTCATTAAAAGGCCTCCTCTCAACCACTGCCCTTACCTCGTTACATAATTTCTGCATTCAGTATTTGCATGAAAGGATTAGATGCTATTATGTCTTCCACACGTTGGAAGGGCTGTATGATTTTAGCACCCATTTTATATCTATTTCTCCAACTTCTTCCTCAATACAGATCATTAAACAAACCTCAGGTTACCTATAAGTCCCACATCATTAACCACTTCTAGCCATTTCACATCCATGCTCTGTCTCCCACATGTACCCAATGTCCACCAGTAAGACAGTACTGCTGCCATGGCTGGACATTCACCATGGGAACACTTAAAAGAATAATCTGAACAGTCAGTACAATTTGGTAACTATCTGGAGCTTGTCTCTTTATTCTTCTGTTTGTTTCTGAAAACAAAAGGAAATTCACCTCTAGGAGAAACAGTTGTGTGAAACCTAGACCTGCAATGGTGTACAGTTGAAATCAATGCTAAAGGCTAACAATTTCTGATCTAAACACAAACTAAAGTCATGACCAGATGAGTCCCAAGAAAACAGCACCATTTTCTCATTGATCATTTATCAGGAAAATGAAAGAGCAAAGAATATTAAGAATTAATCACAGGTGCCAACCAATCTTCATAAGAATTTTCAGATGAAGTATTAAAATGTTTTCAGACAAGCAACTTTTTTGTGCTAAAATACACTATGCTACAGCAGAAATCAATCATCAACCTATGCTTGCACTTCTCATCAAGAATAGTTCAATATGCAGCTAGATAAAAAAGGATTAAGGTAACTAATTTAATTTTTTTTATTAATGAAGTCTAGCCATAGTCACTCATGCTAACAATTTCAAAATCAATGGGATACAGTGTATTTGTAAATTACATCTATATAAAATTAGGTATCTCCTTATAGCATATTTTAATTAATTGTTTTGATAATTAGTAAGAAAACATTACAGGGTATCAAAACACTGCTGCATCATTCGAGTAGAATGACATACTCTCACCCAAGGAAGCCTCAAACAACACCTATCGTATCTTGAGCCTTCCGTTTTGCTTGAGAACACCATTTTATCCCATCAAATTTGAAAAGCCTAAAGATCACAGAATCACAGAATCATTACGGTTGGAAAGAACCCTCAAGATCACCTAGTCCAACCGACAGCCCTACACTACTCTTACCCCTAAATCATCCCCTGAAGAAACACATCTATCCTCTTCTTAAAAACCTCCAGGGATGGTGACTCCACCGCCTCCCTGGGCAGCCTATTCCAATATCTAACCACTCTTTCAGTAAAGAAATTCTTCCTAATATGTAATCTAAACCTACCCTGGCTGAGCTTAAGCCCATTCCCTCTAGTCCTGTCACTAGTCACAAGGGAGAAGTGCCAGCTGCCCACTGAATAAGTTACAGAACTAACCCATTAACAGCAAGGTAGAGATAATGGGTTATTCATTTTGCGTTCACTTAATAGCTATAGAATTATCTTCACAGCTATGTTCAGCAACAGTCACAATCCTAAATCTTTTGTTTAAAATTGATTTATGAAACAACTTTGCACACTTGATAAGCTCTCCACCGTATTTTGAAACCAGTGAGCCCAAAAGACTTTCTGAGGAATGTACAAAGAACAGAGTCTTTTCTCTCATTTGAAGATGTGTCATATCATGGAAGTACCACCTTTAGGAGGCATTTATCCCTAATATAGTTAAAAAGAAGATGGATGCCTATGAAATTGAAAAATGAAGGATTAAGTTCAGTCAAGATTCAGAGGAAGCACAAAGTCTGAGGCTGTGCACAAGCACAAATGAAATTAAACATGTACCAAAATACACGTCCCCAAGCACTGAGAAGCACTGCCACTGGCTGACTGAGGAATGCTGGTGGTTACTGATCACTTTTCTTAATGGAAGGGGCCTAATCTGTCCAGCTTATAAGCAAACATTTGAAGATGTGACATGTGAAGAGGGTCAAAAACAAAGCCTAGTTTCAATCCCTTTGTGAGAAGCAGGAAGAAGAATTTTCTTCATATAAAAAACATACCTAAGTCCAGTGAAGTATAAAACTTGAGGGATACACAAGCAAGGCATTATGTTGTCTCTGCTTTTTTTTTTTGCATGCTGGAAGAGACCAGGAGGGGGAAGAGAAGTGCTTCCCATGGACCGGATGTTGTGTGGCACAAGGAATGGTTGTATGCCAGGCAGGAAGCTGAACTTTAATGCATCAACTATATTAATCACTGTTGGTATCTTCTGCCAGCCTAAGTCAAGAGTAGTGTAATCAATTAGTCCAAACGTGTGGACCAGAGAATACAGGAGGCTTAACTTTCAGTTAACATAACTTCCATCATTTCTAATTGGATTGTAACTAAATTCCCAGCACTGATAATACCAAAATGAGATCAGAGAAGAAAGCCTCCATATTCCCTTTGCACAAAGACTGGAAACAGCTCTCCCCTGCTGTTGTACAATAGCACTGACCACCCAAAGATCTGTGGCGTTAACCAAGAGACCTATCTCACTGCCTGCTCAGTGTGTGTGATGCTTCTTTACAAGCATCATGAAACAGCCCAGAAACAGTGGAAACAGTTAATCTATGCAAAGGAGAAAATTCACAAAAAAGAACCTCATCTGGGCTGGGGAGACAGAGAGCAGAGCAAGGATTGCTAAAAGATTAGCTTTTCATTTGGAGATCTCTTTATCAAACATTTGAGAAGAGAGCTAAGCAAGCTCCAAACTGTAGTAATGCACAGCTAAGCAAGAGCACGTTTAGACTCCTTTGCATCCCATCAGAACTCCTGTAACCGTTCCTGACGCTCATTTGCTTGACCCATTTTTGATAAACAAAGAATGGAGTACTTGAAGTATTTTTCCCCCTTGTTCATCCCATTCTTCGCTAGTCTCTTGTTTTATGGTCAGAGGTTAAACTGCTGACCTCTCACCTTCAAGGCAAGTTTCTTCCCCCCTCCATAAAAGGTTTTTCACAGTGTGCAGCATTCGGATTAGCCCCTATCCCCGTGAACAAAAGCTATGCCTTTGTACTACTGGTTTGGGCATGGAGTCCGTACATCAGAGGAAGCTGCTCCTACTTACCATTCACAATAACTATATTGTGAGGCCCCTCTAACGCCTCATCTCTCAGTGTCTAGACTTTCACCCAACCAGCCAGCAAAAAGAAAATCCTGTAAAGCACTCAAGTGAAAATTAACTATAGTATCCTGTCGTGAACCTGATGAAGACGTTATTTGAACATACGGTAAAACTTTCCATTGTTTAATATAAAGATAAGAGAAAAACTTTTAGAGCCCTAAGCTTTAAATAGTCATAGGGATCAATTCAGTCATGGGTCAGTAAATGCATTCTACTAGCAAGCAGTTACTGCTTACATGTGTCCTTAAAATAATATACAGACTATTAAATTAGACTCCAGTGCCTACCATTCTGGATACCTACAGAGTCTAACTTTATAGTCACCAAGCATGCATTATGGCAAATCTCAAGACATAGGATAAGAGCATATCGTACAGAATTAATTGAAAGCATAGCATCAGTATTGCCCACCATCCCAGCTACCTTCAGCAATTAAAATAACAGAAGCATGGCAACAGAAGTATTTTATGCTTTGCTGTATGGAACACGACATGTATGTGCTCAGCATCTTCACTTGTCATCAAAAAAGGAGAACTCTGGGCAAGAAAGGGTATCTATAAAGTTAGAGTGCAAATAAAACATGGGATTTTCCAGAGTGGGGATGGACAGAAAAAGAAAAAAACAAAAAAAACACTGCAATGACTTGTGTTTTGTTTCTATGTAACACCTGCATCACCTGCATTTTCATAGCATCAATAAAACACAGCGGCAAGAAAATTTAATGAAGTGGGCTGATATTAATAAACATATATTCTTTCATCTTGAGAAAAAAATCCAGAAGCAGGCCAGAAAAAGCATGCTTATGTCATAAGCATATGACATATTGTGAATCACTGAGAAAACTGTATTATTGCAGACAAATAGAGGTCTGTATCTTCATGGAGTTCTTAAGGCCTCTCTGAAGTGCGTAATTTGGAAAGAATTCCCAGGGCTTTGCTAGGAGAGCAAGTTACAGTTGAGGAAATGTATTTCTCTCACCAATTTCACCAATCTCTTTTGAGAGCCAGACTGTCTCAAAGAGACAAACAAATTGCTGTTTGGCAGTTTAGGTTGATGAGGGGAACATGAGAGAGTTTGCTTGAGGTTTGGGTTTTTTGATTTCTTAAAGTGTGTTTTGTGCTGAAAAAAAAGTGTGAAATCATCCTTGTCATAACAGGAAAAAACAAAGAAATCCACATATATCCCTTACCAGCCACACCACAGGGCCTGGTCACAGCAGCAGTATGTGGAAAGCAACAGGACTCAAGAGGCTGAAGACAAACACAACTGTAACTGTAATGCCCCAAGATGGGAGTAACAGCAACTTCAATTCTCTCAACAGGTAGAAAGGTTGGATTTGTGAAGGAGATAATCTTCTCTGTTTTCAGACATCAGGCACATGACACTGTCTCCCACTGCCACACAGGACAGGCATGCTTAGGAAGATTGAGTGTTTTAATGTTCCCTGTGATCCCCTTTAAAAAAAAAAACAAAAAAAAAAAACCACCCACATACACAGGATAGCTGCTGTCATACTTAAAGACTGTTGGGTGTTAATATCTTTAGCCATAAAAATACTTCAGTCAACCTCTGATGTGTTCTAGGCTCTGTGGTCTTTCCCAAGACTGGCCACGGGACTGCCTACCAAGAAGATGTCCACTGCATGCTACAGTCACCAGCAGCAACAACTGCTGCGCTGCAACAAGAGCACAACCAACCTTGGGCGTGTACTGAACTTTTTTTCAGAGCTATCATACATAAACCCCACTAATCTCCAGAACTGACACAAAGAAACAGTAATAAGGTGGCATTTACTATAATACCACTGTATTGAAACTACTACTATAAATTAGAAAGGAAAATGGTTGCCTTCTACACCACAGATTGGATACACTTTCTGCTCCGTGCCCACTGCACTCTGCCTCCCCCGCAGACAAGGTCTTCTCAGTGCAAGAAAGCAATGGTAGCTCAGCTTGATAGATCAATATTCAATTTCCTTTTAAACAAGTTGGCCAAATCAGTAACCACAAGAGAGAGTTCTCAAACAAGTACTTAAGGGCATTAAATTCAAAACCATAAAATTATCATTTTTTTTCTGAAGCTGAGTAGTGCTACACAGGAACCTAAGTCAGCTCCCCAGAACAATGCAGTCACCTCAAAAGAAGAACCACCAAGGATCAAGTACTCTAATCCTGCTCATGGTATCAAAGACCTTGCTTATTTATAGGTATGTGAGTCAACAAGATCCATGTTCTTACACATAGGTAGGCCTGTCTGAAAGGATATATATAAAATGATTGCAGATAGACAAAACATCTGAGGAGAAATGTAGTCTGAGAAGGAACACATCCAGAGCATTAACTCAAGAGTGTGACAACAAAAATTGATTTTTCTCTTATGATTCATTATTCATTTTAGTTCTAAACAAGGTTACTCAGAGGAAAAAACAACACTAACATGGGAGACTTAAAAATCCGAACACTTTGAAATTCTCTCTGTGGCTAGAAGCAAAATACAAAATTATTCTTCCTACACCGAAAACACATTTTGGGTCATTTTTACACTCTTCTCTGACCCCACATTTAGCACCACAGCATCAGGAAAAAAAATACTCAGAAAAACTGCATTACAGGAGATCAGACAAGCTACTAACCTGAAGCTTTAGAAACAGAAACGGAACTCAAAACATTGAGTGGTGGTGGTGGTGTTTTTACAACTCTACATATTTATAATCTTCTATATGACAAAAAGGCATAACAATAGCAAGTTCTCCACCATGGGTAAAAGTGATTAAACTGTAGCTTCCAAGCATTGAGGAAAAAGAAAAATATGAGTCATCGCTCTGCTGCTATAGAAATCCATAACACAATGGTATCTTGGGTATTTCATGCAGTTCTGACCACCCTCTCCTCAAAAACCAAAAAAGACTGGAAGAAGAATACAAAAGGTTATATAAGAGGAATGAAAAAGCATGTACTGATGGCCAGGCTCAACAAATTACACTTTCAGATTAGAGCGGTAGCTGTGGCAGGATAAAAGGACACCCATAGTGCAAGTGAAGGTGCAAAGGAAATAAATCCTCCCTATTTCTTGTAATACAAAACCTGTAATTCAAGTGAATCAATATTTGAGTGTTTAAAACAGAAGGAAAATCTGCTCACAAACTGTACTGCAGCCACAGATGGGACTGCCCAGAACACTGCAAAGGCTAAGAGTATAAAAACAGTTCAAGATCAAGCATGCTTGCACAAGACAGGCCCATATTTGGCTACGAGAGAAAATGTCAGGCTTAACCAACTTTCAAACCTAAGCAGCTGACCATGGGTACACATGCTGTAAAGGAAAGGATACTGCCATCCACCAAACCAGTTTTTAGGCAGTGACACAGCACGCTGCGCCTGTGCCTACCACCACCAGCACACAGGAAGAGGAATAAACTCCTCCAAAATCTGCTTCTGGTCTCTGCCCAGAAGGCTAGAATCTGCATTTTGACACATTTCCCATTTTTCCTTAGGTTATAAAAAAAAGAACAGAGTAGCACCAGGAACACGACTGCAAGGCGCGGATCCTAGGGGTCAGCCCTCCAAGCCCTCCCCCAGTCAGGCTTGTCCCCTTTCATTTGCAATGAGGAAGGACAAAGCAGTTTTCACACAGGCAAAATGGAAGCTTGCTGCTATTGGAGAGCACTAGAAATGAGTAACAGTTTAGTTTGGACCATCCACACAGGAAAGAAGTTGCATTCAGCGCAGCAAAGGATTTGCATTTTAGACTAGGTGTTCAGGTGTTTCGTTCCAAGCAGATAGCCTTGTTTTCAAAGGCTGCATGCTGAGTTCCTTGCAGCAACATCAGACCTATTTTTAGCTGCTAGCTCTGGAAAAGAGAGCTTAGCATATCTCAGAAGAAATTTTCTGGATAAAGCAGCCAGATTCAGGTCATGCTGGCCAGTATGACCAAAGCACTGAACTGCAACACCTGCTGTGGCTAACTTCAGATGCTTTTATTAAGCACTGTTTTCATACCGATGTGAAAGGGGACACATGCCTTCACATAGAGATCACATATGCATTAAACAACAAGGAAAGCAAAGATAAGTTATCTGCAATAGAAAAGAAAAACAGAATCTTTGCTTTCCTGATGAGAAGCAACATTTTTCTTTTGCACAGAACTGCTGAAAGAAATTTTCAAACACAGAAGTCTAATTTAAGAATACATTTCTGTTCTTCAAATTACAGAGTATCTCCTTAACGAAAAGCCTCAGTCAAAACTTCCTCCCACATACACTCACACCCAAAATTAAAACCAAAAATGAGAAGACAGCAAAACGAGGAACCAACTGCACTATGACAAGAGGATTCTTCACTAAGCTACTGAGCAAGATACTGAAATCTCATTCCTGATGTGCTAGGAAAACTTAATGAAGTTATAAACCAAACACGCAAAACGTATATTAAGAATCATCCTGCACAGATGACTTAGTTGACCTATTTTGTCCTCATCTTCTATATGCTATTGTTGACCATCTCTTTCTGTCTTGTACTCAAGAGACAAAGCTACTTAAAATTGTTTCATTCCCCATCTACAAGCATATAATCAAATTAACTTCTAAACAATTATGCAATATATACCATCCCACATGTAAGAAAGTAAATTATGCACAAATGTACATCTAAACCTCTTCTTAACACTGACAGATACAAAAAATTACCATCTACCATTGCTTTGGTGCCCTTCAATAATTTAATTCTCCATTAGTTTAGTCAGTTACTAAAACTGCTTCAAAAAATGTGAGTTACAGTTCTGCACATACAAAGAGGTAAGTTTTTAAGCCATGGTACAATGTATGAGTCATTTCAAGTACCACAAAGTCGTGCAGCTAAATTTAAAAAGAAAAAGGTTACTGAATATAATGACCCAGTAATATCTGAAAACTACTTAAGAAAATTCTGACTACAAACTGTTCATTTTTTCCCCAAAATAAATGTTTTAATAAAGGATAATACATGACTGACTTATTCTGCTTTTGGAATGAAACTCTACAGCAGTTTTTAAAATACCTCCACCTCAAGAGTTTCTTGGCTAAATATACAGGAAGACTTTGGTAACAGAAAGCAAGCACATCAGATCCAACTATTTTTATGGTTCTTTAAAGAGTGATCTATTTTTAAATCCTGTGTTTTACCTAAAAAGAAATACTGATATGGTATTAACAGAAGCAACTATCAGATGCTCTGAAATGCTAAAAATGCATTGCAAGTGCAGCAGAAGTTTCAGTCTGAACTAACAAGACCTCACAGTCTACTTCACTGCTCTCTGTACATTAACCTAGCTGTTACTGAATAAAAAGAAGGAAATCCAGTAAACTGTTATCTTGAACACAACATACCCATATAGTACCTTGGACTCTGAGAACAGAATTTAGCAACATTCTCACTTCTAAAATAAAAAAACAAAAAACAAAGAGATGAAGAGTGATGCTACATACCAATCCTAATCTGCTCCCTCTCTTGAATCAGTCATTGCTCATTGGACTTTCTTTCCATGTCTCCTTGCTGCTCTCCAAAGGCTATGGGGAGCCATTCAGCCATTAACAGACACAGAAACCTACTGGTTTTGTTCGGTTTAGCTTCTGTACATGGGACAGGTTCAAAGAAGTAAAGCAACCGTGGGACTGTAGCATGAGATGACAGCAGTCTTTTCAGCTTCCCCTGATGCAAAGGGGATCAAAAAGAAAGGTGCTAAATCACATGTGGCAAGGCATCCAAGCCCCTAACAGTAAAAACAGAAAGCAGAGCTGGTAGCATTCTCACAACTGCTGCTATTCCTTGAAGCATAACAAACTAGTATGTAACCAATAATATGCTTGATGAGCTATGGGTGCAACAGCATGTAGTTTCTGAACTACTAATTTACTGATTTCCTTGGATTATGAGTATCTTGAAATAACATCTTGCAAATTTATTGTTACATCAGGCAACATTAACAATGTTCTAACACAGCTTTTTGGTAAATTTCCTACCTGAAGTAAAACTAGAACAATTTTCATTTTTAAGTTATAGGTCAGCAAGAAGTTTTAACTTTTACATGGATTTGCAGCTGAAATGCAAAGGTAATAACAATACATAGTGTTCGTTTTTCCAATACTACATAACAGAGCACTTCAAGGAGGTCATAATCACAGTTGCCTCATATTTCATGGTAAGTATAAAGAGGTGCTTGTTTTGATTTTGTTTTGGTTTTTTGGGCTTGTTTGTTTGGGGGTGTTGGGGTTGGTCGTTTGTTTTGGGTTTGGTTTTTAGGCAGGTGGGGGAGTGGGGAGAGGGTTTAAAGTTATCTACTTTGTGGATATGTTTAATAGGTTACACAGTAAATCTCCTCCAGTCTTATCCACTAAACTCAAAGTATTTGAGATGAAAGTGTGGCTGAACCATAGATGTCACCCCTACTGGCTCCTGCTTGAAGGGGAGCTCATAAAAGGTGCTTTAACTACAACCAAATACATTGATAATTAAGATTTAGTCACCAATTAACAGAAATAAACTTAGGTCATTTTCTGATATTATAAAAATGGTATGTCAAAAAATATTTACTTTATGGACAGAAAAAACTAACACTTAGGAAAATTATGTAATTTATAATGTACTTACATTGTGATTTCCTACAATGAGAACCAGCATATACATGCCATTTTATTCACGGCAGTTCCAGGAGCACTCATCCTCTCACTATTACTTCAGTTACACCAACATAATTTCTGTGCAGCCACACAGTAACTAAAACAGCTTTTGCTTTCTTTTGTCTGGCCATGGAAAGATGGACTGCAGAACATAAGACAATAATATTTAACTACTAGTGTCAGAAACTGCAACCCAGACATGCACTGCACCCAGCATTAGTCATTCACTTCGAACTTGGAAGTGTCTATTTCCTGGAAAATACTATTCAAAGACTTGGCTTATTTGGCAGAACTTGCCCAATGGATGTTTAGCAGTAAGGCTCATTGAGGCTTTCAGCTATATGATCCTGGCTTTCTCCACACCCCTTCAGGAGTGACTGGTGCTTGCACTTCCTACTGTCTTAGAGTATGTGTTTTACTTTTGTGGAACCACGTATTTTCCCCAGTTTGGCAGAAGTGCAACATCAGCGAAGTCCAACAGGGCTCTCAGATTATGCCTGGCCCTCACAATGTTGGGCTTTTTTTTAATCCTTTCCCTTGGAGCTGCTAAGTCAAATGAAAACAAACCTCATACATGCAAATAAGGAAGCAGAGGTAATAACCAAACACTTCAAACAAAAAGAAAAAAAAAAAAAAAATCAGAGCTACCTCTGTAACCATATTCCAGATCCTAAAGATTCTGTAGCCATTAATAACTACTGAGCCATTTAGTAATCAGTTAAGAGGATACTTTTTCTATTGTTTATAAAATGCTTTTGTTTGTTGACTTCCTACCATTCAAAACCAGACTTGGTTGGTACTCTGTATGATACTGTGTTTTGTACCACCATATCTTTGGTGTATGTAATCAGTTTCCTGGGCAAAGGAATTTCCAGAGAGGACTGCAGCTCATCATACAGAAAGCAGATTTTATCTGCACATTGGTAGAGCCTTCTACCAATGCTCCTAACCTCCAATATCACTGTATGTTAAAAAGCATTCTTGCTTCACTGCTCACATATTTTATTTCAAGATAATTAAAAGTTATATTATAATGTCTGAGAATTTCAGATTTGAGGACTCAGTATATCTCAACATATCAGTTTTCCATCACTGCTATATAGTAAACATTTTCTTAATAAGAACTTCATGAAGTTGAAACCACTGACTGCAAATTAATCTCTCTCAGTCATCAGTTTTCAAATTAGTTCTAAGAGTAAAAATCTGTCTCTCTGCCTAAACCTGCCTATTTACAATCCTCACATCACTCCAGTATGTCTAGTTGATACACTTTAGAGGTAAATAAAATCCTCCAGAAATGTTGGTGGACAAAATATGAATATGATGGGGCAATTAAACTTTAGAACTATTGATTTATATTTCAAATGTGGCTTCTTTGGTTTCTAAGATGTATTATTTTCTTGTAGCAGATCAATATTGCTCTGTTACAGTAATATGATTTAATATATAGCTCACACTATCATTTATTTTTGTTTTACATATGTAACATGATTTCTAATATTCACATGAAATAGATTAACTGAATATATACTGGTGGGACTTATAAAGAAAAAACTGAGGTTCTGGAACAGGGATCAACAGAGAGGCACTTTTGCTCTCTATGTAACACTTAACTGTTTCAACATTTTTCTCAGATTAGGCAATTTGTATCTCTGTCACGATCTGCATTGTGTTCTGACACACAAGCACAAAGCTTCTATACTAAAAGCTACGGTAAGTAATACATAGCATTCTACATACTCAAATCAACACCAACTAAATACAGGCTTAAACCAAAACAAGAAAAACCCCACAATCGAAATCACTTCAGTCTTATTGCATACAAAGCGCTTCAAACCACCACTTTGTTTGCAACTATTGCTTATGCTGTTCTGGCACTTTCCGTCCCAGCAAGACTTTTTGTCTTGCTCACTGAAAGATAAATATTTCAACTTGTGTTGACAATTAACACATACAGGTCACTCATGGATTAATATTTTCTCCTGTTAAAATACACAGGAGCAGAACTCCAGTAGAAGTACCCCAATAGCATATGTCAGTATCAAGTTTCCCTGTTATACTAAGATGAAGGAGGAGTGCATGTGATGAGACATGAAGCAAGCAAGATTATAAAATCCCATTATGTTTTTAAGAAACAATGTGAGCAATTCTGATTTGGCTCCATACACAGGCCAGTTACGTTCCCAGAAGGAATGCAGAAGAACTTTATCTACTACAGGTATGTATTTACTTTACACAGACTGACTCTAAATCCACGTTACAATAAAACCATACTGAGTGCCTCTGCAACCATCTCAAGCTGAATTCATTTCAGACTGTCTTTTACTAAGGTCATTAACAACAATGGCTGGTGAGTGCACAGATCATGCTGCAACCCGAGGCCACAGCTCAATGAAGTGACTCCATATACAGCCAAATTTTTATCCCGAGTACTTCTGTCTTCCTTTAGAGGGACTATCAAGCATTTTAAACTAGGACAGCATATGAAATACAGCCACTGTCCACCACAAAGCCAAATTTCTACTGGGTACTCCTTTTGCAAGGTATATTCATTTTGACATAGGTTACCAGAGTTATCTTTCAGTTCATGAGACTCAACCAATGGCAGAAAGCACCACCAACCAAAACACATGTGTAGGAGAAGTCATGAAGATTGTTTCTGTGAGAGCAAATGCTGTTACCAAAAGTTTCCTGGGACATGCAGAGGAAAGTAGTGTTTCAGAGCTGAGACCTTCAGTCCCTTGTTACAAGAATCAGGCAAGCCTACAGGTTGAACTGAAGTCATTTAGGGCTGGAAGCAAATACTTTTACTCTTTGTAAAGTTTCAAAGTACGCTGCAGTTTCACATCCTTCTCAGCTACTTAAAATGCACAAAGCAGATCATTACCAAGCAGACCAAGTTCATGTTCCCCAGCCACTTCCAGAGCAAGTGCTCAGGCTTTGTCTGACCTCATGGATTTACTATGTTTGAGAGCTCTGCTTTCCACAGTCAACAGCAATTCACCTGCCTTCCTATTTCCAACCTTAACCCTATTTTACTTCCACTGAAAGTTCTAGTAGTTTATTTTTATTACTGTGTGACCAGGTTTATCCTGTCCTTCATACTCTTCCCCAATAGAAGGAGCTGAAAGGATTTCCACTTTGTCCACTGTTGAAAACACAATGCACGTTCCCTCCAAGGATTGTGAGGCCTGACAAGTAGTCTCAGTGACAAAGTAGTTTGACACATCTGTCAGCATCCAGGAACGTCACACAAAATTATTTAAAAAGAAGATTCTACTTGCCAGAGAATTTAAGGCAAACTTTTTTTTCATTATGGGTTTTATTGCCAGTGAAAAATGTTTTCAGCTGGCATTTTAGAGGCAGTTATCTCCAGCATTTTTTTTTCTGTCATGCAGTTCCATGCCATTGTTTTCTAACATCACAAATAGAATGCAAAAGTATACATTTCAAATTATTCTTTGTAAAATACAGCATATTATATCAAGATTGAGAAAGAGAATTCTCTTTTTAAATGCTTACTTAGTAGTTACACGTGCTAGTTTGATCTTTTTCCCTGGCTGACACCTGTATAAGTATTTCTATATTAGACCTCACAATATGCTACAGGGCTCTGACCCCAAGTAAAAGCAGATGCAAAGATATACTTACATTGCATGGGACATGCCTGTGTCCCTTTAGTTTGGAGAGGAGGAGACTAAGGGGTAACCTCATTTATGCTTTTAAATACATGAAGGGTGAGTGTCAGGAAGATGGGGTCAGGCTCTTATTAGTAAAGCCCAGTGACAAGACAAGGGGCAATGGCTGGAGGCTGAAGCATAGGAGGTTCCATGTGAATACAAGAAATTTTTTCCCAGTGAGGGAGCCAGAGCAGTGGCACAGACTGCCCAGAGAGGTTGTGGAGTCTCCTTCTGTGGAGATATTCAAAACCCGTCTGGACACACTTCTGTGTGACCTGGTCTAGGGAATCCTGCTGTGGCAGGGGGTTGGACTAGATGACCTTTTGAGGTCCCTTCCAACTCCTAACCTTCTATGATTCCCAGAAACTAAAATGGGTTTACACAGACCAATTAAAAATGCCTGATTGAACGCTCAGAACCTCATCTAACTCAGTTTCCTGTGTCAGAAAGCTTTACCTGTCCTGGAACACAATCACTCATCATAGCTACCTGTAACACGACAGGAAAAGCCCACAAGTTCCAGCTAAAGTAGTAAGCAATTCATCTGCTGCTGGTGAGCTAAAGACCTTTTTTACCTGGCAATATTCTCAGAAGGAATATACCTAGAATATGAATACCAGCAAAACTCTTTCCTGGACACCAAGTTTTTCAGAATTTCACATGTTGTGTCACGATACCATAAGCTATTATAAGTTTCTATGAATTACTGCATGATATCAATCTAGTATAATTGTGCACTTTAGACAAAATTTTATTTACACAAAATGAAAATTTATCTATCTCCAAATACACAATGCTTTGAAGTGACTATGAGTGACAGGGCTCTAACTTGGAGTATTTGGGGTTTTTTATTTCCTTAAAGAGCTAAGTTTCACTATGTGAACAGAAATCTAGAAGGCACCAGCAAAACTGTTAAACCCATTTCCTCAAAAAAAGGGCAGGAGTTTAACATAACCCTAACAATTCCAACACACAGAGTACCTAGAAGGCCAAAAGCCATCAGGAAGATGGCTGAAGAGAAGAAGAGCATCCCTAGTTTTTTCAGTTTCCTAAATCGGCAACACATTTATTTTAACAAGCAAAAAACCCTTGAAATTAATGCTCAGAAATGAAACAACAGCCTATGCTACATTGCATGCCATGCAAATCCCACTAGTTCCTCCTTGTCTGACCTGCATGAGAAACATTTCTTGTCAGCTCCAGAAGCAGTCTCACCAGTTGAACGGTGAGCACACTCACAGAGCAAGCCTGCCAGGAGTCACCAGAAGCAGGAAGGATGCTTGCCTCACACGCTGCTTTTAGCAGTGCTAGCTGTTTGAATTAAAACACAAACAAACAGCTAACACACACAGTTTAAGAGCCAAATGACCTCCAAGGGATACAAAGAGGATTCATGAATGATCAGCTCTTGCAAGGAAGACCAAGTTACAGTAACTGTTTCCCTCTTGTCACTCTAAAGGCAAGTTTACAACTGTCGCACAACTCCTGTCTTTTTACCTCTGTGCAGCTACTTTTTCTTATTTTGCATTTAAACAGAACATAAGCACATTCACCATAACACAAAACACTCAAATATTTGCTTTTTTATGCTGCATCTTAACCAAAGGATATAAAAATTGTCATCATTCCTCAATAATGCAACTCCATTCCTGGAAACAGTTGCCTTAAAACGTTAAGCTTCCATTGCAACCACTGAGAGAAACGTTGCTATGCCTTATAATCATTATCAGCACAGCTTCTCTGTGTCAAGAACAACTCTTGTAACACTGTTAAGTTAAACATTTAGCACCCAGTATTTAAATACAAAACCAGCAGATTTTTGCATTTAGCTTGTCCTGTAATGGAGCAAAAGAACTGCTTCTTCCCAAATGCAAACATTTGATTCCATTTACACAATGACATCATAACTTCACAATATTTTGATGTGTTCTAAAACAGGCTCAATCAGTACAACAAATAGAACCCTTGATGTGAACAGTATCTGAAGTTTGATAAATAGGAATTTCTTGTTCTCCATTAGAAGGCAAGCAGAAGTATTAATCATTCTTTATGTCACACTTTCCCATCCTGAGTTTACAGAAAAATGCAATGCTAAACCAGCTATGGCAAAATGTCTTAGTTGCAGTGATGACACCTCTGGTGATTAAAACTTGGCATTAACTAAGAAAGTTTGTAAAGTATGTCCTAAAGAAAACACAGAAACCCTAAGTAATATGCTATTTTCAGATACGAGTTTATAATTTTAGTTAGGTTTTAATCTACGTAACCACTCAAATGTGTAAAGAAACCAGAACCAGACTAAAACTCTAGCAGGTGTAATCTAAGTGTGTTGTTCAAGCCTTATTTCTAATTAAGGATTTAACACTTGGACAGTACCTTCCAAACAAGGATTAAGAATTCTGCAAAGGAAGACAGTATGACTGTAAACTGCTGCCTTGGCTCTGTCAGTTCAGGAAGCACAGACACCACACCCAAAATCTTGTTCAGGCCTTTTTTCAGTCACTACTTCTGCTTTTCCTCTTCTCTTTTCCATACAAAGTTCAGTATTAAGCTTTAATTTTTTCTCTTAAACCAGAATCACAAAATAAAAGAAGTCTTTGTCCACCCAAATTATTCAGCCCTACAGGTACAGCTACAGCTTCAAGCTACATGGGAAAATGTCAAATGCAAATATAAAAAAATTAATGTTTTCAGCATTTTAATACTTTACCTGTTGGTCACACAGACTCTTCCATCCTAAGTATGTGCCTATAAAATATCAGCCTACCAAGAAAAATACAGATCCTTAACATACCAGCTGCAAAGCAGTGCTATGCTCTAATTGCTCTTAGTACAAAAAATTACTTTAAGGAATAACAATAGCACTTTAATGCAAAAACTTATTCTGGCTTCAGGGGGTTTTAAGCCCTTCATGAACAGTTTTAACTCTTTCCTTTGTAGCACTGATCATGTCTTATGTTATTTACACACAGAAATATCTATCCCAACAGCTATAGGAAGAGCACACGCATGCATGTGTATCGGCATCCTCAGATAACATCACCAGTAGCAATTGAAAAAGAATTTAAAAAGACTACTTCTGTGAATCAGACAGGAAACTCTACACCTCAGCCTCCTCAAGGCAGTGCTGCAGAGATGTGCCTTACGGCTTTGCAAAAAGCATTTCCAAGCTTTAATCAGTTTTCAAAACTTTTTAAGCAGATTTTAAATCCTCTGTACATGAAAGACAAGCCATTAAACTATGTATGCAAAGAGCTAGCAGCATAACATATCTCCTTAAAGAACGATAAACCTCTGTGTAAGATGGACTGCTCAGTGTGTGGGAGGGCAGAAGCATGCTGACATTAGCTTAGAAAAATATGCAAACTCTTAACACTTCTGAATGCAAGCAATTTAAAAGCCCACAAACTATCCCCCAGGCAGCCATCTCAAACAGTTAAGTACTGAAATGAAATTAAAATTACATTTGAAAAAAGCACAGGAATGTCAACTTTCATACTGACTGGTTACATTGCATGATACAGGTTGCTCGTTTCAGCTTTCATTTAGTTATATTAATACTATTAGGTTCATTCTACTGAATTTTATACACAATTATTTTTATAACAACTTATGGGTTTTTATTAGTTAACTCATCAAGTTTTTCCCTTTTCATGTCACTGTCCAACACCCAATCACGCTGCTGAAAGTGGCATATGGCATTACATGGAAAAGTGACACAGTCAAGTAAACGTCTGCAGGGAATAATTCATCTCTACCAGCACTGATACCACAGTGCCTGCCCCCACATTACTACAGCTGGAATCTCTGGAGTTGAGCAGAGCCCACTGCTCCTCCCAGGACAATCCTCTGGCTGGGGAGTAGGGTCATCCCTCCCCACATAGGTCTCCTCTCCCCAGAGAAGAATGCAGGGGAGATTGGAGAAGGGGCTTCCTTGACCTGTTTCCCCAGCAGCTCTCACCCTTCCACCTCCTACATACACACACATCTGCACCCACCTCCAAATTACACATACATCCAAGAATCTCTGTAGGTTGGTAGAAAAAAAAGTCAGTAGGAAATGAGGCACTGAAAAGCAGTAATATTTTCCTCCACAGTTTTGCCTCTGTGAAGAGAAGCTGAAAACTGGAGTGACTATTCTCCATTTTTCAGTCTCTGAAGAAAGAAAGGAAAAGGTAAAAAGCATCATGTCAGTCTTGATCTTAGATGCAAAATCATAGCTGCCTTAATCATTTTTATTGTTCATAATTCTCCAACACTGACTGTTTACTAGCAACAGTCGAAACACACCGAAGACATTGTTCATATGCCAAGGAGCTTTCCAATTACATGAAATAAATTTGAATATAATGAAAACATTCATTTAGATACAACTGGAGGGTTTAAAGTTATACAAAAGACTATAATTTATGAAGGACTTACAGATATGCTTGGTGCTCATAAACCAAGAGAGATTCAGCCAAACTCTGGCTTAAATTCCTTGATTTTGTCAAAAAGGACAACACTGAGGCACAATCTCAGGCACTACCTGGCTTTGCCCTCAAAATACTTACATAAGTTTCAACAAAGGACAATGAAATATTCTGCTCCTAATCAAGCAGTAATCCTATAGAGAAACCAGGCTAAGTTAAATGTCCTCTTCCAAGCTTTTCAGGTATCACCATTTGAAAATTTCAACAGGAAAAACAAGGAACTGTTATGGGGAAGTAGCACTAACCTAAATAACACATGAGGTAATGAAACTTCAGAGGAATATGGGAAAAAAGCTTTTTTAATTTTACAGAGGAAAAACTGCATCTAAGACTATGATCAGATAGCCCAAGTTCTGAAATGGCATTATACAAATTGAAAAAGAATCTTTAAGCTTTTATTCATGTAAAATAAATTCTAATATGGTAACAATATTTGAGACTAAAAATCACAAATAAATACAAGATTTGCAAGAAAGCTTATCTAACTCACAGCCGTACATAGTTGTTCCATAGTCACCTGAAGAGCAACGAGTGCTATAAAAAGTTAAAGAAACCTAACTTTCTGTAGGCCAGTACTTAGCATCCTTCCAGTTAAAACCAACAGTGAAAAAAGCTGACAGTATATAAAGATTATATCAAAATATTTAATTGCTCTTAAAAAAACAACCTGCAGATTTCATGTATTATGCTGATTAAATTATCTTTTTAATCAGGTTCAAGTGATGCTCTGCAAAGACAAAGGAAAAGAGTTATCTGATCAGCATGTTACACCCTCAGGTTCAGAGTCTGTGGTTAAGAAACAGCCCTCTAGAGTGAAGGGGGAAAAAAAAAAAAAATTGTGTTTGCTCTGACCACAATCCTGAAAGCAGCTTTGGAAGTCTCTTAATCAAAACTCTACAAAAGCTAGATAGGCTACCTATGGGAAGAACTACCAACCAAATTATATTTGTTTCAGAACTGGGACCTTCCTGGAACTACATATCTTACTAGTAATTTACAGACAATCACACCTCATACAGAGAGTTTTGCATTTCTGACCTAATTCCTGAACTTAATACAGATAGTTATTAACTCCACCTATACATGATTAAACTGGTTTTCATAGCTTTTCCTTGAAAATATAATGAAAAGACAACCCTTTAAAGGAAAATAATTTAGACACTATGCATCACTAAGATTTATTATCATTCTAGCACAAGCAAGATAAACTCAGAGTTATTCGTGCAATTCAACACAACCTAATAAACACCTTCTCTGAAAATCGCGTATCTCACCCCAGAGTTACAGAACATTTCCAAGCATTTAAAGAGAAAACAGAGACAAAGCCATCAATTTTCAAGTCTTGTTCAAACCATTATTCTTTGCTTGAACAGAAAATGAACTGCTACTTCAAAGGAGTTTTCAAGTAAAACTTAAACAGTCAGGCTAAAGCAGTCCTAGACCCAAACCACGACATTCAGTGGTTGAACTTCCTGGATCTGCCTGCACTCTCCATGGAGTCTTTACGTTGCTTTTCATATGTGCTATACTCAAAGAAAATGAAGTGAAATAAACAGCACTCTCCTAACTACACCAACTAAAACTGATCTGAGTTTTCTTCTTCTTGGGAAACCAGGTACTGAAATGCTGAAGACCTCACGTTCACAGAGGTTCTTGCATGTTGCTTTTCTACTGCTTGCTGCTATATATGCACTGCCTTTTGTGCCTGGCCCCTGCAATCCAGTTTTAATAGAATCAGTATAGTTTACAGAATGTGTTAAATTTCCAACTTTACCTTTGCACATTTAACCAAAATCTGAAGTTCAGACATAGACATGTATGAACATACTGTGTATGTTTGTATATGCATAGATACATACGTAAATATACACTACTCATAAAAGTTACACTGGCACTACCATTTTGGACACATCCTGTGGAAGAGTTCAGAAGCATCAATTTTCCAGAAATTTAATTTAGTTTTCATAACAGAAGGACCTGGATAGAAAAAAAAAAAAAAAGCTGCAGACTGCTTAGGTTAGCCAGCTTCTAAACTCAAGCATATCTTAAAGCCTCAGGAGCAGTTTAACGTTCAAGAGACAAGTGAATGCTAGGAGAAGAATAAAGTTGCTGTAGATTCAGCTGTCATACAATCTTGATCCAATAGCCTCATGTACAACTATGCACTCAGGAAAACACTGCATTATACCTGATAACAAGAAAGGGTGAGTCAGTTCACAGCAAAAAACCTTCCATCTTTTATTAATATCTGTTATCAAGTTGTCCTCTGGGTCTGTAAGTGAAAATTTACTAGAGAATGCCAGGTGATTATGTTAAATGGGCAAACACTTCACTGTTTCTTTTGTTTGCTTGTCCATTAAGAAGTGACACAGGAAGGAATTATGAAAATCTGCAACTGCATGGGAGCCCATGTAAAACCTTTTGCTGTAAGGTGCTACTGACACTGCAAGACAAATTCACAATTAACAAATAGTGAGCTCTTAAAAAACAGCTTAGCACTCATTTTCCAGTCACTTAGCAAACTCTGGTGTATAGAAGTTAATTCATCTCATTTGAGAGAATCAGGTTATGAAATCTGAACTTAAATTCATTAAATGGAATTTAGAAGGTGTCACACTAATGTCCCTATGTTTCAACATGTCATGTTAATTGATGCTTACCATCTTGACTCTGCTGCAAAGGACTGGAAGTTATGGCATGGGCTACCAGCTGATTTTAGTCCTAAAAGATTCTTCTCCTCTTTGGAATATATGCCTCAACTGTTTGATTCAATACAGCTGAAATGCAACTTTCAAGGTAAAGTCTATCAAAAGTATCATTACTCTGAAAATACACTAAGCAATATATTCTAAACTGTTGAGGAAACTGTATTGTATTTTGCACTGAGTAGGCATTAAGTCCCTCCAATAAACAGAAGATTTACTTTCTTTAACAGAAATTGAGTGAAGAAGAAAGAAAGCTTGTCAGCAACAGCAAAAAATGTTACAATTCATGCTGTTAGATCAATGGAGTGCTCAATTATTAAAATACCTATGTAAAGAGTACCCTTTTTCCTCTTTTGCTCGCAAAATTAGAAAAGGGTTAGAAGATCACTCTTCTGGCAATGCTACTGCACGCTCCTGTAGTTTAAAACAGAGACAGTAGATCAAAAAGGTGATCTATTCAGTCAAGAACACAGTATTAACAAATATATATTCAAGTATGCAAGCTACCCATAAACCACAAAAAAAAAAATAGTATCCAATAGAAAAACAAAAATTTGATCCAGCTATAACTGAAGACACACTAGCACAGCTTAATCTGTAGCCAACTCAGGAGCTACCTACCACATATAGGGATAGATTTATATTAACCTACAAGAAACCTTGTAGGTGTTTACACCAAGCAGAAAACAACGTTGGAAATAATTATGGGAATGATTTAAGAACAAATTTCATAACACATATAAACCTTGATGCATTTCACATATATATGATCCTTTATAGCTGGAAGAGCTCTAGGACATTGTGAGATCCAAAAAAATTACATTCCTCAAGAGCCATGCTATAATTAAGGAGTTATCTAAAAATTACTTTTCCAAAAGCACAATAATGTTAACAGCAAAATTGTTAATTGTGTCACACTGTTACAAGCACATGGCATCCTCATAAAAACATATCTTTTCAATAGCTACACATACAGTAGGGTTACCTCCATTTTTATTTGTTAGAACAGTTACATGCTGGCACAGGGAAATTAAAATGCAGGAGTATGCATGCTACAGCAAAGCATGAAAAGAAAAAGCTTAAAGATACATGGGTCACATTAAGGTCTTCCTCTCCTAAGTCAGCTTCTCCTGCTGCTCACTCATGCAGGGAGATCATAATTCCGAGGCTGTGATATTTCCACGGCAACACTGGTGACAGTGATGTCACAAATTCAGCCCCGACATAGCTTCAGGATCAAGTACAAGGAGCAGATGGGATGCGAGGGAGAAAGCCCCTATTTAAACACAAATCTCTTTCATAAGAGAGGGAAGCATGAGCAAAGAAACAGGTGAATGGATCACGTTTTCAAGTATGATATATTCAAAAGATTATCCTAGCATGAAAATCTATTTAAAGGCAAGACCTACAATACTGGGTAACTGTCAAATTTGTTAGGCCTTATAATAAACCAACCTTGAAAGCTCCCTATTTAGCATGACAAGCCTTGTGCTCCATTTCTGAAGTGGCAGTGAAGGCAATACACTTTCATCCCTTGTGAATTTCCTTTAAATAACTAACATTCAGATTTACTGATTTGATATATCACTGTGCTCACAATACCATATGTAAATATGATGTCAAGTCCTCACAGGAGTGAGTCTGTTATTTGAATTGGGTATAATATGAAAGAAAGTAAAATGAATCCCATTGGTGATTTGGTCACCAAGTACAGCAGGACAGTAACTGGAATATACAGTCAGCAGAATTTGATTGGTACAAGGGGACTGTACTTTTGTGCTGATCTGGAGACTCATGTAAGAAAAAATACAACCTCCAGACCAGCTGAAACACCCCCAAGCCCCTTGCTGTTCACACACCACAGACTCCAACGCTACCAGTATCAGACCTCCTTTCTGCCTTTGCCCA
Source organism: Galbula dea (assembly GCA_013399015.1). Classification (NCBI taxonomy): domain Eukaryota; kingdom Metazoa; phylum Chordata; class Aves; order Piciformes; family Galbulidae; genus Galbula; species Galbula dea. The sequence continues at coordinate 1,019,565 of VWZX01004903.1, read as the reverse complement.
CCCCACGGATGAAGAGAAACTGGACCCATGTGGGGTAGAAAGGATGACAGCAAAAAGTGGAATAGAAGAGGGTGCACCCACAGTCACAAATACAGTCTCCACATTAACCCAGGCCACAGTCCAAGGAGATACACAGACTTCTTAAAGATACTACTCTCTACAAAGGACAACTGATGAACAGCACAAAACACCCACAGAGGGAGGCAGGGCAAGTGACTACTACCACAATTAACATGTAGGCAGTTATAAATAGTGCTGCAGGTAACGAGAAGTAGCTTCTTGGAGCAGCAGAGGTAGAAATATGCAAAAAAAAAAAAATCAGAAGTCAAAAAGGGAGATAAAAGGAATTAAAAGGATATAGATGCATGTTCTGATCAGAGAAGAGAAAAAAAAAGCCACATTTTTCAAGATTTCAAGATGAAGACCTGAAAGTATTACCACCAGTCTAGCCTTCCAAAGGGAAAGGAAGAAAGGGAATAAAATTTGCAGGTTGAAGCTGGGCCTACACCAAGACCCCCAGGAAGGAATGTCAGGTGGAGGCAGCGACTAAATGCACAATGCAAAGAGAAACTGATCAGAAGTGAAATAGCTAAGGAGAGTTCACAGACATCATCTTTGTAATTACTAAGATAAAAACTGCAAAAGGGAGAAAACAGAAGGTAAAATGTGTCATGACACAAACCACAACAACGAGAGAGTTACAAAAGCTCATCTGATTCCCCAAACCATGACTTTATCAACAGCAAATCAAAAAAAGCAGGCAGTAAACAGAAGGATGCTGGCTGGTCACAAAGAAAATTTGAATTACCCAAGGACTGCACCAGGACCAGGATGTCATTCTGTAACTAAATGAACAATCTTATGAAAACGAGAAAAAAAGAAAAGGAAAAAAAAAAAGCAGAGTAACTTGAGATATCAGTAGTGGATAATATATAACACAACATGGACAAAAAGGCCTGTTGGGATTGTCAGGAAAAGACCTAAAGAACTACAATTATTTAGCTTCAATGAAAATGGGTTTTTATCAACATATTAGGCACATGCCCATGACACCACTAACAGAAATTTGGCTGAAATTAGAAATAAAGAAAATTATAAATAGTTTGAGGGTATAAACTTCAACAGGCTTGTTAGAGTAGTAAGGTCTGGAAACAACACCCATTAGCACAGTAGGATAAGAAACATGCTCTATTTTTAAGATGAAGTTTATTGCTTTTACAAGTGTGATTAAGACACAGCTGTCACAAACTAACACAACTACAACACAGCTACAACAAACCTTCTTTCCCTGTGATTTTACAGGGCAAAAAACCTCAGATGAGAATAGGTACTGAACTCCCTCAATGGACTTTCTAGAGGTCACTTTAATTTCAGCACTGGAAATCCCATCTTCTCTTTACCCGAGAGGAAAAAAGCCTCTCCCAAATAACTCTTGCACTACTACACCACTTTTATCTCATGAGATGTGAAACTGATGGCTAATGTCAGCTCAAGTTAGCGCTCCTTGTTTGTATCATGTATCAAACAGAAGCAGCTGCCAAACAGGAGCAAGAAAGTTTCTTTCTGTTCAGAAAAGAACTTACTTTCTCCCTATCACACTGATCAAAATTAACATTCCACTGACAAACAGAAGTCAATTGTTCTTCTAACATGAAATCTTATATACAATCAACATTTTAACACTTAAGAACTGTAAAAGACGCATTTTAAGTCCAACATTTGGAAGTATTTCTCTCAGAACAAAAGTACTTTTACAATAACCAAACCAAAATTAAAATACAATAAAAAATTGTAACATGAATAAACACATTAATAGATATCAAAAGGCAATAAAATAATCACAGTCACTTTCTAATACAATCCAAATCCAACAGCAATTCAAAACATAAGATGAAACCATATCACAGTGTAAACTATATTTTTGCATCTCTCGTATCTATAATAGCAATATGCAAGGTATATTACCTTCGTTTTCAGATGCTTGGCATTTTACTTTCAGTACCAAATCAAAGGTACGTTCTGGATTTTCCCTAGAAGAAGTAAACACCATTGATTAACCCTGTATGCACCAGATAGTGTTTCCATCCTGTCACAACTTTTCCATTCTATTTGTACAGAATAAAAATTAAATAAATTAAAACATTATTAAAACCAGAAATCAGATTAGTTCTAAGGAAGAAGCAAACAGTCACATTTTCCTGTATAGCCTTAAAAAAAATAAGATAAAGTAAAACTGTGATTTATTTAGGTGACACTGTCACTGCCTTATATGTCAAATAGTTTTTAGTTCACTTCATCATACAACACCTAACAGCTGGGGAAAAAAAGTGCTACTAAAATCCTTAGCAGTCAATCTGAAACATATTAATGGAGTCACAGACAGCCTTTTCTAAAGCTACATTCTATTTCTACCTAACAAGAACAGTCCATGATTAGACTTTGATTTTAATTCTACAAATTCAGCCACTACCTTTTAAATGCACATGACTATCACCATAAGGCTGAGAATCACTCACCTTCCTCTTTCACAACAGAGTGATCCTTGACTTCGACTTTAAAGACTGAATCTCAGGCATGATTCTGTCAGTGAGAAAACACTAATACAAAAACTAGGGATAAACACAATCCCAAGTTAGCCAGGAAGATACAGCCTCCATATGGCGCAGCAACCATCATGGTCAGCTCCATATGAAGGCCAATGCCTCTTCCAACTCCCCACTAAGTACACCTCTGATAATAAAAAAACTGTATATGCTAATAGCAATTAGCACTCAAGCAGATCCCAAACTAAATATTTAATAAAAGTGTTCTAATTGCCATTATTATACCACCCACCTCACTTTTCCTAACAAGCACACTGCTATTTATATTAAAAACAAGTGGCATAACCACACCCATATCAATTATCTATTTAACCACATAAAAGGCTCACACCTGAACTCCCTTTTAAGGTAATGCTTCCCCTAAAGTCAGCTGGAGTTTTAGGCAAGTTAAAAAAAAACTAAAATAAAAATCCAAGACTTGATTCCAGGCTTATGGAATGCTTCAGATAAAGCATGCAGCAAATAAACACAGTGTTGTTTCTTTAAAGAAAGTTTTGAATGGAATCCAAAGGGGAAAATTTCAGCTGTCACAAACTACTTGATTCAGTATGCGCTTTCACTGACCTCAGCATCATCATCGACTGAGATATGCAACTATAGTCTCATTCATGTTATGGAGACATAACCTGCCTGTATCACAATTTATCTTTGCATTGTATTTTAAAGCATTCAGTTTGGAAAATCCTCTATCTACCGATCCTGTGTGTAGGAGATCAAATTCTTCTCAGAGTTACAATGGCCTAAATCCAGGATATTGGAGATTTATTCTGGTATTAAACTCCATCCATTGTTCCTCTGGCAGGCAAGCAGGTTCAGAATGAAACTGATAAGGCTTGGCTTTGTTGAGCTACCTACAAAAGCGAACCACAAAAATCCTTCCTTTAAATGCTGTAACATCTCCTCAACATGTTACTCTACCTCATGGGCTGACTTTACACTCTCAAGCCATTTACCCCTTCATTCTGTTCCTAAAATTCAGACCACATGATGCCAGTAATGTGAATTGGTTAGTGTTACAAACACCAAATGAGGGCGTCTACCTCAACTCCTAGCTGAATTACTCTCACGAAGAAATCTCTTTGAAGTAACACTGCCTTCCGTCTTTCACTATACCACTCTAAATCTGCTTTTGCAGAAAAATGCTTCTAAGTTTACTCTTCACATCCCACTATGCTTAGAAGTGTCAAGAATGTGTCAAACTAATCTGAGAATTGTCAGACTGTCTCCCATTTCCTTTACAGCTATCTGGTAGCAGCCTGCTTATTCATCATATATTTACACAGAGACTTTTGTCAATTGCTGAAACCCATGTTTAACATCTTGTTGATTACGCTGTCAGTAAGAACCGGGCACAGCTTCTGATGGGCAAGGCTAAAGAGCAGCGCTTCCAAGCACCCAAAAATCTCTTTCGCGCTTACCACAGCATAATGGCAAAAAGGTGGTTTACAGTTACTGAAGAGGTAAATGTCTTAACCTTCAGCCCACCCGCTGCTGCTGCAGGCAGGGTTACTGCCCAGGCCTGAGGGAGCGCTGGCGGCCGAGGCAGGGTGCTGGGCCTGCGGGGTGCGGCCGCTCTCCCGCCACGCCGGGTGGGCTCCTCAGGAGCAAGTTGCCACCATTTCATGATCGCCTTTCACCGGTCACAGGCCAACGGAGCGCAGGCACCGCTCCGCCCTCCCCTGCGCTCCGCCGGACGCCAGTCCCCGGCATCGACGCCTCTGACCCGGCGAGGCTGACGGTCATAGGGGCGCGTTCCCTACAGCTACCGGAGGGCGATGTCAGGGCAGGGATGCAGGGGCCGCCGGAGGGCCAGGAGGCGGCGAGGGGCGGAGGAGCGGCCGCCAGCTTTGCAGCCACCTCCTCCCCCTGCTCTGGGGCGGGGGGCGCCGCTCCGCCGCTCTGCGCGCCCCGCTTCCTCGGCGCCGCGGGTCCCGCCTCGCCCCGGCCCCGCTGTCACTCAGCGGCCGCGGCGCCCGGCCTCTCGCAAGCTCCCGCCGGGTGGGCTCCCCCTCCCCTCCTCTTTCCTTCCTTCCCTCCCTGCCTGGCGGGTCCGGCAGGCCGGGGCGGCTGCGAGGCCTAGTAACTGCCTGCCCGTCGTGGAGCTCAGCTCGGCCCGCCGCGCCTGACAGCCCCTCCGCGACCCCCACCCCGCGGCTGCTCGTCCGCCGCCCCCCACACTCACTTGAACCTGCTATCCATGGTCACATCGCGGGCCCCCGGCGGCTGCTCCAGCGCCCCTCAGGGAGAAGCGCTCCGCCCGGCAGGGGCGAGGGGGCAGCGCCGGCCCCTCTCCCTTCAGCAGCGGGGGCGGCTCAGCTTTGCGGAGGAGGCGGCGGCGGGCGGCGGCCCATGGCTGCTCCGCTCCCCTGGCTCGGGCCGCGACTGCAGTGGAGCGGCGGCACCGCCTCCTCCCCACCGTTTCTCAGTTCCTGTTGCAGTCGCTCCGGCACCTTCTGGGAACCAGGAAGCTCCGAGGCGGCCCGAGGAGCCGCCGTGGCTGGTATCACCTGAGCCCGGCGGGGGAGGGCCAAGGGGTGAGCGGGAGGCGGTGGGGAGCCGCGGGACCTGCCCCCGGCAGGGACTGTGAGCAGCCACTGGCCTCCGCGGCAGGTGCGCAGGGTTAGGCCCGGGGTGGCTACAGTCCCTTCCCGGTGGCCGGCCTGGGCTCAGGCCCGGGCGTAGACCCCTCGTCGATGGGGTAGGGCAGTGTACAGGTACAGCAGCATTGACAGGGGTCATGTTTTACCACACGGACACTGTCACCCGCTGCAAAATAAGCTCCTCGGGTAAGTCCTGCGAGTGTGTTAACCTACACGTCTTAACATCCCTTTTACATTCTTTATGCACAGCAGGAAAGTGGAGCTTTTCATACTAAAGGTCATAAATGTTTATTTGACCTGCAGTAATCTGTTTAGCTTTTATCGAGTGCTAAACAAACAGTCTCCCAAACTGCTGAAGACATGATACAGTGGGGGAAGGCGCTGGAGTAAACGCCCTCCCCTGTAAACGGCCATAAAAAAGCTTCCTAGCCTTGAGTGTTTCCAGTGAGTTTGGAAAGGAAATAAAAATAGCACCGTCCTTGAGAGGCTTCCAAGTCTTATTCATTTGAGAGTTACTGAGCAGCCAAATTCCCACCTACACCAAGTTTCCCTCACCAGCATAGTATCAGTGCAATGAAAAAATGCATAAAATAGATTCTGTGATTCTGGGCCAAAGGAAAACGTTCTTTTCACTCTTCCTCTAGAAACTAATCATTGTATCAACTGTTACAGAGAAGAAAAAATTCAAGCCAATTACATATTAAACACATAAAATAACATTAATGTATTACTGAGGCTGAAAAATCAAATATTTGAGAGTCAGGAAATTACAAATACTAACCTCTCCAAAGCAATATTGTTTTGGCTTCATTACACATCCTACACACCTCAGAGGATATAGAATAAATACTAATAAAACGCATAGATGTGCAGTGAAAATGACTGAATGTTGCAGCAGAAACCTTAGCTTTGGCATTTTCTTGGTTTTCAAGTACTTACTTTCTCAGCCTTCATTTTGCAATCATTCTTGGCTATGTTTTAACAGTCAGGATTTGCAACTGCCAGTGAAGTAAATGAAATTGTTTGGGGCTTTGTATCCGTAACACATAACCACTAGATTCACATAACACAGGGTTTTTTTAAGAAAAAAAATCGTGTTTATTTTTGTATGCCATAGAAGCCTTTGAAGTAGGCAGCTTTCACTTGTCCACTGTTAAATTTAACTTCTCTGATAGGATCAGTCTGGAGGAGTGGTGCCCATCCCTGGTCCCCCCACTGTGATGGGAAGAGGAAGGCAGTGACCCTTCAGCCCCCAGAGCTGCTCAGCTGCAGTGCCTGTGGCAGGCTGGCTGCATCCTGCATGAAGGGACGCTGCAGAATCAAAAGGGCTTCAGCAGCAGCCACCAGTAAAGGTGGGTACACAAGAAACCACGTGTGGGGAGGGAAGGTGGTCACAATCTTGTGTGTACATCTCTCTACTTCCTTTCCACCTTCCATCTCTCTGTAAAGCACACAAAATTTGAAACTGCTGAAAAAAAAGGCCAATAATTTAGCAATATTGAATTGTGATTCGATGGTTACTAAGACATTTTCTTTGTGGAAAAAGCTCCATTTGAAGTGTTTCAGAAAGTGGCAAAGTGCTAGTTTTCAGGATTTCATTAAATCTGTATTTTGGATTAGATTAAATACTTTTTAAGCCTACCATGAGCTTGTTTCTCTCTTCTCTTAAGCTGCTGATGCTTGCTGCTTTTACAGGCATATGGGTAGTCTAGCGACCCAGCAGGGTGATCTACTGTGTGATTCCAGCTAGTCTCTGGGATTGGTGTCTGTCTTGGCAGATAAAACCATCAGATCCCTTGGAATTTCTTGTATTGTATTTGAAGAAAAAATAGATAAGATTCTTTCCTAAAGTAAATATATGCTTTGTCACTAGAGTAAATTGTCTGGATGCAGTGACTAAATCTCTCCTGCCTGGAAGAGCAGGAAGAGCAGAGAAACTTCACATTTAAAATAGAGGGCATACTAGAGATTAGATGAGGTTCACATATCTAAGAGCTATTATTTCATTCTCTGTGAAAACTTAAGCAGACATCTATGCACAGGTTACACTTAGTTCATATTTTTAACACTGCTTTGCAACACAGCAGCTTTTAATGAAAGACATTGTAGGAGAGTCTAGTGTTCTAAAACCACCTCTCGGTGCTGCCTTGTTTTCACCTCTTCCCCTTCTACTCATCCTTAATGGTAGCTTGCCAGCAGTGATCAGTCATCTTTGTAGCACAGTAGTCACAGAATCAAAGAATGTTAGGGGTTGGAAGGGACCTCAAAAGGTCATCTAGTCCAACCCTCCTGCCAGAGCAGGATTACCTAGACCTGGTCACACAGAAGCACGTCCAGACAGGTTTTGAACATCTCCACAGAAGAAGACTCCACAACCTCTCTGGGCAGTCTGTGCCAGTGCTCTGGCACCTGAACTGGGAAAAAATTCCTACGTGTATTCACACAGAACCTGCTATGCTTCAGCTTACAGCCATTGCCCCTTGTCCTGTCACTGGGCTCCACTGTGAAGAGCCTGACCCCATCCTCCTGACACCCACCCTTCACATGTTTATAAGCATAAATGAGGTCACCCCTTAGTCTCCTGTTCTCCAAGCTAAAGAGACCCAGCTCCTTCAGCCAAAAGGAAACGCAGAAGGAATATGTTCCACTCCCTTAATCATCTTTGTGGCTCTGCGCTTGGACTCTTTCAAGCAGTGTCCTATCCTTCTTAAACTGAGGGGCCCAGAGCTGGACACAATATTCCAGATGCGGCCACACCAGGGTAGAGTTAGAACCTCCTTCAAACTACTAACCACATCCCTTCTAATCCACCCCAGAATCCCATTGGCCCTCCTGGCCACAAGAGCACACTGCTGGATCATGGTCATCTTTCCACCTACCAGGACCCCCAGGTCTCTTTCCCCTTCACTGCTCTCCAGCAGGTTGGTCCCCAACCTATACTCATACATGGGGTTGGTCTTTCCCAGGTGCAAGACTTGACACTTGGCCTTCTTGAATCTCATTATATTTCTCCCTGCCCAACTCTCCAGCCTGTCTAAGTCTTGCTGAATGGCAGCACAACCCTCCGGTGTGTCAGCCACTCCACCCAGGTTAGTGTCATCAGCAAACTTGCTGACAGTTCACTCTGTTCCCTCATTCAGGTTGTTAATGAATACATTGAAAAGTACTGGTCCCAGTACTGACCCCTGAGGGACTCCACTAGACACAGGCCTCCAACTAGACTCCATCCCTCCAACTAGACTCCATCCCATTAACCACAACTCTCTTCCATCCTTCAACCAGTTCACAATCCACCTCACTACCCGATCATATAGACCACACTTCCTCAGTTTAGCCACAAGATGCTTTGGGAGACAGTGTCAAATGCTTTACTGAAATCAAGATAAACCACATCCACTGCTCTACCATCATCTATCCACCTGGTTATGTTCTCATAAAAGGCTATCAGGTTGCTCAAGCGTGACTTCCTCTTGGTAAACCCATGCTGACTGCTCCTAATGACCCCCTTATCCTTGATATGCCTAGAGACAGAGTCAAGGATAAAGTGTTCCATCACCTTTCCAGGGACGGAGATGAGGCTGACTGGTCTATAGTTACCTGGGTTCTCCTTCTTGCTCTTTTTGAACACTGGAGTGATGTTTGCCTTCCTCCAATCCCCAGGCACTTTTCCTGTCCCCCAGGACTTACCAAAGATGATGGAGAGGGGCCTGGCATTGACTTCTGCCAGCTCCCTCAGCACCCCCAGGTGCATCCCATCAGGTCCCATTGATTTATGGATGTCCAGATGGCTTAATTGCTCCCTAACCCAGTCCTCATCAACCAAGAAAAACTCCTCCTTTATTCTAACTTCATCTGGGGTCTCAGGGGTCTGAGGCTCCTGAGGGCAGTCTCTAACAGTGTAGATTATAATGTAAAGGAGACTTAAAACTGATATAGATATTTATAGACACTAGTCAACTCTTATATGCTGTCAGTAAATCTGGACCTGCAAGTCTTATTTTTCTCCCAAATTGATCAATGCTTTGCAGTAAGAGGCATGAAAAACACTCAAAAATCTATTTCATCTAAATTAGGTAAGAAGAGCGTGTAAGTGTCATAGAGGAACTCATCTCAAGGATCAACATAAAACTTACAGTATGCCTTTTAGTTTGCAAACAAATTCAAGATGGAAACAACAGGAAATGTAGTTCAAAACCAAACAAAATCCAAAACCAAGAATTCACATCCTTTCTAATATGGAGCAATTTGCCATTCTCTGCCAAATTAAAACCATGTGGGTTTGTGTCTACAAAAGTGATGCAAAGCAGGGTTAGCATCTCAAAAAGGGATATGAGAAACAGACAAGTAATGGCTATGCATCATGTTGCTTGGAAATGGTGGTGGAATTGAGAGAAGTTCTGTGAGAATCCAATTATTTTTTTTAAATTGAAACAATTACACACACATAGTTAGTGATTTTCTTTTGGCAAGGAGAAGGTGGAAGGGACAGAGAGAAGGGAAAAGCACAAAGCTTCTGAAGATATGAAATATTCTGTTAAGCATTTAGCATAGGAGAATTTGAATTCTCCAAATGCAAACTGCAAGCATGCATGTGTTGTGTGAGGAGATTCACAGGGAGCACAGGAAACAAAATCTACCCTGCAAACAGAAAGGTAACCCTATGAAATAACAGGGGGTTTAGGAATCAGTAGCTGAGTCCACCTCTATACAGGTCTAAATCTCCTGCCCCAACTAACTTCAGCATGGCTCTTTGCTGCCCAGTTTTGAAGTAGAAAAGAGCTCTCATCATCTCTGTTAAGATAGAGCCCATGCATTGTGAATTAAGGGATCTGGAATAACACAGAAGTTTTCTTTGGCCAGGTATATTTTATCTAACAGTATAATGTACTACTAATGAAAGTAGTTTTCCTCTTAAATGCTGCCAAAACCCATAAAGGGGTTTCCTTCAGAACATTGTTAGCAGAGCTTGCTGAAAAAGATGTTCTTCCCTGGGAACACCAATGCATTTGTCAAAAATGGCCAAATCAAAAAAGATCCCATTCTATAGTTATAGCAAAATATTTCTTGGAACACATTCATCTGATTAGTAAATTGTACCTTGTACTAACACATTACTTCTGTGTCTGTTTGTACTTGGGATCACTTTTAGTCCTCTTTCCTGCAAATAAGTTACTGTTGGTTTATGTTATGTCAGCATCTATCAATACATCTTCCAATATAATCACCTTGTCAGACCTCACAGATTTGGACAACGTTTCTTAGAATGACACACTGACCTGTTTGCTGTTCATTTTGATGGGATTGCAGGTTATTTTTTGTTATCAGTTTGTTTGAATCTTACACATCCTCATCCCAAACTGTAAATGAGTGGCAATGTAATCTCCCTATGCAGAGTTCTCCAAACTCCCAAATGCACAAACAACAATTTCCCCATTAAACTTCTTAGCCTTAATACTGTCATGAGACAATATTTGAAAAAGAAAATACTTTACCTTTAAAAAACACTGGAGACCTACATTAGGTCATTTCATAATTCAGCTTCTTTAAAGATAGTAATTCATTTAGAATAGGTTTCTTCCAAGAGCCTATAAAGTTTATTAAATAAATATATTCAGTAAATACATGTCCACAAATATTCTACATATTTATTGACTCCTTGAATAATCCATCTAAACACCTTTTTTCATCTTTCAATGTTACTCGTTCAAAAAATCTAGGTAAAAATCTTAAGTTCTCCTGCTTAGGAACAGATGATGATTTCAGAAAAACATGAGCAAAGGCGACACCTTGAAAACATATAGGTGTGGCTGGGTAGGACTTTTGTGTGAAGGTTGTGTTGGGCTGTCATTAATGTTTGGGGATGCAGCATTCCAGCCATGCTATGTGCAAAGGCTAACCTACCTAAACATGCATGCACAGGTAAATGAACTCGTTAATTAATCAGTGAACTCCCAGGGAGAGATAATTGCTTGGACAGAAATGAGGATTCCAGGCTTTCTAATCAGTGCATCCCACCAGCAAGACGAAGGTCTTCTTAATTGAGGTCATCTTTAACTGCAAGTTTAACAAAGGAGCTGGGGGAACTTTTATTAATATATCTTCAGACTACAGAGTTTAAAGAGCTCTGTAGAGCTCAAAAGAGGACTCAAAAAATTTAAATGTTGATGGTATGGCTGTATTAGCTCAGCATTTGTTTTGCTGTTAGTATTTGCAAACCCTCAGAGGCTGATCTGTAATACTTTTTGTCAGTTAGATTTGCACCATAATCTACAGAAGATGTGAAGTCTGTAAATATTTACAAGCCAACCAGACATTTGCTCTACCATGCAGTCCTAATGTTTTATCAGCAGTTTGGATGTAAATTAATTTAGAAATTAAAAATAAATATTTCTATGCATACTAACCTCAATTTGTAGACAATTTAGAAAATTATTTGGGTGGTTTTCTACCATATTCAGACATGACAGCTGGCAGAATCTAACAGTAGAACAAACCACCTCTCAGCTCTGCTGCCCAAATCCAGCTTTCAGCCTACAAGTACCAAGTGCTTTCTAGTGGATGTTGATTACTTACAGGAGTGTTTGAAAACAAGCAATGCTCTTTGCCCAGTTGCAGTTTAGAAGGAAGTCTGACACCTTGCAACCAGCATCCCTCTTAGGAAGTTCAGAAAAATGAAAGACTGGTGAAAAACTGTTCTCTTCTTTATATTAAGAAAAAGTAAAAACAAAATAATCCCTCTAAGTAGAGGTGTGAGGAACATTGATGGCAATACTAAAGGAATATAAGCAATTCTTTGCCACAGTTAGTGATTCTTGTGTAGATTTTTTCAGCCCAGCAGACAGTTTTCTTAAGGATTAATTTTTTAGTGAAGCAGCAGGGTCAGGTGGTATCTTTCAATATGCATGTGTTTTCAGTCAAAGGAAATCACTCATTCAAGTCATTTGCAAGTAAAAGTTTCCTACCAGATTGAACGTTTTCTTGCTGAATAAATTCAGTTCTGTTTAGGCAAGGATATACTCCTCACACTTCTCAAATGTATATTTTAAATGTTGCAGCTTGTAAAACCCAATGAATCTGGTCCTCATTAAAACTACTGTGGAATGAGATGTTTTGCCACACTTCAAAGTTATTTTTTTAAAAGTACTATTCGAAGCAATAAGAAGTTAAGTTTTGTTATCAATCATAAAAATATTTCATACTATTGTAAACTTCTGAACATAGACTTGTTGCAGTGAGGCCAAATGTATACAAAATTGGGAAGTGAACTTTATCAAAATGAGGACGTGTTAAAAGTCTAGAAGCTGTTTTGAAAACTGTCTACTGTGTCTACCAAAAAATTCCAAATGGAAATAAAGCAATATTAAGTATTATAAGAACAGTTTCCAGCTGTTTGTTTGCAATGGTTAAGACCCTCTGTATACACTGGAATCATTATGAAAGAGTATACACTGACAGATGTTTTGTGTGGAATTGGATGACAGCTATATCACTGAAATATCAAACATATCTTCTGCAAGTTTCTTTTTTCAGAGGTATTAGGACAACTGACCTAGTTATCTTTGCGCTAAATAACTACAACAACTGTTTGCTCAGACACATGCTTTTAGATCCCTATATGTATTTGTCATTGACTCACCACTGGATCAGATACTGATGGCACTAAACTGGTTGAGAGATTCTAAGCACAACACAACAAATGTAAACATGATCTCCATTAATTAACTAACACAATAAACTGCCACAATTATTGGCCTGCTGACTGAAGAAATTGAGTTTAATATCTGGATAGAATGAGATTGGAAGAAGGAAGTGACAGCTCAAGAAAATCAAGACCAATGGGCTATCCTTAGGACAGTACAGCCCTATTACAGTCATGCATAATCCAACTGATGACTTTAATTACTGGACCTACTCCAGCTGCCTACCCTAACCACTGGAGCTGCAGATCCAGTTTAAGAGCAGAAGAATGGTAGGGCACCATACTCTTTGGCATTTGAGAAGATGTGCTTAAGGGAGTTCAGAAACACGGCAACAGCTACCCTGTGCAGCCACCTCATCATTTTATTTCAGAGTTTCACTCCTCACTTGTGTGGAAGGGGACATAGGGTACTTGGCAGGCCTCAAATTTTTCTGTAAATCTGCCACAGGATCAGGCCATTTTGTTCTCAGAGTCCCAGGCAAACACAAAAATCATACTGATACTATTTATTTTGCACAGAATTCTCCATCTGTTGCTTTTCTCAATAGTTCTGTTAGAAAGTCATTTTGTTTCATACTCTGTTATATGATTAACTGATGTTGGAGCAGGATAACACATACATGTTCCTGAGAATTGGAAGTGTTGATAAGTGCAAACCTCCATGTGCTGTTCTAGGACTTCCATCCTGACCCTGCACCAAAGAACCTCACTGCCACATGAAATCACACAAATGGGAAGAAACCTCCAGAGGTCACCTGGTCCAGCTTCCTGCTCAGAGCAGGTCACAAGAGAGCAGGCTGCTCAGAGCCACATACAGGTTGCTTTCAACTACCTCCTAGGGTGGAGGATACCACTCACTCCATTGTTTGACCACACTCAGAGCAAAAAATAAGTGTATCAAGTCAGAATTTCTCATAGAATGTTCCAATTCACCTTTACTACCTCTTGTCCTTCTACTGTGGACTTCTGAAGAAGAGTTTAGTTCCATCTTCTCTGCACCCTCCTAGAGCTGTAGTGTGGTTAGCCTTTTTTTGTTCCAAGGGCATGATACTCACATTCAGCTCATTGTCCATCAAGTCCTCTGGGTTTTATTCTGCAATAGTGCTTTCTGGGTAGTGAATCTCCAGCCTGTATTGTATTAGGGCCTTGAGTAAACTCCCCTTTCTAGGATTTTATTTAGTTCAGGAGTTTAGTTGACAGTGTTCAAAGTCAGTCTTTTCTGCTGATCTGAGCTGTTTGTTGGGAAGAAAGCTAGCGGCAGCCTCACAAGGGCTTGCCTGCCTCTCCATCTCTTGGGAGCTGCTTTCAAGCTAAGCTTCTTGTGCTTGGCTTTTGCCTGAGCCACACTTCAGCTGTGCTGCAGCTGTGTCAGTGCCCAGTGTTGTACCTCCTTGATCCTGACCTGCTTACTTGATTTCTTGGCTTGACCTTGAACCTGCCTCATCACAATAGACTTGCTGGGTGGTCACGAGACTGAAGCTGATCACTCTTTCCAGGCATATGCACAAGAAGTCCTCTTGTTGCCCTTCACATCCTTTGCTAATTTCAGCTCAGCTGAGCTTTTGATTTTGCAATTCTTGCTTTGCATGCTCAAGCTTCTATATTTTTCCTGGGCAGCTGTCACTGCTTCCTCCTTCAGTGTGTTTCCTTTCTGCATCCGAGTTCCGTCAGGAGCGCCCTCTTCATCCATGCTGATATTTTGCTATGCTTACTTTACTTTCTGCATATTTCAGTAGACTACTCTTTTGTTCTAAGGAGGTTGTCCTTGAAGACTGACCTGCTCTTTTGGGACCCTTTTCCCTCCAGATCTGTCTTTCATGGGAACTTGCCAAGCCCCACAGTCATTACAGTAAAGGCTGCCCTTGACCTTCACCTTTGCAATTAGTTCTTCCTTGTTTGTTTGTAAAAGGTCCATCAGACCATCTCCCCATACCAGTTCTTTTATCACATGCTTCAAGAAAATGTCTTCAATAAACTCCATAAACTTCCTGGATTGGTTGTGCATGGCTCTGTTACCATTCTAGTAAATAGCAGGCTGTTTGAAGTCCAAGGTCAAAGCCAGGGCCCGTATAAAGAGGCACTCAAATACAGCAGAACTAAACAATAATTCTATTTTGTGCATATAGCATGTTTAGACTCCAAATATACCTTCAAACACATTAGGCTGTACTGACGAGAAACCTCATCATGCACACTTCTGCATGAGCAGGAGACACAGCTAAAGCTGTGGTGCAACTCAGTCCACAGGACAATGGAGACAATGATGAGATTGAGACTCCAAGACAAAAGCTAGAGACATCAAGCAAGAGAGCATCACTCTAAGTCCTAAATTAGGTCTTGACCCTGAAGAAGTAGGGGTTCAGTACATCCTTATCACTACGACTTCTTGGAGTTAATCTCTGAATATTTCTATACATAGTGGCATTAGCAAAACATGAGAACTGAGAGACTGTGTTGAAATATATTTGTATTGAAATCCTCACTTCTACTTCATTTCTGTTGCAATCTCCTGAAAAAAACAAGCAGAAATCTCATTTAAGGACCTTTTACACATTAGCATGTAATTGCACTATATCAAATAGTCCAAGAGCAGGTTCTTTCTACTCTATTTAATCTCCCAAGTTTCTTTGATGCCAGCTGTTAAACATGGTGATTTTTTTCCAGGCTTCTATGGCAAAGTATTACTGACATGCATTTCAAAAAGCATTGTGAAAACTATCATCATTTAGCTCTTCAGTTTGCTCACCACATTTGGTATTGATTATTAACATTCGATTTACATATCTTAATCAGGGCTGGGCCTGTTCCACAGAGAGCAAACCAGGCAATCTGAAATTTGCAAAGTGAAAATATTTTGGAGAGCTTGATAAATATTCCTGGTACCAGCATTTATGCTTAACGTAAGTATATCCATTACTGATACAATCACAATAATTTGTTCCACTTTTCTTGCTAAATTACAAAATATTTTGCACAACAGTTGTTTGGGGTTTTTTTCTCATTTAATATATAGTAAGCTTGTCAAGTTGGAATACACAGGGAATAGTTTTACAAAACAATGTCATTTTTCTTTTTCACAGAACATGTCAACCACTAGCAGATTCAGGAGATCTAATCCATATGAGAATTCCTCAAAAGTGTTACAAAATACAAGCAGAAACTTGCAAAAGAAATGTCTTTCCTCAATTTATAACCTTGGGATGACAATTAGGTCTAATTTATCATTCAGTACAGTTAAAAAAAAACACCACAAAACACTAAACACATAAGCAAAACAAACCAGAAGAAAGAATTCCTTTATCTGTTCTCCACAGTAAAAGTATATGGTATTTCCAGGCACTAATTAAGTGGGAAAAAAATGTTTTGAATTGTAGGACCTCTTTAATAATATTCTAGTTAGCCTCTAGACACAGTATACTGCAACTCTGATGTGATGTAACTTATTTTCAATTTTGTCATATCAGAGTCTATTAAAATTATGTACAGTTCAAAGTGTGCTATATACTCACATCACAGAAGTTGTTTTCATAACAGACATGGTAAGAGGTGCTTGAAATAGTCTAACTGTAGTGCCCATGAACTTACCCAAATGCTTGTGAACCCCTCTGCTGTTTTCATGAGACTGCCTCTGTTAAATGTTACCAGTGAGAAATTCAATTTTTTCATCCTGTGGTTATAAACTTGTAACAGCAGGAACCCAGAGAAATCATTTGCTAAATAACACGTTATGCTCTATCGCAAGGCGCTTTCTGACTTGCTGGGGAAGTCAACAAGTATTTTCAACAAATCTGAGCATTATTCACACAGTGAGTCTTCTTTGATCAGGCAGTTATAAAGCAGAGAAACACAGCCATCCACTGCCAGTAAGGATTTCTATTTTCTTTCAGACCCATTCAGAAACAAAGAGAGCAACTTCTCTGCACTTCTGAAACCAAATATTTGCAGACTTCCACACCCTTCAGCAGAAGAATCCGTGCAAACTGCCTTCAAGGCATGCAACAAATCAGCATCCCTCCAATCCACTCTGCTCTATTCCATGACGTGAAATATGTGACTCGAAATAACCATCTAAGTATGGCAGTACAGAGTTCTGCTACTACAGCTGCTCTCTTCCTAAACTCATCCTGCAGTTAACATCACCACCAATACTAAACCCAAGTGAATTAACTAGGGACAAGCAAGGGTATCCTGTCAATTCCTTCCCTCATTTCCTGGTGACTGTGTTCACAGAAAAGCATCTAAGAGAAAGCATTTGCAGAACCAGGCCATGAAAATATCTGCCAACAGAGAATCTTTTTCTTGACACAATAAAACCAAAATCTCCTCACAGTTTTGGAAGAAGCTACATTAAAAATACGTCCTGCAGCTGGACTGCAAAGCAATTAGGATCCAAAACAAGTAGGACAATCACTGGTTGACCTGCGACCTGGAATAGAATTTTCTCTGTACTTCCTTGCTTCCTTTGCTTTGTTATCTAATACAGGGGATTTACCTCAGCAGAAACAATAGAGCTAACAGGTACTTGGGAAATCATTGGAAAATTTCTCAAGCTCTTTGATAAAAATGTTGCACTTTTTTCCCCATAGGAAAAAGTATGCTTTTTTATAACAAGGATTAACAATGGTACATACAGGGAAGTAGAAAAATATCTTCAAGGCATTGTGATTAATTTCCCTTAAAAATGGGTTTCTCTGTCCTTAGCATTCTTTTAGATTTGATTGCTTTTTCATTTGTACCTATGAAATACATAGTTTGTAAATGTTCTGTCTGTAATGTTGATAAATTACCCTGAGAAAGTTAATTAGCATTTTATAGTTCAAAGAATGCTTTCTTGATTTCTCTGAAATAATTTTTTGGGAAAAAAAATTATATTACTTTTTTTGTGTGCAATCTTCATATTCAAAGAAGTTATCTTGATCTAACCACATTCAGCTCAACTTTGTTCATCCTGATATTTTACAAAATGTTGTTGAAAACATTTTCCTTAGCATGCTTTTTTCTTCCACACTCTTATGTTGTCAAATTCTTTTTTACAGATAGCTCCTTGTCTTCAATTTCCAGCCCTCTGTGCAGTTCTGCCACTCATCGGCTCCATCTTCTGTGCTCCTGCCATCAACTCTCCCAATGCTGGACCAAGGCACAGTTATCAGATAGAGCCTCGAGTGCTAGGGTAAAATTGTGCTTTCCCATTAAAGAAAAAAAAAAATCTTTCACTCAATCTTTCAAAAGCTTTCATTCCCTAGCTTGTATATAAACTCAAATTTGAGAATAATTGATCTTGAAATGTCTGGCTGGATATACAGCCTGCTGAAACAAGAGCAAGAGAGGTCTTTCCATCTATTCCCATAGTTTGTGTGAAACCATGTGGATCCAGCAGGAGACTGATTCAGTGTGTCAGGGGTAAGGGACTGAAGGAGACCTGTACATCCACCCAAACAGAAACACAGAGTCCTCTGCTGTGTCTGAGAGCAATTTCCGGGAAGAGAGAGGAGTTGTGACGATGATAAACCAAACAAGAGAGGAGAAGACAAAGGTCTCTTTGTCAAGTTTCCAAGACACAGTTGCCTTCATCCTTTCTTGGTGTGCAGAATGCTTCCCCTGGCCTCCTAATGAAGCTGCCAAACACCCGCCCTCTTAATATTTCATGCATCATTTCACTGCATAGACCTTTCTGTCCTCAGCACTTGTCCTGTGTCAGTTTTTGTCCACTATATCCTTACAGTCCTAGGGAGTGAGCAACTCCACTCATGAGGCTGCTCTTACAGAGAGCAGTGCTGCCTTTCCCAGTGAATTCAGGAGGGTTTTACACCAGGACTTCAGACTGCAAGAGTGAACCTATGATCTTTTTCATGGGTAAAGCTGCCTGAGCAGATCCTGTCATTAGGGAATCACACCCAAGTTCATAACAGGGATCATTACTGGTTTGTTTTCCAAGTATTAGTCTTAGAAAAAAATCCCCCAAACCTAAGAAATCAACTGATATGTCTGGCAACCCCCAGATCAGCTATTTGTAACAGAATTAAAGTAATCCACACCAAAAAGTTAGACACAGTTAACACTATTTCTATCTGTTGCACCTTCATGCAGAGAAGAGTGCTCCTTTGTGCAGCAACAGGAAGCTCATTTTGTGCTCATTCAGATGCACTTTATTACCAAATGAGTCACTGTGGTTGTCTTCTCTCTCGCAATGAGTTTATCTTAGCTTTTTCATAGCTTTCACTTAGCATACATGAGCATTTTTTACATCCATTTGTAAAGTGCAATGTTATGTTGATAATGTTTCTAATTTGCAGAGCAGCCTCATTTTTTAAAAAACCATAGCAGACTGTATTGCAAGGCAGGGAAGAGACATGTTGAAGGAGATATTATGCCCCATAACATCAGTCCATCTTCACAAAAGTCAGGTAATTTATGCCAGCTGAAATTTTGGCTTTGTATTTAATGCTTCCAGTAAGAAACTACGAAAACAATAGGGGGAGCAATGTAGAGAGTTATAAAAAAGCTTTGGAATTATTATTTTAAGATTTCATTTCTGCATTTTTGTATAAAACCCAAATGTTTACTAATCAGGTCAAGACGTGTCTATTCAGGAGTCATCACAGTATTGTTGAAGAATTTGGCAAAATTCTCAGATCTACTCTCATGTATAGCAATTATTGCCAGAATGCTCTGTCATTTTCCAAGAAATGTGTATTTCTTGGACTCGTTGTCCCAGCTGGTTTATTGATTTCATGGTTCTCCTTTCCAAGTCACTGTTCCAGCTCATTGATGATTCTATCCAGTGCTGGTTACACAAAATGTTGTTGAAAGTCATCTTCACTTTGAAAAGCCAAGTGTTGCCCAGTATTTTTCATTGACAGATATACTTAGCCAAGATGACAGTCTTTGAATTTTCTACTTCTGTGTTTTTTTCCACAGAAGGCAATGAGCTGTTTGCTGTAATAAGCTGTTCTGTTTTGCCTATACTTATGGCCATAATCCATGCTCTAAGTCACTGTCTACATTATTTTAACATAAATTCCCTTCCAAATGTTCTTCTAATTCAATGGCATGCTGTAAATCAAATACTATTATAACTGCCTTGAGACTCTACTGTAGCTCTTCAAATATACTTTTTAAAAGTACAGACTTTATGGAAAGCTTCAGGGTAAATTTACAGCATGATACACAAAGACTTAGTCACAGGATAGAATTCTGTATGCAGAGGAGCTTAGTAGCTTGATCCTCTCAACCACACAGGTGGTTCACTTTAGAAATATATATAGTCCCACTGAACCCAATGTAATTATGCATGTGCTTAAGGTTAAGTACATGCATAAGTATTTTCAGGAATATTTCCAGTATTCCCATTTATCTAAACAGCTACCTTTAGCAACTGACTTCAACTTTTCTCTTCCAAAGTGCTTCATGTGCTTCTGGGGTTGCTGGCAGATTCCTGAGGTTGGCAAAGCTTGCTAAAAAGAATCCACTAGCTTGGATCATCAAGATACTGGCTCCAGCTAGAAGCACTTTAGTAAATGTGACTAAGAAGTGGACCTGGGTGATAACAGTTTGACACAAACAGTCCACAGGGGTAAGTTTAGGGCCATGCCAGTTTGCTTTTACAGTTTAGGATGAAGAGGTATGTTACAGGTTTGCAGAGCTTTATTAAGCAAAATGGAATATAGGCAAAGGCTGTGCTACTGCTTTTCTTCCCTCACCTCCAGAAAAAAAAAAACAAACCCTCATTGTCATCTCCATGTCTCACTCTTGCTCCCCACTGACAAAGAAGGCTACTTTTGCCAGGCAGCCTCGGAGTGCTTCTTTCTCCGCTTCATATGTATGCCTGAGGCTTTAAAACCTTTCTACCCTGCTGATCAGAAAGGATATCAAGCTGACAGCCATGATGATGAAGACCAGGAACAGCATGAATAATAGTCCTTGTGGCTTTATATAAACTAATATATCAGATATTTTCCAAGAGATTTCTACCACTGCACAACAGCTCCACTTTCAACCTGCAGCTGGTCTCTGGGTACACGATTACACAAACCAACCAGGACTAGCCCTGAACAATCATAATGAGGAATAAAGAGCCTACACTTAAAACCCTAACTTTCTGATCATCTTGTCAGGAATAATAGGCTCTGTAAGAGACAGGACATACTGAAAATGCTAAAAAAGTTAAATTGGCTAATATTTGTACAGCAGTTTTGCTGTACAAGAGAGAATGTCTCAATGTACTTGCCTTCTGAAGGAGTCCCAAAGGAGGAGTCCAGAGTGCAGTTCACATCTAGATTGTCTGATTTATGAGGCTCCGCATCTGTTGAATTCAGCAGCCTACAGAAACTAATCCCAACATGCTACCATCATGAGAAAGCTAAACATAACTGTATTTCCCAGGCAGAGAACTAATACCTGAAAAGTTAAACAATACACTGCAAAGCACTGAGCAAGATATTGGCAACCACAAACCATGTTAATGCCACTTCTGCCATGGTATTTCAGATCAGTGTCAAACACTATCATGAATGATTGCTTATTTTGTCTGAAAAAAAGCTTCTTCCAACTTAACAGAACTCAGGTAACAACCCATCCTTCCGCAGTCTTAGTTGTTCAGTGGGCTTTTCCACACAGTTAATAATAGTTAATAAAATAGTTAATAATCACAGGTAGTTTTATTCATTTTAAGGCCAGCTGAGATCATACTACAAGTTTAATAATGTTAGCTGGAGGCCTCATGCAACTACTTTCACCTACACAGATAAGGTCTTGCACCTGCATAAGCAATTTACACTCATTGAGATGATGTATTTGTCTTACCCATAAGAGTGTGTAAGGTTCTGGAATCCTGGTAATCAGGCCTAACTGCTCACTAGATACACCCAAGTTTGTATATAAAGTTTCCATGTAGCTTAAAATGGATGCCTGCCCTTACTGTCATTTGTATAATAAAAGAAATCTGAAGAGAAAAAAAATGAATGAACACAGATATCGTACAGCCAAGCGACCATGTCACCCTCCAATCCAGGTACACATAACTATTGATTAAGAAAGAAAAGATACTTAAAAATACTACAGAGAAGTAGAATTATTTGTCAATTATATAATAAACTATAATGAAATAAACAAGGACATAGTTAAAGATACACAATTTTATTTAAAATATGGAAGAAGCAAGAGAAGATAGGTTATAGAAAGGACAACCCAAAAACCTATTATTGTAACCCTTTCTCTTATTACGAAGCAGAAAACAGGAATTCTATGATAACTAATTTTGTTTTGTTAATAATAACCACTGTTTTCTACTAATGATTTGATACTTATTCCTGAACATGGCAGCTGACAGATTTCTTTATGAAATAATTATCAAACTAACAAACAAGGCTATTTTAGACTTTTAGAAATTATGTTATAGGAGAATTCTACATGCAAAATACATTTGAATTCATCTGAACTTGATTCCAGTTTAGTTAAACAGAAAAACTATATGATTTTTATTTCAAAAGGGCAAACTTTAAGGAGGCTGATTTATGTAAGCTTTCCTGAAGAAGTCAAGAATATCAACAGTAATGAGCTGAGGAATTTCCTTAAAAGAAATGTGCTAAAACTGTCTGGAACTGTTAAGTGGGGCAAACTATAGGGAAAGGACTTCATCAATAGCCAGGTGATTACCATTTCCAAAAGTGTTTTGGGAGCAAGCACAGAAGCTGGTACAAATTTGTAAGAGCAACATAGCAGTTGGTAAAAACAGTCTCACACCAGGTGAGATATTTCTAGTAGGAAGAAGCAAGTGGTTCATGTAGTTTAGGAAAACAAGGGCTGTGAGTACAATTGATCTGGTTCCCAACTGCATTGGGAAAATTGCTACCGCCAAAAGTTATTAGGCTATGTTATAATATTACAATACCAACAACACAAGGGACCAGGCTCCTCCTTCATGGAGGTCTAAAGAGGAAATTAGTTTTCTGTTTAAAAAAAAGATTTAAAACAGCTTACTCATAGGGGCAGAGCAAGCAAAAACCTAACTAGTTTTACAGTAAATTGTGAAAGGATAATGACAGTGTAGCTTCTTGTGTCAGGGCAGAAGACAGCAATTGAAAAGGTCATTCCAGACCTAGGGCCAATGCTCCTATCTTTAGCTTAGTGTTTTGCCCTATTCTAAATACCCTAATAAGTAAATGTAATTTCTCATACTTTATCAAGTTGTACAACACATCTTCAGGGAAAATAATAACAAAGCTCTTGTGCATGTTTTTTCCAGAGCCAGGAACTGGAGCCATGGCATTTGGATGAAAAAATCTTTTTTCTTGCCCAGTTTTCTTCTGTGGAGCCAAAGTGTCTGATTCTGCTGGCATCCAGTTTCAGTTCTGATTTCAGTCTAGAGAACCTGGTAACTCTGGGCTGTGATCTTTTACACCACAGAATTTCTCATCATCTTTGTAGCCAAGTATATCATCATCACTTCTCACAGTAAAGTAATGCTGTTGTTTCAGATTGCTTCTCACTGTACTTTGCTATTCTGAAGTTCATAGAGCTGACATATAAACTGTTTTTCTCCTTTACTTCTCTCTTTCCCTGATTGTACAAAATTACTCTAAAGAATCACGTCGTCTGTTTCAGTCATCTTTGTTTTTGGCAAGTAATGTTTCAATATCCATTTCCTGATCCTATTCCTAAACAATCATAAATAGAAAAATGTGAGTATAAATATGCCAGTTTTAAGCCAATGCCAAACGACTCTTACATCCCCAGTGTCCTATATAATATCAATATAATCAACATTTCAAACCCTGCAAAAGGTTTTTGCGTTTCCATTGTCACTATAGGCTCCAAGAAACTGAGACTTTTTGTTCTACAGCACACCAGGCAATCCAGCTTTAGATTTTAGGCTCAAAAAAATAGAAACAATGACCACATTTTTTAGATGGCACCAAGCTGTAACAGACAAATGTAAACCTCATGTGGATAAGCATCTCTTATCCCATGGTCTAACAGGAGAACAAGGTCAGGCTCTCCTCTAACTTAGGGAAAAGAAGTGTTCATTTGCAAGAACACTAGGGTTTATAATGACTGAGATGCAGATTTCTGCATCATTTGATAACTGCATGTTCTTAATCTTTCTCTTGATAAGTCTTGAGCTACTTTCTCTTTTAGTGTCCTCCCTGGCTGAGGGAGCACTTCCTTTTGTTATTGATCAGGGAACATGTATTTCAGCATTTGCTTTCTCAACAATTAAAAGAAAAAAAGGCACCTCTATAGCATATGCAGCTTGGTATTTCTCCAGACCACCAGAAAACAAATCAAAAATTTGCACCAGTAAATTGCTGTTAATTCACAGGGACTCATGGTATGAGCAGTGTGATGGTTTAATGGACACCTAGTTTTTATAGTGAAAGATCTTTGATCTCACTCAGCAGATTTTTCCACTGAGTTTAAAGATGTCCGGATTTCATCACAGAATGTTAGGAGTTGGAAGGGACCTCGAAAGCTCATCCTTAAGGATATTTATTACACCAACACATACCTCACAGCCCAGCATCCTTACACTACTTCAGTATGGAGCCCTATCTTGTTTTGGAGTCCTATCATCCTTTGGAAGAAGGATGACTTCAATGAGTCTTGGCACATTCTGTTGCCTATTCACTTTGTGCTGGTACCCACATCCTGGTCAAGCAATACCTGCGTGATGGACAGGGAAATTATACCTTTCCTAGCAGTAAAAAAAAGCCTAAAAATGTTTCCTGAGTTAGTTTTCTGCCAGTTTAGTGGGCTGAATCAGCTCCACAGATGGTAAGGCAATTTCCAGAGCTGGTAGAGAGGGAGCAGGATCACATCTGGCCACACGCCACTCCAGCAACTCCACCTCTGAGGTGAGGTAGAGTTTTCCACAGGAGACAGAAAAGACTAAGAGTTACTGAGAAGTGCAGGGTCAAGAGTAATGGCACAGCAGATGATTTCATTATAAAACATTTAAAGTATAATTTGTCTGATGCAGAAGTTGAACTTCTGTTTGAAGAAGATTGTATTTTGTATTCTACTAAAGTAGCCTTTTAGAGATTGAGAATTCATTTGGTGTGCTTACCTTGAGGAAGAGCCGGAGCCATTCTCATTTCAATTCTCTCAGTCCTTGGCTTTCACCACACACACTAAATTATAGCTTCCCAAACGGTGTATGTAAGCACAGGAAAAGCAATTGCCCACAAGCAAGCATGCACTAAGGAGAGGGATCAGGTACTGGCACAAACATCCCCTTTCAGACCCATAATAGGTCACTTCATTGTCCCCCTGCCCCAGGTCAGGCATGGCTTTTTTAGAAGCATCAATCCCTTGGTCAGTGAAAAGGGCTGTTTGCTCCCAATCCCATGGTGTTGCAGCAGCACAGCACTGGTGCTCAGGGGAGGCACTGAGCAGATGCTCTGTATTGCTGCTTGGTATCCTGGGTTCTGGGCGTTGCTTGCTGCAGCTGCTGCTACACTGCTCAGTAGGTATTCAATGCACTTTAAATCTGAGCTCAGGTCTCTACCCAGCTGTCCAGTATACTAACACCGAAACAGGATAAGAACTGAACAGAGCAGTAGTTAAACCTGAAAGGAAGGTGGCCCCATTTCCTCCATCACAGAAAGCAGCTCCCAATGTGAGTTTTTCCCCATTCAATTGAGCCACTTTTTCAGAGGAAACGAGATGCAACCCGCATGGGCAGGGCTGCCACCACCATCAAGGTTTCAAGCTCCCAGCACACCAACAACACAACTACAGCAATTGCTTCCCAAATATCTAGCTTCCTGGGAGAAAAAAAAAATTTCACCTCCTCACTAATATCATCATTAGATGATGCCAACTTACAGTGCAGCACTAGAATCTTATCTCTGGCCTCAGAGGTATGTTAACTTATTTCAGCATCACTTTACACACGCTAAAGTCAAAGATGTGCTAATGCAACAAGCCGCCCTCAGCTTTGCTGTTCTGCATATGCACGATTATTTGTGCTGAGTCTCCAAATTAGTCTCTTGAGTCTAGATTAATTCACAAAGAAGAGTGCTTGTCAGAGCTACCAGGGTGGATACAGTACTCTTCCAGCATGGACTCATGCCAGGTTCAGTTCGAACCCCAGCTGCAGAGCAACCCATGCTTTCCAAATGAAGGAGGACAAGTTTAGCGGATAACATAGCAAAGCAGAAAATTTCCTCAGAGGTTTTGAAGTTTCTCCATTTATTTTTGTTCCACTGCAGAAATGTCGCAGTCAGTTTCCTGCGTCCCAGATGACTGACCAAACTGCTCAGGATCACAAAGCTACCCCGAGGGCAGTTCCTGAATTGTCACCAGGTACCAGAAAACTGTCATGTCAGGTTGTGCGTGACTTCAGATCTTGGGGTCTTGAATGCAAGCACTAGACTAACCTCCATTTCTCTTTCAATGAGGCTGTAGATAAAGGGTGTTTAATCCCACTTAACTTGCATTATAAACATAATTCCTATAAAGAATTTAATTTGACAACAAGATAAGTAGAGATTTTTCTAAAATGCTCTTTCACTGAGCTGCTGATTTTAATAGGAGTTTCTATGTAAATTCTTAATTCAGACAAGTTTTCATTAAGTTCTCATTCAATTTTCTTATCAGGGCCTGAGGACACCAACTGGCTGTGCAGCCATTTCCCTCACTGCTGAGGAATTTGCTGCCCCTGCTCAGTACCTGTTCAACCTGGGATCAGACTTGTGTGGAAAAGCACCATAAGAAACCCTGCTGCTTCACTGGGGAAGTGGTTTAGTTTATTTGAGAAAAAGCTTTCTGTTAATCTTTGTCATTGCTGTGGTTTAAACCCAGCTAGCACTTAAGCACCACACAGCTGCTCACCCACTCCCCCTATCCCATTGGGATGAGGGACAGAATCTAAAAAAAAAGCTAAAATTCATGGGCTGAGGTAAAGACAATCTAATAGGGCAGAAATGAAAGGGAAAATAGTTAAAGTGAGAATATACAAAACAAGTGATGCACAGTGCAATTGCCCACCACTTGCTGACCAATGCCCAGCCTATCCCCAAGTCAGAGTGCCCCCCCAAACCAACTTACCCCAGTTCAAATAACAGGTATGACATCACATGGTGTGGAATACCCCTTTGGCTCATCTGTCCTTGCTGTGTCCTCTCCCAGCTCCTTGGGCACTCACAGCCTCCACTGGCAGGACACTGAGAAGCTGAAAAGTCTCTGATTTAGCATAAACACTGATTAGCAACAGCTCAAACATCAGTGTATTACCAACATTATTCTCATCCTAAATCCAAAACAGAACTGTACCAGCTACTAGGAAAATTAACTTTATTCCAGCTGAAACTAGGACAGTCATGAGAGCAACTATAAACATCAGTATCCAAAATTCTAGTAGTCTCAAATATTAAAATTGTGTTTGAAGAGTTCCTGCAACTATTACTTTTTAATGATACAACATTTAATAAAAATGCTTCAAGATTGTTGCTATGGAGTTCCTAGATCACCTGAAGCTACTGGAATAAGCGTTCTGTAACGTATAATGAATACTGAGGCTCTGCTTAGTTTTGCCCAGGGCTTGTTTTGCCTAAAAATGTTGAGTTTTGTTTTGGGGTTGCTTGTTTCAGTAACATTTGTTGTAATTTTAAAGGGCTTAACAATAGTCCAGGGAGAATTCTAATGCTAGTGTTCTACATTTTTTATACAGCAAGTAGTGAACTTGCATAGTTGATCTTCAACTCATCCAAGATCAATTTTAACAGGAAAATCACCATTGTTTATAACTTTATAGCTAGAACCACTGGCAGGCCGGATGTGGGGAGATAGCCTGATTTGCCCTTCCCCTCGGACACGGGAAAAATGAAAAGGTTCCCTATCCACTCCTGCTTTAGATGAGATGCTAACAAGCAGGGAACCCTCTATACTGTCAAGTCTCTTTCAAAGGAAGCTGAGCACTTAACATTTTTATGAATAGTGCTGAGAGCCAAAGGTATTGGATAAACGTGTCATTTCCATGCAGGTTTATGAATCATTTGGTAGCATGTATTCATCCCAAATGATATGAGAACATCACTTTTTAAATGAACACTGGTGTATGAACCTTATTCACTTTTCCTGATGAAAACAACCACACCTCTCATGATAGCTACCTAGAAGGCATTGCTCCCTTCTCTCATCTCTTGAGGGATGGCCTTCTACTATCTGACAATTTAAATTTGGATGCTTCAGAAAAGCTTAAGAGCTCATCAGTTCCAGGCCTGCTGAACAGATTTTGTCAAGCTTTTCAATGTTTGACAATGCTAGGTTATTTTCTTTGTACAGATGGAGAATGAAAGCACTGACCAGAATGCAGTGTTTGGTTTTACAAGGCATTTGGCTGCCTACACATACAGGTAATTGTTCAGCACTTCTAAAAAGCATAGAAAAGATATGGGTACTTTTGAAAGCACTCATTTCCATGATCATCATCTTTGTGGGAAGAACATCTAGGTAGGCCAAGTTTTTTTACAGCAGCAGAAGTTATCCTAACTTTGATCATTCCTGAGATGAATCTCCAGTTCACCTCCAGCTGTAACTCTTGAATTCCACTATTCAGAATATTCCAAATCTTGAAATGTTCAATATTTTCAAATAATTACTACAGTCCTTACAGTTCAGTGTTTACTGAAGAAAGTAAACACATTACAGAGAACCAGAAAAAAATGGAGTGGAGCTTAGCTTCTTTATTCACTTTTTTCCAACAGTGGCAATGCTTCTGTATGCTCTTTAGTGGGGATTCAAGAAACCTGAAACATCCAACCACAACAACTGTTACCTCAGACTAAAGCAAACCAGAGCCAGTTAGTTTTGTTTGGCTAACTGCTGATATCCCAGAGATCAATGGCAGAAAGCTCTGTGAGTGTCAATGGGATGAAGACTAATACAAGCTGTAAATAAGCATCAAATCTGAAAATACAGGAATCTGTTCACTAGTAGTATCTTTATATATACAAGATCTACCAGCCAGCATCTTTAAAAGAAGTTTTAAATCCAGTAGATAAAATAGAGGTTCATCTCATAAACAATCCCCCTGGCTACACGTTGCAAGTAATGACAAAGTTCAAGTTAACATTTTTTAGAGCATTTGTAAATTGTAACACCCTAGATTGAGAGTTGTTTGGTGAATGCAAAGCATGTTTATAGTGTATGATACTGAGGAACCTGAAAGCTCTTTGCAAAAACTGATTAGTCATCACAAGTCTCCAGCTCCTGACATTCAGATAATTTTCAGACACAAAAATTATTTCTTTCAATTACTTCCAAAGGCCATGCTTCATCACTAGTCTAGGTTAGATTGGTGGCATGGTTTAGTTACCTGCTTGGGCCACAAGACCCTATAGCTGAAATAAAGGGCAAAAAACGCACAAGAATGCTATTTGAAATCTCCCTTTTCTTGTTCATGCCTAAGAAAAGTATACTAAAATTGTTGGATCAGAATAACATTTTTACTGAGATAGAAAAAAAAAGTACCTTGTCCATTAGCTAGCAATGATTCCCAAAGATTTCATCCCTGCACAACTAAGACTATTCCATTATGAAACACGAATATATTTTGACATGTCTTTTGTCATTTAAAATTATTCTATTCTTAAGAGATTCAAGCAACTATCCCTTAAAGCATGTCAGGGGCATAAGAACAATAATGCAAACAGAAACAAGATCTGAACTCTCTTGAATTTTTAAACTTTTTAAAACATGAGCTTGTAACTGCAAACATGTCTATTTGATATTAAACCATCTGAAATTAGGAAAAAACATCAAAA
Source organism: Galbula dea (assembly GCA_013399015.1). Taxonomy (NCBI): domain Eukaryota; kingdom Metazoa; phylum Chordata; class Aves; order Piciformes; family Galbulidae; genus Galbula; species Galbula dea. The sequence continues at coordinate 989,897 of VWZX01004903.1, read as the reverse complement.
CCATCTTTCCAATTAAGTTATTCTTTGCTTTTTTAAAGAACTATTTAAACCATAATGATAAAAATCACATTTTTCTCATACTGAATGAGATGCACATATGTATTCAGGGGTCATATACAGGATCTGCAATCTTTAAACTCAAACCCTGCTCCAGGTCCTGTCTTGCCTTCTATAAAGAGCTATTCCAGATTTGTAAAACAAATCAGTCTATTATCAAGTTTCCAAAACTTTCAGTCATGGACAAGTGACTGGAGGGAAAAAAAAACAAACCAAAAACCAAGAAGAGTCCATAGCATAGTGTAAAAAGTCACAATACAGCAGCAAGCAGAGCAAGAAAAAATATCTACAGACAGGGTGCACTTAATCAATTAAAAACATTTCATATTTACAAATGCTTAAAACTCAGTAATTCCTGCTATTTGGTTGCATGGATAATCTTCACAAGGAGCATCAATAAGCTATTTATTTGGCACATAATTATTTTATCATTCTTACAGTTCATAACCCATTTACAACCTAGTTGGTGGTCATTGTACATACTACAAAAGATTTTTGCTTTCCTCTGAGCTGCCGGAAAGGGAGACTGAAGCTGCTGTGCATGAGCTCTGGATACATTTCAGTTTGGACTATTTCTTTGACAGTAAAAGACAAGATGAGAGCACAGACAATCCACAGTACTCCAATGAATTAACATCATACGACTTTGCACAGTGGTTGTGACAAGCAATAATTTGAATCCAAACCATGTAGAAGGCCTAATTCTGTTCAGGCATAAATTGGAGCAATTCTATTGAAGCAAATCCAATTTACTGCAGAGGTAGCACAGGATGCACATGCTCCTGTTCTGGGTATTGCTAGTCCCAGCAAAGGACTCTGAAGTTATGGCACTGCCTATAGACACACAGGCTCTGTTTCCTGTAGAAAACAAAGATCACCAACACCTTTATCACAGGGATGGTACCATCCATTGTGACAAATACCAATCCCAACTCACTTCACAGCAGCAACTTCTCTCTATGAGGACTGCAAGCTACAGCTGTAACCAAAAATTGCCCTGACACCTCTCAGAGTTCCTGTTTTAGGATCACTTCCAGCATTGCAAAAAAGCTGCAACGCTTTTGAAGTTCCAACTTGCTGCTGCTGCAGATGGATATCCTCCTGCAACACCTGACACCTACATCACAACAGGCCCTGCTGCTCCATTTCCTACCTCCTCCCCAGCCTTCCCCTTCCTAAGCTGGTGCATAGCCAAGACTGATGGCAAGTTTTTCCTCTTTCTTTTTGCTCCATGTTTACAGCCTCCTCATACTATCAGCACCTCCATAGGCATACAAGGGAGAAAGGTCCTGCGCTCATGATCTAACAGCCTGACCAGCCAAAGTTGCAGAAATTTGCATATGGACCACAATCACCAACAGCACTGCCTCTGTCCTCTATATTTTTTGCCATCCTTTCTTATTCCCTCTGGACATGAGTGGCTGAAGACGTGTGAATTAACTCACCAAGTGCAACAGGATACATTTACATTTTGGCAAAAACTTGAAGGCAGTTGTTTTGCCACCTATGTCTGCTGTGATTACACAAAAGTAATTGCATGCATAATTTGCATATGTAAATTATTCCCCAGATTTCGTTAATCTGTTCCTAAAAATGCTGCCAAGGAAGTGGGAGGTCTGATAAAGATAGATCCAAGAGGATAAATTATTTTTTAATAGAACAATTCTTCCACATTTAAAAGTCTTCCCCCAGGCACTGGTGCACCATTATCAGATTAAGTAACATCTTATCAGGCTATCAGATTATTGTATTTTTCTATGAACCAAAAAATGTTTAATGGGTGTAATTTTAGAAGCAAAAAGATTCATATTACAAGAGATTAATGCTACAAAAAATATCTATATTACTATCTTTCAACAATAAGGGATATGAAGTAATGGATAGATAACCCAGTTACAAAAACGTGATGGTTTTAAAAAATTCAATATGATGTATTTTTAAACCTCACACTGTTAGGTCTTTGAATACACTTCAACCAAAAAAAAGCCTTCTGTTATGCAGAAATGTTGTACAACCTGGCACAGAAACGTGAATTTGATGTTAATTGAAAGAAATCTTGACATCCTCTCACCTGTGAAGCAGGCTTATATTTCATAATGAAACTAGCATTCAAAGTTTTGATGGACAATATCATCTGCTGCCCACCTGAGCTACAATCCAGCAGCAAGCAAAGACACTCTGGTTATGGCCAAAAAAAATAAACTGCTTCTGACTATCACAGCCAATATTCCTTCAGTCTCTGGGCCATGGTGTTGAGTGGCTGGTGCAGTCAACAAAAGGATGAACTTAATGGGAGCAAAGAGCATCAGTATTCACCACTGCCTCAGCAGAGTGCACTGATCACTTCAGTGACAGCATCTTACAAAGGAAAGTCTTGGGGAAAAGAACATTATCTGCCTCCAAGTCCTCACCCTATCTACAACCCTATCTGTTTCTATATTGCACATCCAAGCAGTTCTATACACTAAGAACTGAACTGAGCACAAATTCAGTCTTTAGTTGATTGAGAATAACAAAAAAGACCAAATTGTGTTCTCTAATGAGTAGTATTTTCTTATTCCACGAGTTCTTCTCCTTGCTTACCCAGCTATTCCTCCCTTATCTATGCAGCTCCTTCCATTCTGGTTCAAAGCCAGTCATAATTTATTTTCTTTATTCCATCACCAACGAGACCAACACCATGCAGAAAATCATTGAATAACTCCTCTGAGCAAGATGTTTCAGACTAGGGGCACTTAGCTCAAAGTCCAACCTTGTAATATAGCAATAATGCCTCCATAGGTGAAGTTGAGGCTGTGTCAACTTCATAATTTTAATGCTGTGTCTCATTCCAGGAAGGAGAATTTTTGGAGAAGCTTGAAGATAGACAAAGAATAATAAAACTTAAGGTTTTCTAATAGTTCCTTAATGTTTGTCTTACATCATCGCAGTGAGTCAGTGGCTCAGAGGCTTGTAAATAGCATCCTAGCACAGCTCTTTAGTTATTATTCAGTCAAGCCTTTCTAAAATATTTAAGTAATCATTCTCTATCTCTATTAAAACAACAGATGGAATTCCCAACCTTCAATTTTATGTCAGGATTCTGCAGCAATTTATTAACAGCTTGAACTCTGTTCTCTTGAGGTTTTAACCTGACGGTTGAACCCAATTACATTACAGTCCTTTGTTCATCAAGGGACATATGTAATACGATATTAAATATGAAACAGCTCATGCCTGAATAATGTAGTCTTTGTGCTACAAATTAATGGGGTATGGAAGCCCAAATTTCAAGCACACAAATTGTTCTTAGTTCTGATCTTACATCACAAAAATTCAGGACTAATTCTGATACTATTAACTGACTCGTATAAAACTAGCACAAATTGCAACTGAATCATGGTTTGTCTCTCTTGAGCGACTGTCAAGCCATTCTAAAGCCCTAGTCATGCAGCTCACAGACTGGGTTATGCCCCCCTGAAATAATTATACATTTAAATCAGTATACACCTCCTCCATCTCATATCAGTCCCATCAACACAACCTAGGGGAACCCATCCACACACATAGTATCCAGGCTATGATTCCATGCAGCTCAAACAGCATTTCAGCATAGCATAGAAACCTCCCACAGTAAGAAATCTTATATTTTGCTGTGGCAGTTCTATTTGACATTGTATTTTAAATACATTTTGACAGGTTAACATACTGCTTTTTCATGATGAATTCTCCCTTTCTATCTTATTTTTCCCTCCTTGCCTCATGATGCAATCCTTAAATGTTCATTTTTATGTTTCTCTCACAAATTGCTCCTAATTCTATGCTTCACAGGTGGCACGCCATTCCTGAGCTCCTCCCTCAGGCTCAGATGCTTCTGCTTTGTACCTGTTTTCCAGACACTTCCATTGCCAAGTTACAGGTACCTAAAAACAATTGAGAAGTTAGACTAATAAACACCTGATAACCAAGCAACTTTATCTGCAGAAAATATCACCTTGCTAAAGAGCTGCTGCTTATTTTGAGATAATTTACACGTTCATTCTAAGGTTCAGCATCCATATGAAATACTGCTGTCAAACCTTTCCCTAGTAACACAGGGGATCACATGCATCCATTTTTACATTAAGCTGTAATTACAGTAGGAAAGGAGTATATTTTGAAACATCCAGTACAGTCAAATTAGCAGGCTGTCAGTACACCCTGCATGTAATAAGAGGGACAAGATGAATGGAATTACATGTCCCTCAATGGCAGATCTCAAAAACCCACATCCAAAAGAGGATAGAATCTGTCTGTAGCCCATGAAGGAAAAATAAACACTTCAAAACCATAAATAACTTTGCTGCAAGAGAGATCTCTTAGAAGGATTAATCGTACTTGAGAAGAATACTGAAACTTGACTATAAACAGGGAAACTCACAGCTCAGGTACAGATACCTACAGTGTAGGTGTCTAAATACAGAACAAGTAATTCTGTGCATCATACTCAAGGGGAAGAAGCCTGAATACAGCCAGTTGTTCTGATACTTTAAAATACTACTTGCACCAAGTCTGCTATAAATCATATTAGTAATACTCTCCTTACCTAATAAGTCAAGAGACAGCCAAAGACCAGAACTTCTACTTCGTTAGGTATTACCTACTAGAAGAGCTGTGTTTTTACTGGCAACTGAGATAAAATGTCATTTAAAGGCCAGAATTCTGTTTCTGTCCTGTGAAGTATTTTTGCTGCTGGTTCTAAAAGCTTTGAAACAGACTAGATACCGAAATATTTCGGAGAGCAATAACACTCTTTATAGTTTGGTTATGATGTGCAATTGCCAGTGTTAATCCATACAGAAGTCTTCTAAATCCCAGGCCTTAAGAAATGCTTACCTAGTCCTCCAAGTTTTTGTTTCCTGAAGCCGAGTTGAACTAAAGGACTAGTTGACTAAAAACTTCCTAGAATTCCTTTTAAAACTCATCACCTTTCATATGGAGGGGCCCTCTTTTAACCTTTAATAAGATAAACTTGTGGTTCGTATCCTTTAGATTCTTTAAGTGTGTCATGTTTCTCAAATAGCTTTCTGTATGAATTTAAAATCCAGTCAAAAATCTTGATGTCTGGCTCCATCCTAAACCTTGGTATAGGAGGACTTCAGCTATACCGTTCCAGTGTTTCCACATATTCAACAGTTCCCTTTGCCTGGAAGTAAAGGGGATTACTTAGAAGGGTTAGTCCCTTCCAGTCAAGTCATGAGCATACACAACAAACAAGCAAACCAAAACCTAGCCTATACCCCTTCTCCTGTGTTCCTTCACCTCTAACACTCAGGTATGTTGTAAGACAATTAACCTTTTTTCCCCTTCTACAAAGCATAAACCCAGCAGTGCACCTTTCCTCACAGAAGATATTTCCCCTCTGAAAATCAGTCAGGTATTTTTCCCCCCTTGCAACTCCTCATACAATCTGAGACAAATTGAAACTAAGACTACTATAATTATTCTATTGTGGTTTTTTGTGTTTAGGTAATCATGCTTTATTGCAGAGACAGCTACAGCTCCAAGACACATGCAGAGATCCGTGCAGAGTACATACCAATCTGTCATGTGCTAAAGTAATAATAATTTGAGATTATTAGGAGAAGCATTGGAAGCCCTGCCCCAAGGCAGGGGTGTGTAAGCCTCAGTCAATCCCTTTGTGAATGCATCACTGTGGCACATTATGATACAGAAACAATTACACCAAGTCTTCAACAAAACAAGCATGCAATTTTGACCTGAAATTAAAGTTTTGCTTTTGTGAGAAAGGATATATTGTATTGATGACTTCTTAAAATAATCTTGTAATCTTCTTGCACTGTCAAGCCTCTGCTCTCATCAGCTCTCAGTAGGCTGGCTGACACTGCTGTAGCCTCTCCTTTCCATCTCTGTGAAAGTCTGATGCTCCTTCCTTACCCACATGGGCCCCATCCCACCAGATAACAAGTGCAGACTCTATACCACAGGTGACCTGCAGTTTAGACAGGAACAAGTGAACCAATTAAGAGCTTCCACCTTTCAAAATGCTCACACATTTCTAGACTTCAGGAAATCAATTTTAGAAATGCTCTGCTAAGCCTTTGCCCCATTTACTGCATAGCAGGAGCAAAATCTCAAATTGTGAAGTCTATCTCATCTCTGTCATATCTGCCTGCGGGGAGTGCTGAAACCCTCATGGGACAGGGGGTCAGCAAGCTCAGGTCCTCAGTCTCCTGAGTTGCATACACAGATTTTTTTTCTACTGGGAATTATTGTCCCATATCATCATAAGCAGTGGAATATTGTAACACTTTCCATAGCATAAATGAGAACTGTTTTTAAAAATCAAGTATCTTTAGTTGTATACACACACAAACTTGGACCAGTCAATATCAAGGAAGACAATGAAACAGGTCATTGACAGTTCATTGGTTTAGTCACAGTTGATATTTATGACTATAATTATAGTGCTGGTCAAATCTCTCACTTAAGAGTAAAATATATTTATCCTTTAAAAGAGTGACACAAATGTTTGCATAATCCAACACTTCAAGTACAGACTCTCTCATGTTTAAGACTTGCAGAGTCAGGGTTACTACAAACTCATCTTCTGTATGCTGTCTATTGGACTATTGTCAAACATGAAGTAATTTTGGGCGCTGTTTTTCAAATGCTACAGAGATATTTTTAATGCACATTCTCCATAAAAAAGGAAAAATAAGGTACACAGCTCACTGCTTATGAATAATATTGCAGTAGCAAAACATTAGTAGCTATAAGCACGGTTGTGTGGTTAAACAGTAAACTGCATATGAAAAAATAATGAGGCTCTTCAAAACTTGACTCTTCAGTAACTTTTTTGTCAGGTAAAAGTGGCACTGTCATACAGCTAAAGGGACAGAGTCCAGAACACAGGGAAAGACATCCAAAATTTGCATATGAAATCTTTGAAACCCCAGACAAGAACCTCTGTCCCTTAGCATGCTACTGTGCCATACCTGGCACTGTCAATCCTCACACAAGTCTACTCTCAAAGCCAAAGGCAGCGAGAGTGATGTCTTTGGAGACTCAAAACTGGGCCCTACAACAGGAATTTTATAGGAGTCACACTGGGGTAGGTGTTTTATTTTTGACTGGAAAACAAACAGCTATTATCTTCCTAACCCTTTTTTTTAATGCAGCATAAGAAATAAAGTGGCATATTCCTATTGAACTGCTTTTGTTGCTTTTCTCTTAATGATAAGAGAAAAAAAAAGCACAAAGGCTACAGATTATTTATAAATCCATTACTGCTCCTTGGTTACCAATCAAACCTTTCCCTGGAGTCTTAAGTTCTCTGTTAAACAGCTACCAATAGGCACAGGCAATTGGGAAAGTAGGAAAAAGGTCAGAGACAGACTTCGAGCTTCTTGAGAGTTAACTTTTGTAGTTGAAGATTTCTTTCCTGTTTTGTTGTTATACAATACTATTACTATACAAAACTATTGTGTTTGGGGTTTATCATATACACAGCAAGAGAGCTCATGACACATACTATCCTGTAGCATTACCTCAAGGAAAAAAAGCATCTGTATCAAGCTGACAGCATTCACATGAAATCCATATTCTACTAGCAAATATTGATCCCTCTGAGCAAGGACTAAGTGAATTTCACTGCTCCAGTCAGGCAGGTGGCTTATCCTGTAGGCAACGAGGAAAGGGAAGAAAAACTCTAGATGCAAGGATCCAAAACAGACTGAAGAGGTTACAAAGAAAGGGCACTTCACTGTTCAAGATAAGAGGTTTCTGTTAATTTTTTTTTAATTGTTCTGTAAAGCTATTGCCAAACGTAGGTAGAATTCAGGGAAGAAGCAAATTTCAGATCCTAGACCTTCACAAGTTACATGCAAGAGTAAATGGAGAACAACATTACCATAGAAATAGTAAAAGGAATCTGTAAACCACAAATGGAGCTCTTCACACCAACAGTGGCTCTAGGTCCCTGAAGAATAGAGTAAAACAGACCTTCAAATTTCTTCTTTAAGTTTAAAACAAACCAACAAACAAGCAAGCTCTGTTTTCCATTAGTAGGCTATTTCCACATGCAAGCAATAAAAATCTTTATAAGTTAATGTTGATACTAATCAATTTAGATCATATGAAGAGGATTGGTTACAGTGCTCTGCTAAGTCATAACAAACAAGCACCAAAACCAAATTGTGTTCAACAGCCTTCAGTACACATACAGGTGTTTGGCTGGTGTTTGGCATGAGGCTCGGTGATGATAAATACAAGACAGGCCCTGTGCTTATATTTCTTACATCTAAGACTTCAAAACTGACCCCCCCCCCCCCTAAAATGAGATATGCAGAACAAAATAAAAATAATTTCTTCTTCACCATATCATCATCAAATATCTGTTAATGCTCTCAAGACAACCATTCTTAATTACTTACTTTAAAGCACAGAAATATTAGAGGAAGGATTGCTCAATAGTAGATGCTGCCCTAAATGGGGGCCAGCAACTGTATCCGGACAGAGTGACAGGAACAACATGCCATACCTCCTCAGTGTGAGGCACACCCCTCTCAGACCTCAGTACAGATTTATGCCAACCACACACAGTAGCAGCTCATACATAAGAATCACCCTGTTTCAAACACCATCCAAGCTGCTGGTTTTGGTTTCTTTCTTTCCCAAAGCCAGCAGAGATTAAGAGCTTGAATAAGGTCATCAGAGTTACAGTAAGGGAAAGGCAATCTTGTAATGGAGCTAAACCCCATTAAAAGAGAGCTAATTCCCTGCAACCAATGAGGATACTCACATGTTCAACACATAAATTTTAAAGCTCTATGAATGAGCTCTACTAGTTCTCCTCCTAGAATCCTTTTTCCCCACCTTTACTCCTATATCCTTCCCTCCTGAACAAAAGCCACCAATACACATACTCTACTCCTCAAAAAAATATTAAAAAAACCAACAGCCCCACATTAAAAAAAAAAAAACAACAAAAAACAACCATTAATCACTAACATCCTTAATGGATGAAATCTTGAACGTGGTTCCTTTAGGATAGTATTAGTTCCATTGCTTTCCTACTGAAAAAGTCCTTGCCAGGTGCTTTCACATTCAAAAGAAAACAGACTAACTTTCTGGCAACACCTAGTAGAGCACTACGTAGGATCAGCAGCTCCCTGGAGAAGAATAAGCCTCTCCTGGGTGCAGCAGGGCAGGGTGTCACAGGTACAACCCATTCCACAACTTCCAGGCATGGAGCAGGCTGGGCTGAATACTGCCAGGCAAAGCCTCTCTGATGAGGCAAGTCCATGGTCAAGCCATGACACCAGACAATTAGTATTTGGGGCATCAGGATACTCACAACCAAGCAGTGAAACAGCAGCAGTGCTCTGAAGACCACTACACCTACATACAATTAGGGCAAAATCTATTACCAAGGGCTTAGCTTAAATAAAGCCCTGGGCCCCATGCACAAGGTGTGAGTGGGGCCCAGGAGAGGCTGCTCAGGGCATTAAGGGTTGTTAAGGTGCCTTCAGGGACTGGATAATTACTTCTACTCCTTCAACTGTCATATGTATTTTATCTTACCTTACTCAAGTTCAGGAGAAAGATGTGCATATGTGCCATGTATGTACACGCAGAACAAAACACCCTTGGCACTTTCTCTAGCACTTTCCTACTGTTGAAATTTACTAATCTGTCTGCATTTGCACCTGTGGGAAGGTCTTCAGCATCTTGCTCATTGAATGCCTTCATCCAAATAACTGGGAATTTCTGTCCTATGGTAGTATGAGGTGGTTTCTGTCATCAGTTTGGGATAAAAATCAGTATAGTAGAAAGCCCCTTTTTACTGGAGTGTCCACCAGTACCACCATCACTTGAACCATGCTACTTAAAATATTTCTCAGTGTCCATAGGGCACAACAGAAGAAAGGTAATAAAGCATTCGGTCCAGAGGCATGATAAGATACTCCCTCATCCTGCCTCACAGGGATGACAGGGGTCTGGGGACAAATGTATGCAGTCTCTGTAGGCATCATCAGGGTGGCTTTAGCCAAGAGATTCTAGATTACATGGGCTATGTCTCTGATATATATGCTGTTAAATAGCCTTTTCAGCTTGTCAGAGATCAGTCCCAAATACAAGTGTAATGTTCTTTATTTGGCTCTGTATTACACGAATACTGTTTTATGCTAACTGCTACTTCAGGTCATGGAAAAAGAGAACACAAAAGTTCAATGCTAGTTTGAAGTAAACTGAATTAGTTTATTTTAGCTTGGTTTTTTAATTAATTTAAATTATTACCTTCATTTCTTTTGCTGTATGAAAAACTGTAAAACCTATCACATGCTGTATGTTGTTGTTGCTAGAGCTAAAAACTATGTGATAACTGTAAGTCCTCTACAAGTGCTCCTAAATGTTTAATTTGTACTTTCATTTGCAATTCCTATAAAAATATTTTGAACTTATTATGATTTTTTTTGTTTCTATGAGAGAATATAATCTTCATCCCTCTTGCAGAGGAGACACTCTTCCCAAGCGGAGCTATTTACATTCCTGTATTCATTGTACACACAAAATTGCTAAGTCCTTAAAATGCTAATGCTAGTCCTTGCAATGGACTCCCTCCATATGTGCTAGAGAAAAAGCAATGAATCATGGGGGAAAACACAAGCTAAAGCAAATCAGCCCATTAAATGCTGATTTCACATTAAATGCTATCACATACAGCATTTCAATTAGTTGATATTGATACTATAATTTTGTATGTTGGTGATTGCACATGCAATACATAACAGCAAATTACTGCAATCACCAACTGTTGAATGAGTGGTGCTGATTCATTAGCCACACTTTGATCTAAAAAATGATATTTTCCTATAACAGTTTAGTACCATACATGTATATTAAGTTCAGTGACAAGGGACATAAGCTTACATAACTCAAGCAAAAATAAGGAAAGAGAAAAGGCACAGCAGTAAGCAATCATGTATTTAATGGCAGTCTCCACAGTATGCTCTTTCCTTTTTTTGCTTGCTTGCTGTAAAAACCACAGTGGTTGTTACTGCTAAGGAGAATTTGACACTACAGCAATTCCTTAGACCCCTGAGATCTCTCAGATACTGATGAGCATTTCAGACTGCTCCCCTTCCCAGTTTTCTTGATCTCAAACTGAGTTGTAGGCACTGGACGGTCTCTCCTCTTAAGAGGATTTACACCTTTATAGTTAGATGACCTGAGACGATATTCAAAACCCATCTCTCATTTCACTAAGATTGCCTTACATCATGAAGAGTAAAGCAGCATTAGCAGGCATCAGGTTCTTATAATCACATGACTGCTTGTTTTGTCTCTGGCTGAGTGTGCAGTGGTGATGTGAGGAACACCAAGAGAGAAACCAGAATAAGATAGTGGCAGAGATAATAAATTTTAAACAAAGCTAGTGTATACATAAACTGCTCATTTTGTTTTGTTGTTACTGTGCTCAGAAGTCCCAATTGCACCAAACCATATATTAGTACATGTACCAACACAGCTTCTTTACCAAAAGTAGATACACTCTGTTTAGCATTGTACTGTGCTTTTTAATATATCAGCACATAGAAAGTGAAAGGCTATTTCTCTCTCTGGATTTAAAAATACGTGTAATTGCTAAGCTCACAGCTGACTATTATCTAGTATAGACAGCTGAGAATGTGAGAAGGTTCACTAAAAAACATTTAATCAAAATTTCTTATTCTCTTCAAAGAAAGGTTATTCTGTATCAAAAAGCAGAGTCTATTAAAAGATGCTCAGTAAGATAGATTGCATATTCTCCAAATGTCTATCACAGATGGCTTTCTGTCTCTGACTATGATTTGAAAAAATACTGGTTTATGTTCCACAGAACACAGGAAAAAAATACAGAAGGATATTAGTGCCAGCCACTAGAAAGGAACAGGGTCTACTAAGTAAATTGCAAAGCTGTAGGAAGAGCTTCTATTACTCGGAGTTGAAACTCTCTTAACATCCAGAGAAGAGGGCTGAATGATGTGAAACATGTCAACGTGTCCTTATTTAGGGACTGCTGGCTTGGAACGGCTGCCACACAAGAGGAAAGCAAGAGGACCATGAGAAAAGTAGGTAAAAATGTTTAGTGCCATGGCTCAGAAGTCACAGGTATGGAAAGCCCATAAACAAGCACTAATCACAGCATAACAGTTGCAGACTTGGTGACTGCATAACCCATACCATCAGCACTGAGAAATAATGGCATCCTGGGCTGCCACTTGAAAGAATTTACCTTTCTCAGGAATACTCACTGCTCTTACAAGTGCCAGTTTTCTGGGTTGCACACAGAGACACCAAGTGGCAAAGTATGAAGACATATTCCCCTGAAAATCCCCTAATAAAGACTATAAAGAGAACACTCTTCTCAACAAATGACACTCCCACTACTCCCAAAATATGCTGTAAAGGTAGCACATTCTATGACAGATCTAAGGATGCTCAGTATTTTTAAAGATTTAAACAGGGTGGAGTGGCTGACGCACCAGAGGGTTGTGCTGCCATTCAGGTGACTTACACAAGCTGGAGAGCTGGGCAGGGAGAAATTGAATGAGATTCAATAAGGTCAAGTGTTGAGTTTTGCACCAGGGAAAGGCCAACCCCATGTATGAGTTGGGGACCAACCTGTTGGAGAGCAGTGAAGGGGAAAGGGATCTGGGGGTCCTGGTGGATGGAAGGATGACCATGATCCAGCAGTGTGCTCTTGTGGCCAGGAGGCCCAATGGGATTCTGGGGTGGATTAGAAGGGGTGTAGTTAGTAGATGGAGAGAGGTTCTTCTCCCCCTTTACTCTACCCTGGTGAGGCCACATCTGGAATATTGTGTTCAGTTCTGGGGCCCTCAGTTTAAGAAGGACAGGGAACTGCTTGAAAAAATCCAGTGCAGAGCCATAAAGATGATGAAGGGGCTTGAACATCTTCCCTCTGAGGAAAGGCTGAGGGAGCTGGGTCTCTGTAGCTTGGAGAACAGGAGACTAAGTGGTGACCTTATGGATGCTTTTAAATATGTGAAGGGTCCATGACGGGAGGATGAGATTAGGCTCTTCTCAGTGCAGCCCAGCGACAAGACAAGGGGCAATGGTTGTAAGCTGAAGCATAGGAGGTTCCATGTGAATACAAGAAAAAATCTTTTCCCAGTTCAGGTGCCAGAGCACCAGCACAGACTGCCCAGAGAGGTTGTGGAGTCTCCTTCTCTGGAGGTATTCAAAATCAGTCTGGGAGCTCTTCTGTGTGATCTGGTCTAGGGAATCCTGCCGTGGCAGGGGGGTTGGACTAGATGATCTTTTGAGGTCCCTTCCAGCTCCTAACATTCTGTGATTCTGTGATGTGTGCACTGGACTTAGGTGCAGGATTGCCAAAGGACTCCTGTGGAGCTGCAGCATAGGTGAGAAGGGTTGCTTCTTCAATTGCAGTACATCAGGATTTACAACAGTGAAGTTACTGGGTACTTCAAGGCAAAATCAGTGATATCACAAGGGAACCTGCACAGTCATTTATAAATGAAGATGTAAATCTCAGGTGAACTAATACTGTATCATCGGTTTATCTGCTTATTTCCTTGATTATTTTTCCAGAGGTCAGTGATGAGGAAATAATTTTATGGAATGTGACCTCCAGTGGAAGGAGTATTTATATCAATTATGAAATAGACTGATGATGCATACATCAAACAAATAAAGACAGTCCTAGGAAAGAAAGTTTCCAGATTAGGCACAATTTATCCACACATTTTTGGATCCTGCAAAGCACAACACAGAACATTACATGAATTTATAAATAAAATTAAATTGCTTTCAGCAATTCGATGCAGTTAGTCAAACCTAGAGAGAATTATTTAGAGCTATTCACTGCTGCTGAGCAATGTTTTTCACAAATTCATAGGTGGAGCCAGTATCTTGCTATTTCAAAAGCTGTCCTACTTCTCCCTTGTTTTCAGCTCCTTAATACTATACCATTTTCAACAACTGAAGCTCATATTTTCCAGAGTCTTCTTTACTCTAGGATAAATATTTTGCAAAATTTTAACCAAGAAAGATATAGCCTTTTTTATATACAAGTAGATAAAGCTATGAAAAAAATTTTTTTGTGTGTCATATTAATAGTTCCAATGACTTAAAGCAACACTTGTGTCCCCTGCTCCTGAACAGCAGCTTATTTGGCAGAGAGTTACTGTGCTAGGAGCTCAGAGTGCAACTTCTGCCAAGTAAGTGAAAATGTGTCCTAATTTGGCCAAGTCATAAACTGTAGCAAACCATGCCTTGCATGCACCCATATATCCTGCTAAACCTGATGAATACAGGCAGCTAAACTCTCTGATAATTGCATTTCAGTAGGAATATGCAGGGCAAACATAGCTTTATCTGCTGTTTGTCTTCTGGACTGTTCTTCCCAGACAGTTTAGATCTGGAAACAGAGGCAAGCCTTTTCTCTGGTGCTGTCTGCAGTCTCTGCTCTCCTTACAGCTTGTGGGAGAGGCAAGTGTCTGACTTAGACGTAGAAGCAGAAAGGGCTGGACCTCAGTGGGAGAGAACAGAGGGAAGACTTCAGCTGAGGCCGTGAACCGGCACTCAGCATGGAGGAGGAATAAAGGGACATCTGATGAGCAGCTGTGTTCCCTACTCATCATGTTTAGGAAGGCAAAGAACTAAAGGAGTAAAGAGATGATCACTATCCTGGAACAGGCAACAGCAGAGGAACCAGAAAGGGAGCTGGGTCACCTTGAGGCCACAACTTGAGAAAAAGGATGAAATCCATGTTAGCAAATGGAAAAGACTGAGCAAAAAGTTTGGGGACAAAGGCCCAAGTGAAAGAGTCCAGCAGCAAGGATTCAATTCCACCAAGGTTCCTGAGACTGAGCTCATTCTCAGTTCATACTCTGAGCTTTAGGAGATACCTGGCTGTGGTGAAACTGATTCAGTGGAGTCAAGACTGAGAAGTCCAGGGCAGGGAAAACAAATGCTCCATCACAGGCATTATGGTTGGGAATAAGACTGAGGCTGAAGGCTTGAGAAGATCTGAAAGGTGTGAGTATTTCTCCAGAGAAAAACCATGTGCAACCTCAGATTGTTCTGAAGACCAGCACCAGACTCAAAGAAGAAATAAGGTTAAGGAGGTAGGTATAGAGAAAGAGAAACTATATAACTGCACAATTTGAAGTGGCACAAAGGCACAGGTGGTGGTCGTGCTTACACTTATTTCTGCCATACCTTGGGTAGGGGTGTCCTTGCTAGCAGTGGCTCCACCAGATACGTGGTGTTTGGCATCACAGTGGAGTGCAGCTACATTTAGACACCTCCATTCCAAAAAACACCCATGCAGAAACCTAAACAGGGACACCAGCCCCTCGCAGACAAGCCACAGGTGGGGCTGGGGATGCTTGCCCTGGAAGGGCTGGCAGCTATGCCAGTGCCACTGTGACCGCGGGGGCGGAAGCGGGGCCATCCCGTCTGTTCCTGCGGAGACATCTCCACTGGCCCTTACCGGACACACTGCCGCGGGAGGTTCCCACCCCACCCCGTCCTTCCCCGGTAGCACCGTGAGGGCATGGTTTGTATTACGGAAGAAATGACCCGATAATCTCCCGGCAGTGGTGTTGCAGATGTGCTAAGTGACTCCGCACCCTTGGCGCTCCCGGTCTCCCGGGTGCCGCTCCTCGGTATCCACCTCCTGGGGAGTCCTGCAGCGGAGAGGCACTGAGTAGCGAGTGGTTTTATAACTGAAATTCCAGGAGCTAGGATTTGGAAAGGGAAGAGAAAATAGCGAGAAAGGGGGGAAGAGGAAAAGAAAAAAAGTCCGAAGTGAGTGGAGAGTAAACGCTCGGTGATGTCCCGTGATGCCGCTGCTGCTGTACCGGGCACATTCTTTTCTTCTTGGGTTGACAGACGATTACCGTCCCACCGCACGGAACGGTCAGAGCAGTTTAGACACTGCGTATCAGGTCTCTGAGGGGAAGGGTGGGGAGCAGCGGAGCTGTGCTGTTTTAAAACAGGAGCTGTAGGAAAGCCGCATTCACTTCTAGAATTTGTCCCCATCTTATCAAAGTGCTAAGTCTTAGCGAATAGCAGGCTATAATTTCTTTACAAACGCGTTTAATCATGAATCACCAAGCAAGCCTGCTTCATTTAGGCAGTTACAAAGAGGATAACATCAAACTCAATTGCAACATGAAATTTCAAAGAGCTGAAGACTCCTCAGAGCTGAGGTGGTTTGTTTTGGCTTTCAGGCTGGGCAGCAGACCTCTGTGGATCCGGTTACGGGTTATTTAGTGCTCTCGGCCGTTGCCCACTTGAAGAGGGGTAAATGCTGTGGCTCCACACGCAGACACGTGAGTACGAAGCCTTCCCTTTCGGCTTCAGCTTGTGTGTTGTCTCCGTGACTTCGTAAAATAATTTATGCTGGGGTTGTAAGAGTTGACAACTTATCTCATGTGTTTTACAGTGACTTTAAACAAGTCAAGGCCGTTTTAAGACCAGGGAAGTTCCTTAATGTATTTTCTTAAAGTTAAAATAAAATATTGCAGTATTTCCCATTAACATTATCTCTTGGAAATAGCATGAAGAGGACTGCACAAGAGTTATTTAATTGACTGTCGTTTTGTAGAAGTTCTGTTCCCTTTGGCAAGTCTATCACGTCTCGGAAGAGAACCAGAATGGCAGAAAGTCTGCTTCAAGGAAGCGTTTTTTCCCACCCCCCACCCCCCCAAAAATATATAATTATAGGAACAAACTGGGTTTTGTTTCCAACATCGCTCCCTTTTTCAGCACTGATCTTAAAACTTCAGGAATTACGTTTTGGAGTGGGATAAAGAAGTGGTAAAAGATGTGGCATTCGGTGGCGATTTTCATGAAGCATCAGGATCTGGTACACCAGCTAATGAGAAGTAACGGTTTGTATTTTGTACATCCAAGAAACAGGCCTCCTGTGGGAGCAAACGTTTTGTTCCTTTCAGCGGAGACAAGATCAAGGCCACAGTAATTCACTGGCCAAGCTCTTGTTACTCCTCTGGTTGGTGCCTGAATCGTCACCTGGGTACCACATCAAGTGTGGTGTATGCGGTGTACCGTGAATATTGATGTGTATTGGTGTATTGAACTTAAGAGGTCACACTTTAAAGCGCTGGAAAGACTAGGTGAAAGCATATGATAGACAGCTCCAGTATGCACAGCTTGGTTCTGGGTCTAGTTTTAGTTTTTCCTTTTTAGAGTTTGTGTGCTTAGACTTTCTTTTTTGATGAACCCCCCTTTGGTACTTCTCTAAGGAGACTTGTCAAGAGTCAAGGCTTCAGGGAAATAAAGTTTCAAATGGTGGCGACTTATTTACAGGCACCACTGAAATACTGGAATCATCTCATCCTCCCTTCTGCTCCTAGTGCTGTGCAGTACCATTAGATGAGCTATTTTCAGAGCTCCGGTATGCAGAGCATTTTTCCAGTTACACAAAATAAAGAAGTTTAAGAACAAAAGATTGTTCTGGACAGTCAAACTGGAATGATTTGGAAGGATACATTTAGGAAGTGGTTTCTTGGACACTAATTAGGACCATTTGCTTGAGGTTGCCATTATTTTCCTTTTAGTCTGGAGGGCACAATAGATCAAATGATTTATATATCATTAACAATTCTTGTTAACTATAAGCAGGGTTGGGCTTTTTCATACTGATAACTGTGTAATGCAATAACGACTTATTTCATTTCTTCTGCAGTGTCCACATGAGCAAGTTAACGTGAAAGACCAGTCCAAAAAGAATCTCTTCAACTCGTTTTTTTAATGTATTATGTATTAACGTCTCTCGTTCTGCGAGAGCTGCTGCGAAATTGAAGCCCATCAGGTCTTTGTGGCTTCCACTGGTGGAATACTGGCATTTGCTGT
This sequence comes from Galbula dea, assembly GCA_013399015.1. Classification (NCBI taxonomy): domain Eukaryota; kingdom Metazoa; phylum Chordata; class Aves; order Piciformes; family Galbulidae; genus Galbula; species Galbula dea. The sequence continues at coordinate 971,951 of VWZX01004903.1, read as the reverse complement.
ACCTGATCCTGGCTCCCAGTGAATGCATTTTAATTGTAATAAAACGCAAACTGAACCATATGTGCACGTGTGTTTTAGATGACGAATTATCGATCTCCCTTTCCCCTCTCTTTTGCACTACAAGTAAGGAGCTATAATTCTATAATAAAATTAATTTCACTTTAAAAGAAACGAAGACAGCTAGCCTGTTCAGTCATTAAAATCCCACGGTTTCACTTAACGTTGCTTCTGCGTGCACCATGATATCCAGGAATTGCTGAAGGTTGTGGTACGCCTAGGAGTTTCGGCTGTTGGCAGGGAGGGAAAGAGAAGGAGGGACGATCTTGTGCTGTGTTGTGTTGCGTGCCGTTGTGCTGTGCTGTGGTGTGTTGGGTTGTGCTGTTGTGTGTTGGGTTGCGCCGTGTTGTGCGCTGTGAACACATTGAAGCCGGACGCTGCTCCTCACCGGCAGAGGCCCATGCCCGGGGCGGTGGCACCACTCCCGCCGCATTCCCGGGGAAATCCGCCCTCTGGGATGAGCTCATCCCCTCCGGCTACTCCGAAGGATGCTCCGCCGTCTTTGTGCAGAGAGTTAGGGGATGCCTAAGCAGTAGCGAGGCCCCGAGGCCCTCCCGCGGGGAGGTAGGGCAAGCCGCCGCTGGGCCGGGCCGGGCCGGACAGTTCCGCCGAGGGTCTCCGGCAGCGGCCGCCTGCTCCCCGGCCACGGGAGATAATCCTGCCGCCTTGGGGCAATGCCCGAAGAGCCTCCCTGACACGCTCATTACCAGATTAAATCCCCGGCACTGAAATGGGGGAGGGGAGAAAGGAAGGCTCCACAGAATCGCCTGGGTTCCTGAATAATTTAAATTCCTTGTATTTGATTGAACATCGGTCTGTTTGGTGTCCAAGTTTTTAAAAGCCTTTGAAAGACAAAAGAATTCTGTTTGCAAACATAATACGAAGTGTAAAGCACAATAAAGCGCACTACAGGTATTCATGAGCACCCAGGAGGTACCTAGCACTCATGCACGTTAAAGACAACTTTGCCAAGAGCTCCTTCATCTTTGTTTCATTAACACGAAAGTCTTTCTTTATTTCCTGTTAAGAGTTATTGATATCCGGACTATTGTATTTAACGTCTCGCACAGCTTCCCCCACAAATCTTCATTAAGAATGAATGGCACTCATATAATATGTCACGTAACTGCTGCTCCCAGAAAATCCTGAACGAAGCCCAAACGCAGTGAATATCTCTGAAATGCAGCTGATCTCCTCTCCCCGCTCTCCGCGGAGCGTTCTGACAGCGAAGGGACTTGCAGGCGGTGGACTTGGGGGCATCCCAATGCTACAGAGCAGCTCCTAGATGGACCTTGGGTGGGAGGGTGTGGGGTACCCGGAGGGGCTGTAGTAAATGGAAAGGTTTTTTTTCATTTATGTACTTTCAAATGAAAGGTCCAGTTTCGTTTAGGTGGGAAATTATTGTCAGTCACTTGGTGTCCCGTTTTGATGTTTCCTCAGCTTTGGTTGAACGAAACGTCTTGAAACCTATTCCAAAAAGATGCTTGTACAGGCTTCCAGATGCCAAGATTTAGATCATCTGAACGTCAGCGCAGCCTTCTGGTAACAGAAAACATCCAAATGGATTTCGTTTGTGTATTAACATCCGTCAGATGGGAGAGCAGCACAGTTTAGAGCCCAAGTCTGTTTTCATCGTTTGAGCAACTTGGTCCACATAAACATCTCGTCTGGCAAGTCAATAGGTTGAAGCAACATTGACTGAGTCGAAATATATGAAATGGCTTGGAATTGCTGTGCTAACAAGTAGTGGATTCATGTATGAGGCTATTACTGTTGTTTATATAGCTTGGCGTGTGTATGCAAATAGAGAGGGGGGTCATTGCGGGGAGAGACAAGTATATGCGTACCCAGAGAGCTGTGCAGCCCAAAGCTGCGGGCTGAACCTAGCTCCACGGCGAGGAACCGCCAGTGGGTCCCAGTTCCATGCACAGGAACTGGGCGTCGGCCACCGTCGCTGAACAGCCACCAGCCACCGGTTCCCTGGGCGGCATGGCGGGTTCCTCCTCTCCCGGCTGTTTTACCGGGTGGGTAATCTGTACTGCAAGGGCCGGTTATGGTTCCGCCGCAGCAGTAATAATGAAATAAAGCATAACATTAGTTAGGCGAGACGCAGCAGGTGGCTTATTATAAACCTTGCGTATTCCTCTGCCTCCTGCTCCCATTAGAGAGATGGTAATTGAAAGGAAAAAAAATTTTAGACTCCTTAGAAGTAAAGTGGAGGATCGGGGAAGAGCCCGAGGCCGCGGCCGTGCCGCTGCTCCCTCTAGACAGACTGGGCCGGACCACAGGGCGGGCCAGGCTGCGCTTCTCCAGCGCCCAGAGCCACGGCAAGGCCTCGGCATCCTCCCTCGACGCCGCAGCGAGAACAAGCGTGGTTATTATGATAACAATAATAATTCTTACTCTGGTACCTTGACGCTGATGGCGATTGCTACCTCAGAGAGATAAAGAAGAGAGCTGGTCCCATGAAGGCACCTCTCTCCTTGCGTGATCAGTGGCTTCCCAGCGCAGGCACAGACTCACGGGTTCAGCTAATCCTGCCCCGAGGCTGCTCCCGCTTTTGCCCGGGATGGCCTTGAACTTTTGTTCGCCAGCGACTTTAGTGAAAACCTTACTTTAAAAGTTCTTGCCATGGAGACCGTGGAAGCAAGGCAGACTCGCATGGTCTCGGAGCCGGCAAAGTTAAGTCTGCGTGCTCAGAGCTGATGGTCACCTGCCCCGAACCCACTCCTCCCGAAGGGAGACACCTCGGCTTTTCAGTTCTCCGCCAGAAGTACTTCTCCCGGCCTTCGCCCGACGCCTCCCTGTCTCGTTTCTCCAGGTGATCTGCTCTCAGGTGGGTGCGCTCTGTGCCGCACGTCCATGTTCCCAGCGACCGCGGACAGAAGCCGCCGCTCCCGCCGCAGTGCCCTGGGCTCCTCGCTCCTCCCGCCCTGCCCGCGGGAGGGATCTCCCCCGCTGGACAGGATGAAGCCCGGGGCGGGGAGAGGGACTCCCCCGTGACACCGCGCTGTTAGCAGGCTGCTGCCAGGCTCCCTTCCCGCCGGGTGCTGGCAGCTCCGGCGGCTGGCAGAGCCGAGACAGAGCCGGACCCTGCCCCAGGGCGCACGGCCGGACCCCTGCCCTCCGGTGCGCACCTCGGCGGAGAGCAGAGCCCTGCCTCTTCCACACGCCGCCAGGTCTCCACTCCCTGACATTCTCCAAGGAAGATCATTAGCATCTCTTGCATTTTTTAATATCTTTTTTAGTAGATTTCAAAGCTGGCCACGTACACTTAAGGGTCACGCGGCTCAGAGGAGAAGAACTGAAACTGTCACAAGAGTTAGGATAAACAGGCAACAAAGCCAAAACGATAAGTTCTCTCGTGTTCCTGCTTCAGAAACAGCTTCCCGGCTACAGGGTCCCTGCAGGAAGCCCCTTTCCGCCAGAGCCACACCGCAGCAGGCGGCGGGAGGCGCATCCCCTCCGGAGCCCGGCCGTGGACGGGCTCTTGCATTGCCGCCGGCTCCGCACATCCCCTGGGAGGGAGGCTCCGAGTACGAGAAATTACACCCGACCCTATATTTTTCTATTGTTTTGAGCCGGTGGATCAATTGTCATCAGTACTGTCACCTAAGAAGCAATGATTCCAATTCATCTTGGCATCTGATTTTATTCTAATGGGTTAAATTGGGTTCACTTTTACAATTATCCCAGGTTTGACTGCGTAGTATTGCATGACAACTCACAGTTTCATCGGGTTTGGCAAAGCGATGTTTCTCCATGAATCCGTATATCATATCAGATCATATCAGATCAGGCTGAAGTTTGCTGTTTAGCGACTCCATTTGAGAGGCTTTTATGAAAGTGGGAAGGGTTGATGCAGTCCATGGCTGGTTCAGTGCGATTTGAAAAAAAAAATGTGAAGAGATAGCAACAACACGGGGCTTGCTGCTCAGCGGTGAATGAGCACAGACGAAAAAAAAGACATGGTAGGGAAACGTTTAGCTCGCTACAATATTTTTAGCAGCCTCTCAGTCCTCGCCTTTTTAAAATTTCGTAATATGTTCTTTGCTTTATTAGTTTTATTTACAACCAGCTCCCCATTAACACCTCACCTGATTACTGAGGAGCTGAGACAGCTAATCGAGAAAATCCAGCAAACCAGCCAAAATTGAGAGGCGGGATTTATTTCTGCTTTTATTCCTTCTTTTTCTTCATTTCTTTTTTTTTGGAAAATATTCGAAACAAACAGAAAATAAAAAGCAGGTATAAGTGTATGTTGGTGAGAGGTCGGAGGTTAGAAATTCACGTCAAATCTGTATTAGAGGCTGGGGGGGGGGGGGCGGGCAGAGAGTGGGGGAAGCAGGGGGGAAAAAATCTTTCCACCAAGCAGCTTGTTTATTTTAATTAACATAGGGATCCTCTGCTAGGAACAAGGAACAACCTCCATCTACTGGCTAGATCGTTGTGTCTCTTCTCCATCCAAAACCCATCCCTCATCACTCATTAAGGAGGGTACAATTTTGGAAGAAGCGTCTAAGGTCTCAAGGTAAGCTCCTGCATGAATCTTTGCTAGCAATGCAACTATTTAGACTTCATGGATGACATTTGCGGGGTGTTTCTTCGGCGTGGTGCTTTTTTTGGTTTGGGTTGGGTTGGGTTGGGGGTTTTTTTAGACAAAGCAGAATGGTTGTTTCCCCAGGTGTATTCACAGGCAGCATTTGGTACATCTATGTTTTAACCTGGAAAAATAGCAGCCTGGAAAGACTGAGCCATTCAGCTTAATAATAGTAATAATAGTCCTATGGGGGTTTTCTTTACTTCTTTTTTTTTTTAATGTTTTCAGTTTTTCTTCTTTTTAGCCCTTACATATATATATATATACACACATATATATATAATGGAATGGCTGCTTTGACTTGTCTGTGAATCTACCCTGTAAGGGTGTCCTTTTCAAAAGCAGCAAAATATAATTTCCGAGGGCTTAATTACAACTGAAATGCAAATACCTTTACGGTTAATATCAGAAACCTAAGAAGCTAACAATGCTGAGGTCCTTGGCGGTGAACAGTTTTGTGTTGGACAATAATCTTCCTCTCCTCTCTTCCTCTGGCTGTCTAATCACTTGTTTGTGGTTAGTCACAGCGCTTGGCTAAGGAGATGTGGTCAGGGATTACTATGCAAAATACGTAATTGTTTATTATTTAAATATAATCTCTTTAAACAGATGAATACGTGGTTTAATTTACATGTTTTCAGATTAGCGGGAGGTGCAAACACGTTGGAGGTTTGGGTTTTGTAATTCGATGCTATTTACAGTTAAAGATACCCCGCGCTTGTGCTCCTTTCCTCGCCAACCACGGAGCTGCCCTGCTCGGGAAGGGAGAGATTAGTGACAGCCCAGGCTGTCGTCCATCGGCTTCTTCCATGACCCCAAAGTTCGTCTACGGTGCACTCGAGAGGACTCGAGGCAGGAGAAAGATGGTGGTGGTTGTTATATATGTTGTTTCTGACACCGAAGTGGCATTTTAAACAATGTCGGGCTTTTTTTTTTTTTTTAAAGCACCCCTGTAAATGGTGATAACGACATTAGCTACATTTGATGTCACCGCCAAGAGGTGTAACTCTATTCAGATTTTCCTCTTTTGAGTCTGGATTTCTTGCAGTAGCTGCGGACTTGACAAAGAGATGAGGCTGATCATTAATAGCACTGTACTGCACCACAAGCTCATATAGCAGAAAATAGCGTTAGGATTTAAAAACAGACCTGGTTTAAACTACCCGACTTGCAGGCAACTGGATCGTAATCCCTCTGCTGTTATTACTACGCGCTTTGAATTTCTGGAAATGATTAAACTGGAAGTGCCTTGAAAAGTTCAGGTACCTGCCGGAGACGGTGTGAAGTTCCGCTGCCCTTGAGCGGCGGGAGGTTGCTGACCCTGCGCCTCAGCCGGGGCGTGAAACGGCCTCAGCTAGGACAGACTAAATCCAAACCATATCTGCTTAAAAAACTCCCCCACCTCCCTAACCCCACCCCCCCTCGCCTGAATACCCTCCCCTTTCTTCTAATTATTGTTGGTCAATTATTAATTTGCATGTAGACCTTGTCCTAAATCCTCAGAACTAAACACAAGATTGTTCACGCTGTAATAGGCTTTAGACTGTAGCCAGTGGCCAAGAAGAATAAGGGCTCTATGGCAAAGCGGATCCCAGTGACCGCAGGCTGAAATCTGTCCAGGGCCCATGCTAATTAGGAAGGTGGAAATGGCTCCAGCGAGTACCAGGACAGCTCGAGCTGGGGTTGCAGCCAAGGCACGGGAGGTCTTCGGGGGCGCGGCAGCCTGCTTGGGGCAGTGGCAACGCGGGCAAGCGTTTTACCTGTGGGAATCTCCATGGCGATGTATTCCCCTTCACCCTCATTAGCTTGAGGAGTGTGGGTATAGCCTTACAGAAAGGAAAAGCCTGAGAGCGCCTGTCATGTTACTAAGATATTCTGAATAGTGCACATCAGGTATCCTTCCCAAAATGCTGCAGCGGAAGGAGACAAAAGCACCCTACAATGAGAAACTACCTTCAGAAGCGAAGTGTTAATGCAGATGGATTCATAAGGATAAACTGGTAGATTCGGATTTTAGATTCCCTGCCGTGCTCTTTGTGAGCTTTTCTCTTCCCCAAGCAAACCAGCAAAAGTGTAGAGACCTTAGTGCTAAAATGGCAACCTCTCGCTACCAGTCTGCCTTAGAGCAGCGGAACTCCCATTTGCAGCGAGGAATGAGATCTCAGGAACATTGAAATAGATTTACCTTGATGTCCTACAGGCCTTTTGGAAATGGAGAAGTCACGTTTGATGCTAGCAACAAAGTTTCAGTGTCCCTTTAGGTAAGAAGTGGTCTGCTAACATTAGGATGTTAATCAGAAAACGCTTTGGAAACCCTTGGCCTCCTTTACTGGAGCAGCAGCAGCTAGTAGTGTATCCTTAACCGTACCTGATGGAGCAGAAAGAAAGGACCCTCTAATTAATTAAGTGTGCCCAAGCAGAGGAGGTTTAGTCATTTCTGAATTTTGTTATGGTCTGCCCAATTATTCCCAATGGTGCCATCGAGCTAAGGTAGAGATGGGAACCTAACAAACAAAATTTTGGTACCTTTGGCTTGGACGGGCGCTTTGGCACGGCACCTGCAGACAGTATTTTGGTGAATCCGAGATAGCAAGTGTCAGGCGAAGAAGAAGGAGGGGGAGCGGTGCCCATAACCCTCAGGGCCCGAGGAGGGGGCACAGCCCTCTCGAGGGGTGCAGTATCTCCACATCAGCCGCCCGGAAGGAGTTGGGCCCAGCATCCAGTTGGGCTCCCTCCAAAGTTTTCCTTTCTCTGCTCACAGCTGGCACCATGAGTTTGACCGTCCTCAGGCCGGCAGTGGCACGGTGATGGAGGGGCGGAGCCGCTTCCGAGGGGGCTCTGCCGGGGCGGCCCGGAGAGCGTGTCCCGGCGGGTCCTGGAGAGCGCGTTCCGGCGGTGTCCCTGCCTAGCACGCGCGGGGTGTCCTTGGCAGCACCGTCACCGTGGGGAATGCAGGACATTTCCACAAGAGCAGACTCAACACGAAACGGAGGCAGGGCGAGTTACCCCTATCTGGACGGGAATAAAAGAACATTTCGTTCAAAGGGGAAAAGCCCCCAAACCCTGAACTGGAGTGGAAAGATTATATTGCTACTCTTAGAAATAAACCGGTCTCTTGGTGAGACGCTTTTCAGCTCTGTCGACAGCAAGCACTGCAACCACCCAGGCTCGGCAGGGTGGCAGCTGTTGGGCGCAGGTTGCGGGAGGAGCAGACCCTCCCGCAGAGGGGGTACCCCCCACGCCCCGTTGCACAGACC
>VWZX01004903.1:882223-964011 GCA_013399015.1 Galbula dea | reverse complement strand
CTAGCCCCCCCGAGACTCCTGCTCTCCCCCGGCGGCTTCGCAACTCTCGACACAGACGCCGTCCTCGCCGCGGTCAGGGAGTGCAACGCAGTCCCGCTTGGACTGCGCTAGCCTGGCTCCCGTTCTGCCGTCGCGATATGGGCGACAGGGAAGTAACTTCGTCGGCCCCCAGAAGCAGACGGGGCGCGGAGGCGGGACGGCGGGAAGGAGGGGGATCCCGAACAAACATCTCCCGCATCCCGTATTGAATCACCTTGTTTATTTTTTTCCTGATGGCTTGTTGTGCTAATTGACTTGTTTTCTCCAAGGAAAGCAAGGAAAGCCTCTCTCTCCCTCCTCCTTCCCCACACACAGAGTTTTTTGGTTTTTGTTTTTGTTTTTGTTTCCCCCCCCCAGAGCGGGAGTGTTCTACATGAGACTTACAGCTTGTGGAGTAATCTACCCGTTTTCAGGGAGATTCCCTCACCCCTTTGAGTCTCGTCGGTTTTATAGCTATTACTCTCTTATTAAAACACACACACACATACAACACATTGATTTCCATCCAAAAGGCTAATTACATTACTTACAGTAAATAGCAGCCCTGCTGTCCAGGGTCTAGTGTGCCAACAGTGAAAAAAAATCCCGGCTTATTTCACTTGATTGACTTCATCTTTGTGTGAAATTTTGTTTTATGAGCTGTATTCTGGCACTCAGAGGAATGTAGCAACATTCAATCTGCGAATAACATTAATTTTAGCTACTTGGGGGGAAAGAGAAGGGAGGAAACTGACTGCCTGAATCTTGAGTTACATGGAAGAGGTGACTCGAGGAGCCCCTGAGGATGTCTCTGGGATGCTTTGGAAAGGAAGTGGGGGCTGGGATATTTCTTTCACTAGTCGCTCTCGGTTTTGGTGTGGAGCGTCCCCGAGGGAGCAGGGAGCGCAGAACTGCCGCCAGGAAGATCCTTCAGTAGGGATCGAGGTGTCAGGAAACAGCCGGCAGCTGTTCCAGGGAAAGACAAGGAAGAGTGGTGTGAAAAGTAAGTAGGAAAAAGGGAAAAGGAGGGGTGGGGGAGCAGAGAGAGAGATTAGCCGGGAAGGAATGCATCCCCCAGTCCCTTGCACACAATGATCTCTCACAGCCCGCAGCGGGGGAGAGGGAGAGGCCAGAGCCCCAAGGGCGTCCCCGGACCGCTCCGCGCCGTCCCGCTCCGTCGGCGGCTGGGGCTGGCCTCTCAGGTTGTCCACGGAGAGTGCCGGAGGTCTCAGTGCGGGTACGGGCGGGGTCCCGCGTGGGTGATTTTCCCCAGCGGCAGAAGGGCGGGTAGAGCCCCGGTAAACTCTCGATCCGCCCAGGACCTGGGCGGGCGACGCCGTGCCCTCCTGCCTCCGAAGCTCCCGTTCGCCGTCCCGCCCAACTACCTCCTCCGCGACCGCCCTGGCACGAGGCGTGGGGAGCGGTCCCGCCACTCCATCCCGCCTCGCCTGCCCTTCAACGGCGCTTCTCCTTCCCGCGGCGGAGCCAGGAGCGGCTGTGCCACCCGAGAGGCAGCGGAACGGAGCTTCCTCCGGCGCGGAGCTAAGCGGCCCGGGGGGGAGCGGGGCCTCCGGGGCACCCTGCCCCTCGCCAGCCGCCGTCGCCGCCAACTCCCGGGACTCCGTGTTTGGGGGAGGTAATAAACCCCACCCCACCCACAGCCCCGACTGTAATGTTTGTCACTGCTTGCCCATCACTAGGGGTTGAGAGGAGTATGACAGGTCTTTGTTGTCTGAATAAAAATCAGTGGCAGCTCCAGGGAGAGAACTCCTCCTACTAAATTATCAAAAATGGGCTGGCTTTAGTCTCTTAACAAATTGGACAGAGCTCCGGAAAGCAGCAGTCCCAAATCCAACCTACAGGCACTGGGAACTTTAAAGCAACCAGGGACTGCTGAAAATAGCACTTCTTTTTGCCTTCTTTGTATTCAAAACTATATCCTTTCCCGACTGATTCTACTGCCCCCAGTCCAAGCCTCTCCAGTCAGGAGCCTCAGCTCTCCAGAACCGTAGCAGATCCTTTAGCTCGCTTTTGTTATTTTATTTTTTAAATTAATTATTATTACATTTTCTTCCCCTTGTTTGTTTCTGCACATCTTCAGGAAGCCCTTGGTGCTTGTGCAAAGAGAAGCTCCTATTGCAACCTTCCTCCCTACGCTGTGCGCCTCGGTGTAAACATTTTGGATGATCTAAAGACTCTGGGGTCTGTATATGGAAATAGTGGGGTGCAGAGCAGAAGAAAATACTTGTCCTTTCCGTCCCCCAGCCATGCTTTTCCACGGGATCTCCGGAGGCCATATCCAAGGAATCATGGAGGAGATGGAGAGGCGATCCAAGACCGAGTCCCGCCTGGCCAAAGGGGGACAGATGAACGGCCGAGAAACGGTAAGAATAGAGCTGGCACTCTTTGAAAGGGAATCCCTTCAAGTATGGACCCGCACCAGGACAAACCCTGGCTTTGGGGAAGAGAAATACGCTGCTTCCTCCGGCCCCCTTCCCCGCCATCCCCTGCTTGTATAAACCCTTCCGAGGTTCCCTGTAAACCCATCCGTAATACTGGGTGCTGTACTGGCCAGGCGCATTTGTACACTTGTCTAACCAGTGTCCTTGCGTGTGCTCTCTGGAGTTATGGGTAAAAGTATTTTAAACGGTAACAGGGACGGTTTTCCAGTCCTTACAGCGGAGCCGCCTTTCACTCCTGCTCGGCTAGCTACAGCCGCTCTGCCCCGTCCGAACAAGGCTGCAGCTGGAGTTTCTGAGGTGTACTCTACTTTTTTTTGCTCTTTTGGCACCTCCTAAATTAAACCGCAAACCGCGACCGTTTTGGTCTGGAGTGTGGGACTGATACAAAGAGGCACCGCTCTCTCTGACTGTTATGCTCTCGTACTGCTTTGCGTAACAGTAACATCTCCTCTTTTCTCAGTCAAAGGACCAAAGTCTGCATAAATGTACTAACGGATGGCGGAGAAACAATGTCACGCTGTGCTCTGTGCAAAGCGAGATCTCCCTTTCTCCAGCTTGTAGGGCTTCCGCCGATCGTGCACAAGGCTCTGCACACAAAGTAACGGCCTGGAAAACTGCTTTAAGGCTTTAAGCCGCAGGGTCCTTTCCCCTTTCTCTTAAACAAACTCCCGCTTTGTTATATGAGGATTTGCAATGTAAATTCAACTCGCCTTTTCAATTACTGGAAAAAAAAAAAGAAAAAAAAAAGAGGGCGAGGAACACAACTTCAGACTGGAAAGGGAAGCCTCTTTAAAACAGTTGCGACTTTAGAAAAAGGTGTTCGCGATTCCGCCCCCCCCCCCCCCTTGTTAGTTATCAGCAAACTTTGTTCCAAGTTTCACGGCAGAGCTTTTGTCTCCGTCTTCCCTCCGTCTGCCTTTGTCCAGAGCGACTCTCCTCGTGGGGAGCAGATTAATGGGAACTTGCAGAAGTTTGCTGATGAGGAGATACTAGTTTTAGCCGAAAACAGCCTGTGCCACCTTGTCGTGTGTCCACGACCCTGCATGAGGTCGTGTGCGTCCGCGCTCACTGCTATTTACATCATTCACCTGTCTCCTTTCTCTTGGTTATATTTTAAATGGCCTGGGTTTCTTTAGAGACAGGGTTTGGCCTGGTTGAAACACCTGCGAAAATTTACTGGAAAATCGGCGCAAGCTTGCACCCTCTGCCATAAACTTGATGCAGCAAACAGTTATTTATAATGTACTTTAACATGCCGTTCTTGTGGAGGGCCCTAAGATTAAAATGTCAAAGTAACGGGGAAGCTGCAGGCTTTACCTTCGGGACCTCAGACAAGAATGGGTTCTGCTTTTCTTACTGAGGCCTAATCAGTTGCCTTTACATATTGAAATGACTTTAGATCGTTAGGAAAGGTTTAATGGGATGAACACGAAAGCTGAAAGGCGGTATTTTCCTAGTGTGGATGGTCTTGCTTTTTCCTCAAACTTCCCACTGGGAATAGAGTTCGGTCCCAGAGAGCACTTGTCTATTTGTACAAGCCCCGGGCCCTGCACAGGACCCCGTCCCCAGCCTGGACTACCTGCTTGTCTTTCTCTCCCTGTCTCATCCCCTTGTGGTGTGGTTGTTTTGCAGAACATGCCCCCAATGAGCCCCGAGAAGCCTGCTTTGTGTGCTGGTTGTGGAGGGAAGATCTCAGACAGATATTACCTGCTGGCTGTTGACAAACAATGGCACCTCAGGTGTCTTAAATGCTGTGAATGTAAACTGGCTTTGGAGTCAGAACTCACCTGCTTTGCCAAGGACGGCAGTATTTACTGCAAGGAGGATTACTACAGGTACAGCAATCAGTCCCCATGGGTTCAAAAGCACATCCCCTCACAAGGCATTATGAACCGAAACGCTCTTTTCTCCACATGGGCTTTCAAAGGTAGCTTTTCGCAGTCAGCGGTTTCTTAATCCTATAAACGTGTCCCCTCTGCAAAGTCTCGCACGTTTGGAAACTGAACGGATTGACAGGGAATACGCCGACGGGGCATGTGCGGCGGTACACATGAGACGGAAAAGACGGAGGGTCTTTCGCTGCTCTGCGGTTTCTCTCCGTAAATAGCAGCGCAAGACCCAACGAAAGTTTCCTTCTGCCAGTAGTTTGCCGGTTCCTTCTCGGGCCGAGGAGCGGGCCTCGACCCGGCGCGGCGGGAGGGGCGGCGAGCAGCGGCTGGTCGGTGCCGCGCAGAGTCTGCAGCCCCTGACAAGCCCCGCCGCTGTTCCGCCGGGGGTGCAGGGCAGCCGGGTCCCGGAGCGGTCACTGCTTACCCGTGCGTGACAGCTTTCCAGAGGTTTAGCTCTCCGCGCCCCTTCTCGTCCTTACGTGAAGGCCCGGAGAGTGGGAGCCGATCTTCCCCCGACCCACCTCTCCGTGCGCACCGTCGGCGGGAGGGCTTCTGCAGAAGCCTTGAGCCAACAAGCCAGCATGGCAGAAAGTGCAGGTGTTCACCCTTGGTTTCCCAGTGCAGGTTCTCCAGTACCGATGCCAGGCGGGCCAGGAGCGGCAGCCGGCAGCAAGGGCCGTCCCGGGACCGGGGAGAGCTCGAGCCTACGGGGACAGCTCCCTGCCGACCTCCCGTGGCCCGGGAGGGAACATGGGCGTCACTGGGGCAAGGCCTGCCTTTCCGTTCTAGTTGAAGCCCACTTTTCTGTTTCCTTCAGAAGGTTCTCCGTGCAGAGATGTGCCCGCTGCCACCTTGGGATCTCAGCCTCTGAAATGGTCATGAGAGCCAGGGATTCGGTTTATCATCTGAGCTGCTTCACCTGCACCACCTGCAACAAGACTCTGACCACAGGTGATCACTTTGGCATGAAGGACAACCTGGTTTACTGCAGGGCCCATTTCGAGTCCCTTTTGCAAGGAGAATATCCCCCTCAGCTGAGCTACACCGAGCTGGCTGCCAAGAGTGGGGGGCTGGCCCTGCCCTACTTCAACGGCACTGGCACAGTCCAGAAGGGGAGGCCTAGGAAACGAAAGAGTCCAGCCTTGGGAGTGGACATCGTCAACTACAACTCAGGTGGGAAATGCACGCCGAACCCCCCTCATGCTCTTCCAAAAAGAGCGTTGTCGGGCTTCCCCTCAGCTAGGCAATGCGTGAGCAACTCAGCCAGGCCAAATCTTGCTTAACCATTGGAAAATCAAACAAACAGCCCTCTGAGGGTTGGAGCGTTTGCAGGAAGGCTAACAGCAGCCCTCCTCAAAGGCTGTCTTGGCTTATTAATGTCAAACACCCAAACTTAGCCACTTCCCAGGGTAAAGACCAAAAAAAAAAAAAAAAAAAAAAAAAAAATCCCACCCCCAAAATTATAGCATTCTTTCTCTATAGGAACCTCAGAGATACTGGTAATGTTATTTGTGTTTTGTTAGCAAAAAGCACTTTGTCAGTTAGACCTCATATTAGAAGTAACCAAACAGATTACAAAAAGAAAAAAAAAATCCAGAGTAAAAGTCTCAGGATAAGGCTTCTGCAATGCCAATGCAGTATGCACATAACTCGATATATTCAATTTTTAGGAGTTAATTCCTCAGGTTAAATAGTCCTGTTTTACTGGCATGTAAAAGATCAAACTGTACTGGAGGCAAATGATTAAATGTTTCTGCCTGTCACTAAGCCCCAACAAATGTAATTAAAGAGAAGGGTTTCTGATCTCTCAGCGGTAGGAAAGGAACGAGTGTTGCCCCTTATAAAATTTCTTCCCTAACTCCAGTTACTTAAGTACCCAAACCATGCCTAAACACACAGTGTTAAGGTTCAGAAGGAAAGGAGTTTCAGGTATGATCAAGCAGTTTAAGTGGCGTTTCATTAGATTTGAAGATGAAAGCAGTAAGGGTAAATCGGAATTAACAAGCTACCGACTCCAAAAATTATTTAGTGAAATTTATGCTCCTCGTGGACGATAACAAGGAAAGAAGAGTGTGGGAAGCAAGAGTAGGTAGAAGGTACTTCCCTATGAAGCGAGGAGCCGTTCCGGCCCGGGCAGGGAGCAGAGGCTGCAGCTCCAGGGCCCCGCCGGGAGCCAGCAATGGGGTCAGAGCCTGCCCTTCAGCAAACGCTGAACCGCACCGCTTTCGGCTCCTCTCTCCACCCAAGTTCAACCCGCCGCCGCTGAGATTCATAAGCAACCCTCCACCGCCCCCCCGCAAATCCCCTCCATCCCTCTCCCGGCACCTCCTCTGGGGCTGCTTGTGAAACGGGCTCTAGCTGGGAACTGCGTAGCTGTGCAAGGCTATTTCATCTCCTCTGATGCGTAGACCTTGGAGCCAGGGTAATCACTGCGCTAATTGTTCCTTGTTAATTGAAGATGACATTGGAATCCCTGGCCACGGAGCGGTTTCCAATCAACCCTGAAAGCTGCTAAAGAAAAGGGAACCTGTAGAGCAGCCAGGATTCATTCGGCCCCGGCTTCAAACGGTGGGCTCCCGTCCGCCTGCCCACCGGTCCGCGCTGTCCCCGCTCCGCGCACCATCACCCCAGTTCTCCAGATCCCTACACGGAAATATTTCTAGGGACAATTTATCGCTAGAATTAGGGAAAGATGAAAAGATATGGCTATGAAAAAGCATCCCTTAGACTTCAGGTCAGGACTCAAGAGAGACATTATTAGTGAACGCCATTGTAGTTTTTTATGTGCTAGTTTTAAAAGTCTCCTTCTTTACCACAACGGGCATAGAAGATATACCACGGATTCCAGATGAGATTAAAAAGCACTAACCATTGTGAAAATACAGCATTGAAGTCTCAAAGAACCCTCCGGGCCCCGGCGAGAGAAAAAACCAAACCGAACCAACAAAAAAACAAACCACACCAACACCAACACCTCCCTGTCCCTCCCCACCCCCAGCTCTCAGCCAAACAAACAAACAAACACCAAAACCCCCCCCAAAACAAAAACCAACCCAGCCAAGCTAAACACCCCAAAATCTCGTCTTTGATGCTTTGGACTCAAGGCTAGATGGCTGAGACATTTTATCTCTTAAGGCTATGATTTTTTTTTTTTGTTGTTAAGTATTATCTAGCGATGTCCAGGGTTGACATATGGTCCCGAGAAAATACAGTTTGCAGCCAAACTGTGCAAAATATGCACCCGGCGCAAAAGACTCCCGTGCATTGAGCTGCTGCGCTCCAGATCCAGCGGGAGGATAACAAAATAGCAGTTACGAAATGAGTTACAGTAGATGAAATCTCTTCTCGAAAGAAAAAAAAATCTAAATAATTGTCAGCCACTTTTCTACAAGCATTTTTCGTTCCCTGCCCTGTGATTCAGTAATGGCTCTGACACGTTATCATTTAGAAAGGGTAACCAACCCTCAGCAACTTAGATGTCGGATACATGACCGTCGCTTTCAGCAGCAGAGACGGGACACGGCTGCGATTTGGAGCACGATTCCACTACCCCGCATCCTGCAACCGGCAACCCGCATTCCGCTGGCGGGCCCCTCTCCCGGAAGCTCGCTGCTCTCCGTGCCGTCCTCCCTCACGGCGGGCACAGCCCTGCGGGCGGGCTGGCAGGATGCGGGGCCGGCGGCGTGGACAGGATGTGAGTGCCTGCGGCGCTGTGCGGCTCTCCCCTCCCGGCCTGTGCAGGGCTCCCCGGGACCCTCGCGGCTCGTACTGGAGGCCCTGAGGGCAGAGGTGCAGCCTGACCCGCAAATCGTCTACCTGCGTTAACCCACACCCGAGCAGGGAGGCAGCGCTCCGTCTCTGACCAGACAACTCAAGCGCAAGTTTACTCCTGGCACTCGCTGTTTAGTGAGAAACACGAATTTAATTTCCCCAGAAAACCAAGCTGTATCCCACCGAAATACGCATGCCCTAGCGTGGCAAGCCATCATGAAAAACAAACCCGACCTTTAAAAACAAAATAATGCACTAACTCTGATTAAGCTAAAAGCTTCACCAACTAAGCACAAAAATAGGGATATTCACAAGCAATCCGTCAGTTCCCCGCTCAGAGTGGTGAGCGCATTTTATTACAGGGGAGCTGAGCACAGGACCAGGATGGAAAATCAGATTCTGCTGTCAGATCTCCAACAGCTTTTCTATTCTGTATTTTGTTTAGTAGTTTAATTTCTGTTTCTCAGCTTTTCGGTTGTAAAGTGGAAACACAACAATAAATAACTCAAAATGTTATGAGGTAAAAGCCATTCAGACTTGCAAGCTGTCTGGAATTAATGTGAAAAATGGAAGAAACTATTCAAAAGTACTTAAAACATTCAAGGCTTTCTCTATATTACCTCTTATATCATAGAATTAATATGTATTTTGAGGGAAACTGTGTTGACTTACAGCCCGCAGGATATAGAAATGAGATGGTGAAGAAGATTTCCTTATGAAAATATTTAACCCAGCTGTTGCTCAAAGAGCTGTTTACTTTATTTCGTTATATATATGTGTGTGTGTGTGAAAAAATATGAAGAGTTCACTTGAAGAATTCTTGGCAATGAAAAGCAAACTGTTCTGCTCTTTCCAAAGTAAAATTAAACAACCCCCAGTCTTGCTGCAAAGAAATGAGCAAGAACGTTTTGCCCAATTTTTTGCTTGCAGGCAATAGTTTAAAACTCTGCTCTATGATGTGGCTAGACCACATAACACTGTTTCACTCATGTAAAATAGAGAGTGAGCTAGTCATTGTATAAACCAGGATTGTCTGAAGATGTTTGGAGCCCTCTTCCCATTTTCTCTTGAAAATAAAAGCTAAAATAAAGTAGATCAGAGACAATAAAGTAGATCTCAAATAAAATTAGTAAGCAGGACAGGGGAGCCTGAGGAAGTTTGTATTGCTGGTGTAAACCTAAGAGATCCAAGGAAAACAAAATGAACAAACAGCTTGCAACTCTCTGAAGTAAAACCTGGGAACTGAATTCTGGTACTTTGATTTGTCAGCTTATAAGGTATGGCCCACATAGTTTGACGGAAGGCAGTGTGATTGCTTGTGAAAACAAGTAGTAAATACAATCTAAATTTGGTCTGAAATTGTTTTTAAGGCAACTTTTAACTCCTGTTATTTTCAGAAGTGTCAGCTTACTTTGTTTGAAAGTGCAGATATACTTCTTACCTAGAGTAGAAGCAATTCTAGCTATAATTAAATATTCACCTGATTTTCTAAGTGTTGTCTTACAAGCATCTGTTCATGTTGACTTGTCTTATAATTCAAAAGAGAAAACACCTTCAAGAAGCTTTTAACTTTCTCCTGGTTTCAAGTTGCTTTGACCCTGTTTTTAGAACTGTCAGCATCTGTTTCTCTGTGTTTTGTGCTTTCCCTCTTTCTCCTTCTGTCTTGCGCTTTCCAAGTCCCCCAAAAATAAGGATCATCTAGGCCTAGTAAATAATCCAATAACTATTGGAAAGCAGTTCGAAAATTCACATGAGCAATTAATGAAACTTGGTCTAGTTTACAGACATTCTGGAATGTTTTTAATTAGCTGTTCTTTAGTTAATATTCCCTGCTATGATGATATCATTAATTTGTTCCTGTGTGACTGAGCTATTTTTATAAAATGAGATCCTATAAATTGGTAACCCATTTTTGTTTAAGCTGAAGAGAAAAATATAGATGTCTTTCATTTACTTCCTCAATGTGAAGTAGTGATGCCTGATTTCCAAAGAGCTGCAACTCTCTTGTACAATTCACATCCATGAAAGTGTAATCTGAAACAAAGTCATCTTTCATAGATAGTTTGAAAATTCTGAATCAGGAAAAGCAGGGAAACTCTTTTAAAGTTTTGAGCCGCTAGTTGGTTGCTTAGAAACACCCTGAATCAGTTACCAAATAAGAGCTACTGCTAACTGTGATTGAGATTGAGCGACTGAATCAAGCCTTGATGTAACTGCTTTCCAGACGTCTTTTGCAGAAGAAGGTCTTTGAGTAGTTCATATAAACTCCCAGGCAGAGTCCAAAAGCATTTATTTTATCAGCAAAATCTTCCAGATTTTATATTCTCTCGATGAACTGTCATAAGAAACTTTCCTGCTGTACATATTTTTTTGTAGGTGCTTGTGATTTGGGGAAAAACTCAGAAACATTCAAAATGCTGGTTTGAACTTTATTCTTCTCTCACGCTAAGAGTGTTTCAGTGAGTGAAATTTCAAAATGTGAATGAGATTTCAAATGACTCTTTCAATGCCCAAAGCAAAACCCATCACCACAGGGAAAAGGCTTGTTTGAAAATAAATGCCAAAAGAGAGAGAACTTTCTAAGTCTGCTCTTAGTAGGTACAGGCCCAGGGGACATAACATGTTTTAGAATAGGAAAAGGTCATGCTCTGGATCTTTTTAGTCTCATTTAATTACCACATCTGTACTTACCCTTGCACCTTCTTAGCCCTTCCTTCCTTCCTTTCTCATTTCCTTCTTTCCAAACACTATGTGACTCAATATTTTGCCTTGTTTCTTTTATCCTACATGATGCATAGCCACTAATTCCTCATTTCATTTTGTTTATTGAACAGGTTGTAATGAGAATGAGGCAGATCACCTGGACAGAGACCAGCAGCCTTACCCCCCATCCCAGAAGACAAAGCGCATGCGCACCTCCTTCAAACACCACCAGCTTCGTACCATGAAGTCCTACTTTGCTATCAACCACAACCCAGATGCCAAGGACCTCAAGCAGCTTGCTCAGAAAACAGGCCTGACCAAGAGAGTTTTGCAGGTAAGAAGCCACATTAGAGGCTGTCAGAATTTTCCCCTACCCCTGCCAGTCAATAGCATTTCCCTTATGTGTAATGATAGTGATGTATGTAGAAAAACTTTTGCGGGGTGCGTCCCTAGTGGGTGTGCGGAGGGGTATGGTATTACATGGTAGGAGTGCTGAATGTATGCCCTACCATCCCAAGGCAGACGTATACTACAAAGTGATTTGTAATTAGTTACATCCTTAATGAGGGGAAACTGTCTCCAGAATCTACTGACCCAGTAGATATCCTGGGATCTGTAGCCTGTCTGTGGTGACCTTATTAAGGGCAGAGGTAGCAAATTGACTAAGTTTATACATACTGGGTAAAGCCTTTGGGGTCCCCTGAAGTAGTTAATGTGGCCCCTCAGTGAGCAGATCCCCTGACATGTTGGAAGCAAGCTTTGACCAATATGATCCTCCAGCACCAGCTGGCTCCCTCTCTCAATACCTATCTGACAACTGTTATCATTAAGGGCCTACAAAGCAAAAAGTCACTTCCCTGTGAAGGACAGCCTAGAAAGCTACCTTTAAAAAAATCCCTGTATGGTGTGTGCTAGCTTAGTGAAGTTAAAGTGAGGTGTGTATTATATGCAGAGTGCCAAAAGAAGGGCAATAGAAGAATATATTAGCAGCAATTCTTTGTTCATGTTACACGTCACCTAAACCATTTTCAGTGAACCTTACAGAACAGAAAGACTAAGTGACCCATATCAACAATCTGTATGATAGGGATGGTGTAATTGCCCCTCCTTCCTCTTTTAAAATGATCAAGGAAAATTTTCAGCCTTGGCAAAAATCTGCTCATTCGCCCTTTGTCTCAATCTTTGTATTGACCTCAACTTTACTCAAACCAAGAATACCCCAAATGGCCTTCAAGAAAGTTGCTTGCTTTGGGTGACTGAGCAAGCAAATTTTTTTAAGGGTTCTCTGTGAGGACTGCACACTGGGCTGCAAAGTTCCGGTGAGCACACGTAGCACTGGGCCTTGTATGCAGTGTCCCACCTGTGAAAGAGTCAGTGTCACCAGCAGCAAGTGAAGCTATAGAGTGACTTAGGTGATTTGCCACACAAAAACAGGCATCAAAAATGACTTAAAAGCAAGAACAAAGACAAAACTAAGCAAAACAAAACAAGCATCGGTAAAGAAATCCATTGGGATTGGTTTGCAGGTTTGGTTTCAAAACGCAAGAGCCAAATTCAGAAGGAACCTTTTGCGGCAGGAGAATGGGGGTGTCGATAAAGCTGATGGCACCTCACTTCCGGCACCGCCCTCAGCAGACAGCGGAGCACTCACTCCACCCGGCACTGCGACCACTTTAACAGACCTGACCAATCCCACTATCACTGTAGTGACATCAGTGACCTCTAACTTGGACAGCCACGAATCCGGGAGCCCCTCACAAACTACCTTAACGAACCTTTTCTAACATTTCCATTTTTTTTTTTAATTATTTTTATTATTCTTACTCTTCTTCTTTATTATTATAATTATAATTATTATTTTTATTATTTTCAAGCCTTTTTTAAAAAAAAAATAACAAACCCACAAAATATTTGGGAAAATAAACAGCTTGATGTGTAGCATCTGCAGCCACTTGGCAAATGAGTTTTGAAGTAATATGTTGCTATAATAAATGAACACTTACTGTTGTTAAATTGTACTCCATTTTTAAAAATTAATCAAATAACTGAAGAGAAGATGAATCATTCTAATAAGTGCCTCTTAAAATTGTATGTTACTTATTTCCAGAACCTTGAAAAAAGTTATTATTACCACACAAAATAAGATTATTTTCTCTCCTTGATAACCAAACAAGAATAAGTTTAAATATAGCCAAGAATACTGTTTCAGGATTGTATGTTCACTTACAGCATTTAAGAACCCAAATTTGATTTGATTTTTATAAAGTTTTGTATGATTTTTTTTTTAATGTTGAAAAATAAATACAAAGTGAATTATAGTAATCATTGAAATAGTCAAACTGGAAGTGCCAGTGCTTTTTCGTAATGTGTTTGTCACTAGCCTGATCCTCCCTGAGCACTGGGGAGTCTCACTGGGGTAGCTAATTGCTGCCAGTTCTTCTCCCAGCTGGGACATCTTTGGCCACCACTGAAAGCTGTGCCTGGATGGAGTGCTTGGACAGAGTGACCCAGTGATGAGAGTGCATGTGAGTGAGGATGGCAGGATCAGGCAGTTGGTCTCCAAATTTGTGTCATATACGTTAAGAGGCACAATCTCGAAAACACTTTCTAGAATGAGCTCACTCTTATAAAGATATTGTTAAAGTAATAACAGCAGAATAACAAATCAAGTGAGGAGTCCTACTCATCTGAAATACTGCATAGGGAGGGGTTTTCAGTTTTGTCTATCAAGCAGCTCTGATCTGGAATTAACAAAAAACAAGCGTGGTTCTCTACACGGCCTTGATGCTGTACCATTAAAGCAAAGAGGAGGTTGCCCAGCTACTTAAGTGAAAACAAAAATAAGTTCCAAGAAGACATATGCATGTGTACTGTTAAAATGAGTTTTTGATAAATCATACTTTTTTTCAGTGAAAATGGAAATAAGCAAAATATAATTTATTAAGATGTTTAAGGAAAAATATTTCACTACAATTTACTCATTACTATTTTGAATTTATTTTAGATGTTTCCTGAGATTGTATCAGACACTTTGTTTAATACATGAACTTTAAACCTTTAGTTCATTAATACATCTAACATATACTTTAACTTTCTAAACTTTGTATAAAACAAAAGAAATGTTAGTAAAATTTCTTACAAAAATGGGAATTGGTAGTGAATAACTTTCAAGCAGATAAACTCAGAAGCCTTGTGGATGCTGATCTGAATACGTTTCTTAGTTTACAATAGCGATCTTTCCTTTTTTGATTTTATTTAAGCTAAAAGTCTGAATGGTCTGGGCAGTGGTGAATGTTCATTTGTATCCTTTTATTGTAGTTGAACACCAATTAGATTGTGGAGAGTCTCAGAAACAAAAACAAACAAAAACCAGTCAAGATCTGTGTCTTGCTTTTAGTGGATTGTTAAGAATAACTTTGCACATATACCCCACTTTTTAGACACCATCAAATCTCCTTTTTGGTGGTTAAAGTGGCTATTTAATATATTTTAAAGGTGTCCTTTTTGGCTGTATAAATGTGTGGTTACATATTGACAGTTCACTGCCCACATTAAAGTGCATTATTGTAATTTTTGCTCAGGGTTTTTAGAAAATTAGCACAGAAAAGTAGCTTATTTTTAAAAAAAGATGATGGAAGAGAAGTTAACACTGTAATAGAAGAAAGGTGTGTTTGCCATTATATATTTAGCAAGTATGGTTATCATCTTCTACAGATATTAAATCTTGACTTTTCCTATTTCTATTACCTTATGGGCATTTACCACTAACCAGACCAAACGACCTTGGTAAGGCTGAGATCTTTATTAATACACTTTTACAGGTAAAAATATTGATACTTATAAATTTTGTTCTTTGACAGAACAATATATGGTACTAGAGATCTACTTTATTAAGTAGACTAATTAAAACTCAGTTCTACTATGTGCCTTATGATATACCTTGGGAGTAAGTTTGTGAAAAATCAGGATATATGTGTTGTTTGTTAAATTAACTGTTTTAAGCCCTTTTGACACCTCACTAGTTTTGTACTGTTTTACCTCTTATTTCTGAAACTCTTTTTATGGTGTATCCTGTTAGAGGGGACAAACATGTCATAGAAAGCAGTTGTGCACTCTTTCAGATATAGTTGATAAATCCAATAATCTTATATATTGAGCTTCGTGTTTATAGTACAGTAAGTGGTCTAGCAAAATTGTCCATGTTTCTTTGTTTATTGATAAATGCATTGTATAGAAACTATTTCCCCTAAATATTTATGGACCAAACAATTGTGATATATCCTATTAAATTTGTGTGAATAAACCATTTTGAATCTAAGGAGTTTTATTTCCCATCAGTTGGGGGTTTTTTGTTTGTTTGGGGTTTTTGTTTCCTTTTTTTCCTTTTTTTTTTTTTTACTGTAAAGTCTACATGTACCAGTGTGCATTTGCTTTTATGGTACCTATGAACAATTGGTATTAAACACAGAACCACAGCCTTTTAAATATTTTAAAATACTGTTTCTTCTTAGGTTTTCAATTTCTTCCTATTCAGTGTATATGCTACTGCTAGTGCAATTTAGATTTTAGCCTTTTAACCTCCACTTTTGAACATGCAAAGTAATGCCCCACTGATTTGATATTGAAACCCTGTCTTAGACTTCTAAAAAAGCCAGAAAACTAGCAGCTAAAGTAATTGCATGACAAATATAGCCTAAATAATATGATGAAATGAATCAAGATTTAATGCTAGGTATATTGAACACAAAATAGAATTGCAGACCCCGAAAAGCCAGGTTGCTCTGTAGTTTAATAAATTGTCACTATGATTTCTTTCAGGGAGAACAAATCATGGGGCATTACAGCCAAACATCCCGACGTTTGAAAATTCCCTAAAGTATTAAAAGAAGGGGAAAAGTTTGATCGGAAATCCACTGCAGTGAAGACAAAGACAATATTAGGTTATGATAATCATACATTTAAAAATCTATTGAGCCAAAAAATAAAAATCAAAGACTCAATGTCATTTCCTGAATGTTAACAAAACATATGCTATTTTATGGTGTTTAATTAACAGAACTGAAGGCTTCAACAAATTGTGTGGTATTAAAAACAAATTTAGAGGAACTATGTATAAAACCAGAGCAACCTGGCAGCAATCTACCCAGCCCATACTCGAAGAAATCTTTTCTTTAAAAAACAAAATCACATTTGTCAAGCACAAGTACATGTAAAATAAAATCTGAGTGCATTCATTCCACTTGCTTGCTAATGTGTACTAGTCATATCTGTTAAATGGATTTTTGTAAATTCAAGAACTTTTCACTCATTCGAGATCCTAGGAAAACCCAGTAACTTTAGTACTATTGTTTCTGAATTTTATTTTTTTTATAAGACAAATCTGCATGCACTTTTCCATCTGTCACATATAGTGTACATTTCTGTATGATGAATTTCTCTTTGATGTTCCTTGTATAATAGCTTTCATTAATAAACATTTTATTTGATGCAAACATAGTTAACTTTATATAAACGTATAGCTAATTGTTCCAACTAATTTAAACTTTTCTTTTGAAAAGAAGCAGTACAGTACAGTTCCAATATGTTATATATATATCTAAAATCAAAACCAATGAGGTAGCAATACTGTTGCACAGTGTAAAATTATTTCCTTTGGTGTTAACTTTTTAATTTTTTAACTTCTTGTATAAAACTGACATGTTTTAAAAAAAAACAACCCTCCCATCAACACCAACAATAAACCAGTCCCCAGATTCTTCGCTGATATAAGATAACATAAGCAGTACAGTATGTAAAATCCTCAATGACTTTTCGAGCACAAGGATCCCTGAGTTGTTTACATGGTCACTATGCAATGAGCAAGTATGTTACAAAAAGTTAGCTCTAAGATTCCCAGTCCAAATCACAGATGATTTTTACAAGCCAACAAGAAAGTGTATCAACAACCAGTTCTTAGTAAAGAGGTTTTGTAACTGTTAAGCAACTATCTGCAGAAAGATTTTTTAAAATATATTCCTATTTAGCTGTATAGCCAAAGCGTGTTAAACAAATTAACATATAAAAGACTTGCCAGAAAATCTTTCATTAAGATGACGTTTTTGTTATATACTAATGAACCCTATGTAAACAATGTAACTTTTACGAATGATGGACATTAAATATTTCACTTACGTGTATCCTCAGCATTTTGCATGTTTTCTTAAACTTCTCTAGTTTCTGAATTCTAAAAAGAAAACCATACTATTATTAACAACAAGACAAAGTTATATCCAGATAGATTACTGCAGCCATCTCTGGAAACCGGCAACCAAGTGTTCCAACAGCAATAAAAAGGTATCATTTATAGGTGGCAATTATGGGAAGCATTGTTTAAACAACAGTTTTATAGGTTGTTGTAAAATTCTACTGAAAAAGGTTAGTGTGGTGGACTTAATTCAAATCAGCTTGATCAGAAATTTAAGTATACTGTGAAATTCTTAATCTGAGCCTTATGCCTATTTATTACTACAGCAAGTAAGTAAGCATAGGGAAGCAATTATTCATGTCACAGCCATAATGTGGTTTCCGCTTGTTGTCCGTAAGAAAATATTACAAACATTAATTATTCAAATCAGTAAGGACCTTGATGGTGTTTAGGGCCAAGAAAAAACCTGTACTGTAAACTTTCTTTTGCAAGCTACTGCATTCTTCAATAAGTTAGATTCCTTCTCCCACTGATTTCATGCTTACAGACATATTTCTAGTCTGATTTGTTGTCTGTGTGCTGCTTTTTTCACCTGATATAAATTAGAAAAATAAATTAATTAAATACTTCTTGTGAAATTCTAGCTCCACTGAAGTCAATGGCAAAATCATCACTGATTAAAGTAAAACCAGGAAAACTTTATTTCTTTATGTCTTATTAGAGACATTAAGGTTTGATTCTTCTTAACAACACTATTTATTTTGAGATAGTCCTGCACACAGTGCTCTGAGTGACCTCACTACTTGCATTAGGCAATCCAAAGTTTTTGAAAGATAAAGAACTGTTTCATGCATTAAGACAGTAAACATGTTGAAAGGGGAGCATTATATGAGAGAGAAAGAAGGAAAGAAGGAAGGAACGAAAGAAGGAAAGAAAGAGAAAGAAAGAAAAGAAAGAAAAGAAAAGAAAAAGAAAGAAAAAGAAAAGAAAGAGAAGAAAAAAGAGAAAGAAGAAAAAGAGAAACAAGGAAAGAAAGAAAAAGAAAGTGAAAGAAAGAAAGAGAAAGGAAGGAAGAAAAGAAAGAAAGAGAAAGAAAAAGAGAAAGAAAAAGAAAGGAATATTTTCAGACAAGATTTGAGAGAATGCAAGACAAATTTAGGTTTTTGCACTTTTAGATTGTCACAAGGGAGAAACGTATTGTGGTCTTTCTAGTGGATACATGCCCACATCTAGATGCATCATTTCTTTGTGCACCTGGTCTCGAAAAAGAAGCTAAATTGTGCAGCCCCAGAACATCTTACTCAGAATTACTCACCAGAGGATTATCTTGCAGGACCAGGTCAAATGACAGGAGGTTCACTCTGCAGCCCATTGAAATTGGTAAATATTCTCTGTCCGATTCCATGGGTTTTGAGCCAGGAGCTGAGTGAACATGGAGATTAAATTACTCTCTTGTCTCTAAAGAAAGCACAACCTTCAGAATGAGACAGAATATATAGGACAGCCATTCTGCTCTGTGCTTTGGACTTCATTCTTCAGAGCTGCTAATTCAAGCACCTGGCACATGTATTAAATTGACTTCAAAATATTTCTTCCTGCTTCACCCAAATGCAGGACACAAATTATACTACTGAAATTTCCAGAAGCTACTATAGTGTCAGAGACTTTATTCAGTTATTCTGCAATGTTGCACAATTCTTCTGCGCTTCTTACTTGACATAGACTTATCTCGACACATACCTATACACATATCCTGGTCTTGCCTTCAGATAACCAGTACTTTCATATTTATTCAAGTCATTCAAACCTATGGGACACAACTCTCAAGGCTTACACATTCCAGCAAAGACAGTTGTCATAATTTTTGTTTGATTCTCAACAGTAAAACATTTCTTTCCAGAGTAGATTTTTGTTATGAATTTGTAATTCTATAATTTTTTCTTTTCATAGCTTTGGACCAAAAAAACCCATAGTGCTTGAAACATCTAAGTATACAGGTTGTTTTGCCAGCTTTTCCTGTAATATCTAGAAAAATAAATCTACTTCAATCATTGAATTAATGCCTTACATGTTATTGTAATATTAGTCCCCACTACAAACTTATTTTATCCTAACACTGATATAAAATGCATCTAATTCTAATTTTAACTACTATGATTAATATTAGAAATGATAGCTTTTTAGCTGCACTCATTTCTGATTCAAATGTGCTTTTGTTTTTGGAAATAGGATTGTCAGTAAACATCCTTTGAAATTTCTGGTATTTGCTACTGCTAGGGGCAGAGAGCTAGACAGAAGGTCTCATCTACTTTGACAAAAATCAGTAATATTTTCCAGTTTGTACTCTTTTCAAATTGGACTTAACAAAGGATAAAAATACTGTCATTAATTATTTTACTCCTGGAAAATAAAAACTATTTATGCTTCTATTTTGCACTTCAGTTACACAAATCAATACAGATTTCTGAGTCTGAACAGATGCACAGTATTTTGAACCTGTGAGACTGCTGCATATAGGAAATAAATAACAAGGGAAAAAATATGTTAAGAAATGGTTATTAAACTGCAAATACAGGCAGCCACTGAAAGAGATGTGATAAGTTTTCTATTTACCATCACATGAATCCATATTTCACCATTTTCCTCAAGGAATTTGAACTTCCCTGAGAATAAACGATTAAGTAGCTTGCTGTTGCTACATACACCTTGAATGCACAACTGAGAAGCAGTAGAGAACAATCTGTATGACGAATTTTTCAGGAATAATTATCTAACAAAATAACAAAATGCTGCCCAATATCCCCAAATCAGTAAAATAAAATGCAACATCAGGAAATCTAGGAGCACTAATTACTATTATATCTTAAGACATAAACATATACAGGCTCATGATATCTGTTTAATTTAGAGAGGATAATTAATTTCACCAAGCAAATACTTATCCCACCACAACAAGGAACCATCCATGTAGTGTCTATAGGGATAGTAAAATAAGTTTAGAAAGTAACCAAATTGGCAGCTTTGAGGTGAATATTTTTCATCTGCAAAGGTACTTGCATAATCACTGCTCAGACTGCAGCCACAACTGTTAGACAATACCTCTGATCTTCTTTTCTGGCTGTCTAGCAGAGTATTTTTTAACTTTATACAAAAAAGCAGGCTACAGAAAAGAAAGCTAAACAGACACTGTAAAGTATGTGAATGGGATTTTGTAGCTGCTAGCAAATTTGACATAAAATGCTGCTGTATTGAGGTTCTGAGTATCAGTCTTGAAGAAGCTACTGCTTGCTTTTTGCTTTTTTGAAGATGCCTTGCTTCCTCTGTACCAAGCTACATAGACAAGCTGCACCTACATTAGCTGAAGTACTTTCCTACCCTATTTTGTCAAAACTTTTCTTAATAATCAAACTCTTGGACAGATACTGTTTTTGTGAGCCTGACTGGAGCAAATTTAGAAGTTAGAGCTGCTGTTCTTTACAAACTGTTAGAAATCAGGGGATTTTTGCCCAAGACTGCTTTCTACACTCAACAATGTTAGAATTGTCCTGCCTGAATCCATTGCTTCTGCATTTAACCTTTAACAGAGCACTAATGTGACACTGAATACACAGTAATCAGTGGTTCAAAACACTAATTTTAGACCACTGCTGTGTTCTAAAACAGCAGCATCAGAAGACTGTATGACTTGGAGTGTTCAGATGTTTTATAAATAACATCCAGAACCTGAGATCTTGTTGCTCCATTGTATTACAACAGCAACAGATTAAAACTGGAGAACTCGTAAGTATGGTTGTGTCCTTGAACTTATTCAAACTATCTAAATTCAACATATTCTCAGAGTGAAAAATTGAACTGCAGTGAAATCTGGAGCTTTTTGATTAAATTTCCTTCCTGTGCTTATTTGGATCTGTCTGAAACAGAAGAACAGTCTTTTACTGGGCTACTTGACTTTTAGACCATCAGTAGAACTGAAAAAAGAAGTAATGCACAATATCAGTGAAAAAACAATTTTAGAGAACTCAGATCCGGTTCAGAACAGTTCTAAAAATGTCTAGAGGTTTGGGGTTTTTACACTTATTTGTTTGCTTTTAGAAGAGAATAGTAACAGGTAGAACCACTTTTTGGAAGCAGGCTCTCCAATAACTAGTTTCTGAAGGCCTCTCTTAGTCTTTAAAGAATTTTGCCATTAAAAAATAACAAGAATAACAGAAATAGAAAAGAAATAACATCCCATTATGAAAACCTCTTACTTGAAGCAAGATGAATCCCTCAGTTTCTTTTGCTATTTTTTGTCAGTTTCTTTGAAGATTTGTGTTTCCTTTGTATCACTTATGTCCACATAAAACCAATCTCTCCAGCACTGCACAGGTAGCCTCATCAGCACAACCTACATATTTTAAATGACATCCTTCACTGGGTAGAAATCCTAGAGCTGAAAAAATCTTACTCCTGGCTGCTTTCCTCAAGTAACTTTTATTTATTCGTTATATTAATTCTGGGGCCTACGTGGTTACGTAGCACCAGCCACCAGGCTTGTTGGGCCGAGGGCAGCAGTGGGCCCTGAACAGCCCCACTTGGCCCTCAGCACCCAGGCCCAAGGCACTATTTAGTCTCAGCTCCGACATCTGTACCTCAGCCTGTCTCTGGCAGGGTTGCTACGTGGCCCAGATCTGTTCCCAGACTGCTGCTGGACTCCTGGGCAAGGTGTGCTCTTGGTAAGAGAAGGAACACTTCATGGTTTGGCTGTTTTTTTTCCTTCATGGCTCCATTGTGTAGCTGGGGTTTCTCCAGCCTTCCTTCCAGCACAGTTAGGGATGCTTGTTAAAGCTGCTTGGAAAATAAAAGCAGAAGCAGCTTCCTGGCCATTGAGGTCCTGGTCACCCTTTGTGCCACCCTCCCTAGCATGATTCTGGGTCAGTCACATGCAGTCTGGGCCCAGAACCTCTGGGTTAGCTGTGCAAGAGGTGGTGGCTTCCACAGGGCCTGCAGGCACCTTCCCTCCTATATGCATCCGCCCTCTGACAGCCTAAAACAGCTCTTTGGGAGGGGAAGGTGTAGGCCTGGGAATATTGGGTGGTAGAAGGGATGAAACCTCTACCAAAATGAACATTGGGCAAATGTGCTCTAGCTTCAGAACTGTTAAGTGTCAAACAGTACTTGTCAAATGTGATGGAGAGTGGTTCTGCAACTACATCTGCCAATTCCCTCAGGATCCTGGGATGTTATATCATCAGGACCCATAGACTTGTTTGTGCCAAGTTTCAGTAGGTGGTCGTGAGCCTGCTCTTCAAATATCCCTATAGCTGCTGAGTTTTGCCTTGTTTGTTGTCAGTTGCTTGTATTTGCTTAGGAATTAGCATTAGAATGAATAGAAGCAGTTGGATTAATGGTCAAGAGTACAAATGGTCAAAGGATGAAGCTATAATATAAGTATTTTGCCAAAATGTCACTGCTATATATGAAATATATTCTGCACATGTTATTCATTTGCTGACTGGCATGGAATGAAAAGGCACACTTTGGTATTTCAGGTTACAGCAGATGTTATTTCTTCTATGCTTCTAAATTATGATACTTTATACTAAGCACAACTTGAAAGTAGCTGTATGAGAGTCAGAGATAGCAATAAAGCATGCCCAGATTTTGGGTTTAACTGCCAATGTATAAACACAAAGCACTGAGTTTTTTATTCTGTCTGAACCATGTAGAGGATAAGCAAGAACCAGCCTGGGCAGGTTTTAGAAAACTGTGGAAAAGTTATTTCAAACTCAAGCCAATATATCTAGGTTGGTATTTTTTGTTTGTTGTTTTTTTTTTTTTTTTTGATCCTGATTTCCTTGCTCACAAGTGAAAGTGGTTTCATGCTCCTTCCCTTTAGGTAAAAACATTCAGGCAACCCAAAACCTGAAAGGGAAGCAGAGTCCAACAGTGCCTTCACCACCATGCTACAGCATTTAAAATCCCCTGCCATCCTCTGTGTGCAGTTCCACTTGGTCACCTCTGTAGGATAATAGTTTGCCCAGAGCCTAAATCCCCTTGTGTGATGACTGTCAATTGACTCCAACTGTAAAATGCAAGGAGAGCAAACGCAGTGGTGGAAACACGTGCTGGTATCCGCATCGTTGCTCCCTTGCTCAGCACCGATGCTGACATGTGTCAGAACAGAGCCTTCTATTTCTTCTCTGGCTAATAGGGGAGTATGTTCTAGGGTGGTTCTTCACCTGTTGTGCTAATGGCAGTCCTGTTCAGAAAGGTTTCTTTTCAGATCGTCTAGTAAGCTGTTATTCTTCCTTCTGAGTAATGCTGTTTGGATAACTGGCCTATTCTTCATGTCAGAAGGCAGAATACTGGTATGGGCATACATGATACCGTTCTGTAGTGTTCTGTTTGCACTGTGCCACGTATGGATGAAACTCAGAATGTATGGTTTGAATCCTCTGCTGGCTTAGTCTGACCTTAATCCAAGATAAGCTTTGATCCTCTATTATTTGTAATGAAATGGAGAATAGCAATAGAAGACTGAATGGGTAAATACCTATGTCTTCCCCAGAAGGAAGTGCTATCCTATACATTTAAACAATGATATGTAATCAACTGAAGAACTGAATGGGCTCAGCTCCTTAGAAGACAGTGTTCTCCAGTGTGCAAATTCTTTTGAGATGAGTATCAGCTACCTGTGGCCTTACACATACCAGTGCCACTCCTGTCTTTAATCAGTTTAGGGAACGGTTACACTTGAGCAACTTTCAAGACAAGCAGACCTATAGACTCCAAACTGCAGAGTCCCTGTGATCCTTGTTCATGTGCCCTAATTTTGCACTACATCTTGTTTGAAAGCGAAGTAGGATCAAAGGTGAGTGTTTACCATTACACACATGGAGCAAATGATTAGAATTGATCAACATTATTTGCAGCAACCCTCAAGTTCAACAGCCTGTCAAAAGGAGTGCAACAAGCGTTAACCAAGTGTCAATATTGTCCTTAAAAGGTGGGAGTGGTCATAATACTCCCTCTGATCCTGAGGAACCCTCCCCTGCATGTAGGTATTTCTGTGCTACTGCTGCAGTACATGTATTATTATTAATGTGGTATTAGTGAAAGTGAAATCCAATATACAGTACCAGGAAATGACTCCAAAGTTTCTTAAAAATGCCAGTATGATCACAAATTAAATATATATACTCTAATAATGACTTTATGTATCAGGTTTGTTCCCTGTGCTCTGAGATTGCACTATAGTTTTCCAATGTACTTATTTGCATGACCAGAATACTCACTATGTAGAATTTGCAGCAAATAAGGGTTGTAGGCTGGTACACATGTACATCATATGAACTCTAACTACCTATCTAATAGTGTCTTCTCTTCTTAGAGCTGTTCTGCTGCAACTTTGAATCTTGAAACACTTTTTCTTGTTTTGCTTTTGCCTTCAATTGTATCACTTCAGTGAAGGTTTTGCCCAAATTTTCTCTGAAATTTTGCGTGGGATCAAAGTCTGTGGTGTAATTAAACCCATCCCACTCACAAGAATTCAAACTCTTTTCTGAAAGCTACTTCATATATATATAAAATGAGTTTGTTCATATGTGCTAATGTCATCTGTTTCCTGTTACCTATGCTTTGAGGCCTATATATGTGGAAATGTTAAGTAAAACATTATTAGACACTTTTAAGCTACATAGGAAAACTAAGAAACTATTCAACACGTAGGGCAGTAGGTTAAGTGAACTAACTGAACCCAAGGCAGTGTTTGCACCCTAGATCATATGGCATGACAGTGAGGCCGCACAATTTCAGATTTATCCAGCAATGACTGTTTCCAGCTGTGTGGTAATAGGTTTAACTTTGACTTCATGGCCAAACACAACAGAGTCACTCTAGAGCCTAAACCTTAGGCTCTGAGACTGTCAGCCATTCTCTTTGAAGGTTTCTTTCTCCAGAAGTCTTTCTGAAGACAATATTGGTCACTATATCTACAGAATAACTGCAATTCTGTGCCAATATTCTTGCAAAAATGCTTCTGCATGATTGGAATAGTGTTGACATCATATGTTGTGTGAAATGCTAACCCCATTTTTCATCCTAATTCTACAATTTGGGTTTTCTGAGTTTAGTAAATCTTAATGTTGCTAACATTCTTATGTAGTTGCTTGATGGTGTGGATGTTAGGAGCAGACGTTAAGGTTTCATGCTTCTTATGAAAGAGTCACAGTCCCATAGGTGTGATTAGATGCAAATTTTCCTGCGCTCTGCTATGAGGGTTTCTCATTCAAAATGCCAGTAGGATATTTGGATGCAGCAAAAATACTGTAGCTTTCTATTCCCTAATTTCTGAAATATTTATCTTAGATTGGCATGGAAAAAAAGTCCAATTGTCCAAAGCCTGGCCAAATTGCAAGACAAAGTGTAAGAAAAAGAACCATCATAGTGGGGAATGTAGGCAATTAAAATGATGTGCCATAACCTATAGTTAATTTTTAATTGAAAAATCACAGCTTCATGTGACATAGTAGAACTTTATCTGATCATCAGAAACAACATATTTACAAGTAAGAATTATGATTTTAAGAAACCTTTTTAAGACTAGTGAAAATGTTTTAACGAATGCTTGAAGACACTGGCAAGTAAGCTATTGCTCCTTGAGGTTTTGTACTCTATACATCCTCCCCTAAAATATGGCCAAAGGTTTTTCTTCTTAAATAAATTGTGTTCAGAACAAATTTACAGCTGATTAGTATCTCCAGAGTTCTCCAATCAGTCAATGGCTAACTGTAAGTACTGACAATGCCATGTATTTTCTTTGCAAAGACTAAGGCCTTCTGTTTTATTTTGGTCCAGCTGAACACACTAAGTAGCAATAACAAGACTATCACTAACTTAAGTGACTCAGGGTTGAATTCATTCTGTTTCAAAAAGCCTAATACTGTATAGTACCAGATACATTTCCATGGGAGCCAAATCTACTAAATTTTTAAAAAATCAAAAGTAGGATAGGAAATGCACTAAATTTTCATCTAATCTCTAGCCTGCATTCTATTTTTATAAAAACCTTCCTTTATGATTTTAAGTTGTTCTTGAGGATCAAAATAAGATGATATCTGTCTTCTTGTTTTAAATGAAAATTTAATAGGGAGCTTGAGTTTAGCAGAAAATACAGCTTCCATCTCTGTCAGTCTTCAGGCAGTAGCATAATACTACTATTAATTGTGGTGGCATAGGAAGACTTTAATAGCAGGATTTCTTGACACTGAAGGAGTGCATCTGAGCACGAACTACTTTTCATTAGCACCCTTTAAATCATTTCAGTGCCTGCAGGTCAGTATATTTTGCATTGCTCCATTAGAAGAGATGGACATGTACTGAAGACAATGATATGCAGGGTTATAAAATAAAACAATTTCAGTGCTTTATCATCTTGCTGTACATAGGCAACATAGCACAGCTGACTAGGAGGGGAAAAATATCTATGTTTTCATTCATGAGAGCTAAAGCCTCTCTGCCACTAGAGGGTGAAACAACTACAAATCAAGTACTTAAGTATTAGTCATTCTTGCAGAGGGTACAAATGCAAGTTTAACATGCAGACAGGACCTTGGTTATTTATATTTAGGAAAGAAAAATGCATAACGTGGGCACTACAAGTACTCATACTTAAAGTGAGAGCTGCGAAGAACAATCTGTGGTATGGAATACGGGAACAATCTGAGCTAATGAACAACAGTGAGAAAAAACTTCACTATCTAGACAATGGATTTTTGGGCCTTGAGAGGCATAGTTACAAAAAGCAAGCTCTGATCTTGATTCACGTACTGAATCAAACTGTTCTACTTCAAGAAAGAGCTACTTCTGGCTTAAAATGTCTCCCTTTTAGTCAAAAATCTGAAAAAAGGATCTAGCTCCCTGTTTTATTTTGATCTATAGATTTTCTTATTTGCTTTCTTGTAGTTCTTTGACTTTTTTACTATCTTTTACTATCTTTTTTTTTTTTTTTTGCTACAAGACAGTCTGATGCAGTTACCATGGTGTATCTTTCAAATTGTTTGGTATAGTTTTTTATGGCTACATACCTTGTTCTAGAACAAAACACTAATTCCACTAACATGCCCAATATTTCTTGCCTAAACACTTTATAAATGTCATGTTTTGATGCTTGCAGAGTCTCTTAGAAGATCCTTTTCTCTGAAGACTTCCCTAACTCACAAAAAAAAGTCACACCATTTACATTTCTATTTATAAAAGCTACACTTAAATCAGAGATTTAACAAATCAATATGCTGCTTCTTCAGGAACAATATTTCCTGATCTAAAACAAAAATCAAGTTCCACAGGGTAATGTAACATCAAGTAATATTTTTTTTCGTTCTTACAAAGCTCTCTGAAGAATTTTATCTTTAAATATATTTTGACAATGCCTGCTGCCTTGTTACTTTGTTGTTGCTTTAGAAATCTGAAGGTCCAAGTTCAACTTTATTTTTTTCCTGAAGAAAGACTTTGATACGAGTTTGTATAAAATACTACAAAGGGCATGTATGGGGTCAGGAGAAACAAAAGTCTCACTATGTGGTAGTAAAAGAAGAAGCAAAAGAGAAGAATATACTAAGCATCATAGGCACTTCTAAACTATTGCCTGGCAGATTTTTAGTAATTTATTCAACTTATATTAAATGAAAGAGTTGTGGCAAGAAAGTGAAATTTTAAGAATCTAGTCTACTTAGAAAAGGGCAGCACCAGTCTTTCTTTAGAGAGTTACAATTTCATACTACAGAACAATCATAATTTTGTTGAGAGATTTTTATGTTTATCAACAGCATTTAAATTTTAGGAAAAATAACTGTTGAGTTTGAATTTACATGTAGGATTTCACACTTTGTGGCCCGAAAACGTTTCATGCTCAGGCTTAGTTTCATGCCCAGATTTTGTTTGCTGCATAAATAAAAAAAAAAATTGGAATAAAACCAGTCCTTATTGAAGCAAATAGGGTTTAAGAACAGATTAAGCTAATGTTAAATAGAAACTCACTCTGCTGTTTGTGTTGGTTTACTTATGATTCTAGTATAATGTTTGCATAATTTCAGAGAAGCAATGATGGATGTAAGCTAGAAGAGGGAAGATTTAGATTAGACATTCGGAGGAAGTTCTTCACCGTGAGGGTAGTTAGACAGTGAAACAGGTTGCCCAGAGAGGTTGTGGAAACCCCATCCCTGGAAGCTTTTAAAATAAGGCTTGATGGGGCTCCAGGCAACCTGATTTAGTGGATAGTGTCCCTGCCAGGCAGGGGAGTTGGAACTAGATGATCTTTAAGGTCCCTTCCAACTCTGACAATTCTATGATTCTATGATTTTCCCTTTTTGGAAAAAGGTGGTGTTACAGCAATGAATGCTTGCTATTCTTATTTTTTTTAAGATTTTAACTGAAAGGAAACAAATAATGACATTCCCTTTTGCTGACATTCAAAACCCCTGGCTCCTTTCTATGGCCCCTTTTCTTTTAGTGCCCTAAATACCATAGGAGCAATAGAGTGTTTACAGTTGGAGGCAATGATTGCTTTCTTCATTTCAGAAGAAGAGATTTTGAAATCTATCAATTTTAACCCTCAAACCTATCTAAATGCTTTACTGGGAAGTACAAATAAAATCACACAGAGCAATCAGTTTAAAATATTGGTTTGGTACTCTGAATATCACATGGAAAGTACAAAGTGTTAGAAGTATTTTTTATTGTAAGTAACATAATTAGTGCAGTTCTTTATCCTACATAGTTTTTAACATCTTCCTGTTTAGTGATTTCTATAGGATTTGTAGCTATCCAAACATTTTTCAAGCATACATCCAAAACTTTTTTTTCCCCTGGACAATAGAACCTAACTGTTATAGCTTGAAAAAACAGAAAACTGACCACCTTTTACCTCCTTCTGCTACAGCAACAATACCAGACATTAGCTACTTCTTCCTAAGGCTCAGAGCCAGACCCAGTGCCAAATTAAATAATTAAACTTACTGTTAAATTCGATCACAGTCACTAATCTGTCTCACATTACTGTTAGGAGAATGGCCCTTTCAGTTGAGATGCAATAACCATGATTTTCTTTTCAGGAAAAGTTTGAGGTAAAAACCCTGATACTTGTTTCACTTTAAGGTGTTGCTGCTCTCTCTCCCTAGAATCAAAATGCCAGAGACTGAAGAAACACATCTGAATGACATCTGAAAATAATGTTAGGGAAGGGTTGGTGCTGTTTAACTTGATTAATAGAAAACCAGCAATAGCATTCCTAGAAATGTCCTTGTTAGCTGAAGGACCCATGCTAGAGGAGAGAATTCAGGCATGGGTTGTTCTCTTCCCATGACCTAATCTAGGTATTTGTTGTTCACTATTGTACTGCTCACATGTGCCTACTTGTACCTGAAGAGACTTATTACAGAAAACTTGTTCTGCTGTAATAACTCTTCTCATCTGGGGCAGCAAAGTAGAGGCTTTTGGGGCCATAGTAGAGAGAATGTTCCCCCCAAGCTCAGGTGTAACACTGTGAACACTCATCTTTTCACCATGGTATGGCTGGTAGAACCATAAGCTTCTGCATTTTTTCCAGCTTCCTTCAGGCTAGTAACTAAATTAAAGCTCTTCATATGTTTTCTTGCAGCACTTCTGCAGGCTAGCTAAGATAAAGAACAACCATTTAAGTACCATTTTTCTTTCACTTAATGTCCCTCATTGCAGAGCAGTTCCTCAGGCTCTCTTGCCACAGAAGTTTTTGTTGCTTTGCTGCCATTTCGCTGCCCTGCGACTTGGGGAACTTTTGTTACCCTGTCTGAGCTCCTTCTCTTCTCTCTGTATGGCTTGGCTGCCAGCTTTAGCTGATCTGACATTCTTTCCCACAGAAACATGAATGGGAATGGCAGGTAGCAGCATAGTGGTTATTGGCTGCTTATTTTAAATCTGGCTGTTAGATAAAAGCTGAAAGTGCTGTTCTGCAAAGAGCACTTCCAGACAGGCTATGCAGGACTGAGCAAAGAACCAGAAAATCCCTATCATCCATTTTCTGAGACCTTGAAAATAAGGGTAATTTTATTATGCTTGTACATTTTAGAGTTTGACAGTATTTTATTCCTGAAGAACTCCATGATAAAAATTGGAATTCATCATTCTTACAGTTTTCAACATTCAAAGTAAACTATTTGTTTTAAAGGTTGAACATGTCACATGGTAGTAGCATCTAACTAGCAGCTATAAAATGTCTAAGGAATCAGAGGAGTTAGAGAAATCTTAGTAAGCAAAAGGATAATGACTGGGACAGCAGAATGCAAACAACAGAAACAGACAAGACAGAAAGGAATCTCCAAAACCTTAGTTTTTACTTTATAGTATATCTTTGCATCATGTTATAACATCACAAAGATCATACTTATAAACTTAATCTGAAAATGCTAGTCAGGCTTTGAGTTAGGCAAGTGTCAGAAGGAAATAGATGCTAAGACAATGGATCAAATTCAGACCACGGTTTTACAAGATGAACTGGGAACTGGAAGTTCTAAATCTATTTTTAATTATTACATTTTTGTGGTATGACACTAAAGCCTAGCACACATTTTTTTTTTTTGGTTATCATTCTGTTTTCTCTTTCTAGTCAGATCCAGCTCCAGGCAGGAGAAAGGTTTAAATCAGATAATTTACTAGGAGGAAAGCTTCTGGGGGTAAACCCTCCTACTATTAATCTGACATATTTATCTGCTTTTGTGGGAAAGACATTATTTTTAAATTAAAAACAAAAATCAGCAAACTATGGACTGAAATTTCTAGGAAAAATACACCTAGTTCTCAAAATGCACCCCCTTTACATTGTACACTAAGACATAAGAGTGCCTTAGTAAGTTATTTTAATACTTATGTACTCATAAGGAGCTGGTTTTATACTGCACGGTACCTTGGAGAACCAACCATATACTGTGCAAGCTTAACTCAAACTTGAAACATGTCACCATTGCAGACTGTCAAGTTTTATTTCCACTTTTTGCTTACTTTGAGGAAAGAAAAACCCAAACACTAAAATTCTTCATTATGTTGTAAAACAATACAATGTAAGTAGAATTTTTCTAGAGTAAAGACTAAAGTAATAAGTCATACTAGCTTTGAAACACAATGTATGTTTAATGTCTAAGGTCCATTGTTATAGAATTTATGGCATACTATGCCATCTGCACTAAGCTTACTGAAGTTCATAAGAGCATGCAATGTCACAATATTAATATAACTAATTTAAATTATATGTTAAATATTGTACTCCCTGTTATATTGTTTTGAATGGAATGGGTTATATAAAATATAACTGCACTACTTGAGTATTTTTGAGTTTTTTGCTGTAAACAGACTACATCTAATTAGGACACCAGGGCAGAAATGTTTCTGATTTTTAATTATATAACAATGTGTTTGTACTGTCAGTGTGTGTGAAGATAAGATCTAGATAAGGATAAGCAAGCTGTCAATACCAGATATATAGGCATAGTAGAAATATAGAGGATGCACAGAGGTTAAAAAGAAACCCCATCTACAGGTAAAGCAGTACTGGTCAAGTTAAAAACATTTTCTGTGCATATATTTAGATGATTCTGTGAAACTTTCCATATATGCACTCTCTATAGCTGAAACTAGGCTCAGATCTTTCAAAGAAAAGAATTGAATTATATTTGCCACTATTAATATTGTCTATTTACTTATAAGTTCCTTCATATTAACCTGAAGTTCACTTGCTAATAAATGGGAGAAACCTAAATCTGGATCTAGTGGTGGTGCTGGGGGCTTGCAAAAGCAACAGCTGATCCAAAGGTGCTTACTGAAGCTTGTTACTGGGAGCTGAATCTTCCCATTTAGATATTCAGTGTGTATTTCTTGCCTATACATTTAACTACAGATGTTTTAATGCTGATTCGGGCATAATCCTAAAGAACTATAAAATGTTGATATTACTTGCACTGTATGATTTTACTGCACTGGTTAAAAAAATGTAATAATAAAAGTAATGCAGCACTTCCATACTCTAATCTCTCTAAAGGCACTTATTAATGGGTAGCTTGAGCTTGCAATTAATTAACAAGAAGCAGAACCAATGAAACCTGTTTTCCTATGAATTTGTCTTGTGACTTGGAGTGAAGTATAAACATTGTTCCAAACTTCTGGAGTGCTTTTTCCCCTGTGTGGATTACACTAGTTTCTAATCACAGCTGATGTGCTGTGGCTGCCTTTCCCATCAAAGGGGCATCTACTCATTAACCTATTTTTACAACATTTACATATTATTAACAAGATTAAAGACTCTGCTCCTCTGCTGTGTAGTGGATACAGAAGTTACTAGTAGGGGGTAGGTAAGTAACATAAATCTTACTTTCTTTGGGAACTTATCCCAAACCTTCAAGTTCCATTAATCCTTTGTGATTCCTAGTGGGTTTTGTTAACAACAAATTGCAGCAGATTTTTTATTCATGAGGGTAGCTTCTATTTCCAAAGGAAGAAAAAGTGCTAGCCTATTTTGGTTACTATTACTATTTAGTAAACCCTCCAAGCACTGCAGGGAAATCAAGAAACGGAGCCACAGTGCCAAGGACTTTCCACACTTAGATACTGAACTCTGATGTTCAGTGTTTGTTACCAGCCAGATGGACATAAAGGATAGAGTCTGGCTCCAACTGTTCAACAAGAGGTGTAGCACTAGATTTCTGTGCAATTTAGCCTTGGAGTTTCCAAACAGCTGAGGCTAATTCTTGCTGTTATATGATTATAGATGATGAAAAGCAATGACCTGCATACGTCTTACACAGGGAAGGTAGCAAAGCCTGTGATAAGGAGTGGGAGGGAGGGAAGGAAAAGGAAAGAAGGGTGGCAGAACACTCCTGTCCATGGCGTGACAAACAGGGAAGGGAGCAAAACCTACACAGGGTAGCCATCTGTTGCTGGATCAGCAAGCTAACATGTAACACCAGGGTAATGCCAGAGAACAACTCTGAAAAGAATGTTTGGTTGGGTTTTGGGATTTTTTTGATACTTTAATGTATAACCAAATCAATTGTTTAAACCAGATGCCTTCTGCAGTGTATTGAGAAGGAAAGATTTTTTTCCCCAAAGTCTTTGATGTGGTGTTCTGTGCAAATCTTGGCAAATTTCACCTGTGTTAAAGTATTATATGAATGCCTTTCTACAGTTGAGAAAAACTGAGGTAAATGTGTTCAAGCTTCTTAAAAGAGTATATCTGCACATACTGTGTGTGCACAGAACTACTTATGTGCAGAAGAGTTATAAAACATACAGTTTCTTATGCTGCAAAGAGATTGAGAATTCTAAATAAAAACTATTGGCAGATCATGAAATGTGGGATCAGTATATTCTTCTCCATAACTAGTAACAATTGGGAAAGCCTAAACATAATAAGTATAAAATAGTAACTGAATTAGTTGACTTCATTTTCATCTATGATTCATTCCACTCGGTAATACTCTTCTACCAAATACGGGTATATCTGAGTTCTGTGTTTTGGAGGAAATGCAAACTTAGATGAGTCTGTCATTTAAGTAACACTGAATGATCTGAAGCAGTCAACACCTGGCAATTAAAGCTTGCAAAAATAAAAGAAGTTTTTAAAGCAAGAGAGTTTAATAGAGATAAGAAATTTTTTTTGGGGGGGGTGTGGGGTGGTGACTTTCAGGACTCTGAATAGTTAGAGAAAGAAAAGTGTCACTGGCATGTTGGTATGCTTCCCTTGTATCAAATTTTTCAAATGAGTGAATAAGAAAAAATATTTGATTTAAGATATAAGTGAAATATCTCAGAATAATAAGGTATTACTGGCAGTTGTCTGCTGTGGCTTACTGATATCAATGTGAATGGTTGAGGTATCATACCATATTTTAGAAAGGAATGAAGGCTAAAATACACAAGCGGCAGTTAGAAATGGTTAATTAAAAAAATAAAGGTAAGAATGAGCAAACTGATATATCGTAAAAATGTATGGAAATAAAGACAATAAAATGAGGTAGTTTTAGTGGATCTGCTATTTAACAACTGGAAATAATAAGTTTGGTTAGGACTGCTTTCCTGCCTTAGATATCCTGGAATCTTTTTTTGGAATGTGTAGACAGAGGTCATAGAAGTTATAACTGAATAGAACAAAATGGGAAGGAATAGTGGTAGAGCAATCATCACTTTTAACTGCTGCAAAGTGTGCCCTGAATCTGTCAGCAGGATTTCTGGTTTTGTTTTTCAGAAGAAAAAGTATAGCAAAAAAGATCAAACCTAACATTTTTTGTCTGGGTTCCCATCATTCGCTAGAGGAAATGACAAACTCATTTTACATGATTTTTATGGCTATCCCTTCCCCCTTCCCCTTGATTCTGTTTTATTCATTAATTGTAATTCTCAGGTTTTGTTCCAAGATTCTTAAACAGGATTATCACCTTTTCATTCCAATATTCTCTCCTAGTTACCTATAGTTATCACTAACTTCTTAGAATGGTTGATTTGATAACCTTTAGATCTGCTTTAGCACTTCACTACCCCTACTTCATAACACAACTATAATTATTTTTCCTTATGAAGAAATTAAGTTTTGTTTTCAAGCTCCTGAAAGTTTTTAATTTAAATAAACTAAACATTAATTGGACTCTATTTATGGCCCATCTTACAAACTCTCAGTTAACTGTAGTTAAACCCAAGGTATTTTCAAGTTTCAAGATTAGATTTATAAATGTTTATATAGGAGGAGTAACTTGTATGGTGTTGCAAATAGAAATTTCAAAGAAGAACTTTTAAAAGAAGAATCCCAGTTAAAAAAGATTCCAAATTATTTTGCAATTTAGAACAGTTAAAAAAATGAAGCTTCTAGAGATGTTAGGGCACTAGAAGCAAGACTGCATAATGCTTTAAAAATGTGATGTCCTAATGTGGCTTCAAATGGCTGACATGTGACAGTATGTTGTCAACATGGCTCTGTTACTTGCTTCTTGGCCTTACTATGATGTAGAAGTTCAGTATAACTGAGAGGGAATGTGACTTCATTAAAGGTGCTATTTCTTAGCAACCTCAGTAGATATTTATTTCCTTTGCTAAGGTAAACTTAAATGATCCAGGCACTGTAGTTGTTCATATTTCACTCTTTCATTGCGTTAGGCTTTAATGTTTTACTCCAAACTGTTGGGAACATTTAATCTAAGCCTTATACTTTCTCTTTGCCTTCCTTTCCTTTCCTCATCACCCCACTGCAGAAGGGTGTCTTGTGATTTGACTCTTTTTAGACTGAAAAAACAAGACAATTTACAGTGTTCTGAATAGAATAAATACCTTCTATAAATCATATTAATGTGATCATTATACCACTGTTTTTCCTAACATATTAACACAGGTATAATGGTGAACTCTCAATAGAGGAATTAATGATCAGAAACTTCCATTTTTAAGTTTTCACTAAGCATGAATGATGCTTAGTTTTAGGACTAAAATTTGGTTTAGAAGATTGGTGTTCATGTTTCAATATAGTACTATCATGGCTAAGCCATATAATAGATTGAATGATAAACTTTGAAGTTACCATAGCACAACTCAATCCTTGCATCAACACTTGTCAATCACAGTATAAGGTTCAAGAAAAATAGCAGCATAATCCATGGAGGATGGGGAAATATTTATCCAAGGGTAAACTGTAACAGCAACTCCAGAAAATGGCTTTTGGAATATGATTATCCCAAAAGGGAATAGACACTTTCACTGGTGTCTTGTGCTTTATAAAGCAATGGGGGTTAACCATCAGATACTAGATGCATTATCTGTCATGGTTCATTGCTTAGTTGTTATCACAGAATCATAGAATACCAGGCTGGAACAGACCTCAAGGATCATCTGACCCAACATTATTTTTTTGGGAAAAGCCTGGTCTAGGTAAGATGGCCCAGCACCCTGTCCAGATGAATCTTCATCTGAAGATGGATCTTTCATCTTTATCAGATGAAAGTGTCTAATGCTGGGGACTCCACCACTTTTCTGGGGAGATTATTCCAATGATCGATTGTTCTTACTGTGAACACTTTTCCTCTTGTGTCTAATTCAATCTCCTCAGGAGTAACTTGTACCCATCACTCTTTGTCTTTTCATGTGACTCTTTATAAAAGGGAAGTCTTCATCTTCTTTG
This sequence comes from Galbula dea, assembly GCA_013399015.1. Taxonomy (NCBI): domain Eukaryota; kingdom Metazoa; phylum Chordata; class Aves; order Piciformes; family Galbulidae; genus Galbula; species Galbula dea. The sequence continues at coordinate 927,819 of VWZX01004903.1, read as the reverse complement.
TAGTCACCATTTAAAAACTGGAACATGATGATAAGGTCTCTCCTGAGTCTTTTCTCAAGGCTGAACAAACCCAGTTCTCTCAGCCTCTCCTCATACGGTGGCTTTCCAGTCTTGATCATCTTTGTGGTGCTTCTCTGGACTCTCTCCAGCCTGTCCACGTCATTTTTGCATAGCAGGGACCAAAACTGAACACAGTGTTCCAGCTGTGGCCTGACATGCACTGAGTGGGATAATACCTTAGTGCCTTTGTTGACGCAATCCAGAATCCTATTGGCTTTCTTTGCTGCAGAAGCAGCAGCACACTGTTCACTCATTGAGCTTGTTGTGCATCAGGACTCTAAGGTCGCTTTCCACAGAGCTGCTGCTCAGCTGGGTAGATCCCAGCCAGTGCTGCACTCCCTGTTTGTATTTTCCCAGGTGCAAGCCTTTACACTTTTTCTTGTTGACCTTCACAAGGTTCTTGGATATTTGATATGAATTAGAACTATACAAAACTAATACTGGAATCTTAAGTGCTCTTAAACTTGGGAAACAAAATTGTCTTTAGATTATAATGGCAAGAACCTAGATAAAAATAATGAATATCTGATACAGGTGAAGAAAGAATAATTTGGAAGAGTGAATGCACTGAGATTTCCTTTAATGCATAAGCCTTTAAGAGCTGACAGGCATACATAGTTGTGCACAATCCCCCTCACCTTGTTGGGGCTCTATTTTGGTAATATGTCTTAATCCCTTAATGTCTTTTCCCTTGTGTCAAGGGATATCATCTTGGCATTTGTTTGGTATGGATATGCATTTTCTTGCATAGCCATATGTTTGAGGCTATTTGAATTCATGCTCAGTTGTAACCTAATTTCTTTTCTGATCTTTCAGTGTTGTAAAACTAAACTGCTCCAAATTAGGTACAGGAACTTCATGTAGTGCTGTTTCTGGGGTAAGAGTCTGGGTTAGACTGCCTGGTTACTACCTGGTGACTAATTTATTGTGATGTATTTTTAGTAGCAGACATGTTTATATATTTTTCCCCTTTCCACTTTCTTGGGCTGCTGGATTTTGATCATAATGTTCCCTTAGAGTAGGTCTTTGTTTCTGAGATAATTCCTAAAACTTAGGGTTGCCATATATCATTTACTAGTTTAATTTTTTGCCTTAATTCATTCAGTGCGGTGCCATTCAGGCTGCAAATAAAAGTAAAGGCAACTTGTTTCCTGGATTTACTTTTCTGTGCAAAACAATAAAATAAAGGCAAACAAAAAAGGAAAGCAAATTGTCCTGAAAGAAACAGCTGAACACAATTTTTCAGAACAGTGGTACTAACTGCAAGAGTAGAAAAGGAAAATAAGAGTACTTTCTGAAGTCTTTAAGAAAGAGTTGCCTGGAAGATTTTTGGAAATGAAAATTAAATTTGGCAGAAGATATGTGAAGCTCAGCTACCTGCTAAAACTTGTCAACTTTTTATTTTACATTTGTTGTTGATCACACTGCAGGACTTGGTAATATGTTTATGATCATGTCAGTGCAATGGAAAAGCCAATGTTAAATTGTTATGTCTAGTCAAGTGGGGGGCTTCGTCTTTCATGTATATTTGATGACAAACAATCCCACTGAAGCATTGCTGGTGTATTGCAGTAGTATCCTTACAGGAAGGACTTGTGTTTAGTCTTGTTATTTTCTGCTACCTCAGGCATAAGCATTTACAATCTCTCAAGATATTTTAAACGAAGTAGAATTATAATTACACAGACTTTTAACAAAAGAGTGGTTTTGTCTGTAATCCTGTTTTTTTTTCTTAAGGGTTATCATTTTGCATTTGGTTTAGTAACTGAATAACTGAAGCCCTGCCAATAGCTGCCAGGTACTGGCAAATAATTACTTAGTGTTTGGGTTAAGTAATAATTATGTGCATTTTGAAATTATTTAGCAATTAGATTTCAAAGCTGCATATGATCTATGCTGTTGTCCTTGGGTTCTTTCCTTCCTCTTGCCTGGTAAACTCAGTAAATTTCATATTAAAATATACATTTGTTTCCTCATTAATTTCATTGTCGTTAGTATAGGAGGTGCTACTACAATGCAGTAATGAAACCTGGAAACATTTTCTCAGATCTAAATACATTAAATAAGAAAATTCAAGATGAAAATTACTTTAACAAAAGGCTTACAATATGTATTTGTTAAACTGTTTTGTACCTTGAAGAAAAAGACATTTATGCACACATTTTAGCTGCATACAGTAAGCTTTTACTGAGATATGCATATTCATGCTATACCTCCCAGTAGTTCAATATATGCCACTAGCTCTCCAAAGATCTGCCTTGATTCTATCTTGAGTTTCACTCCTAGCTGTAGGCTTAGAGCGAGAAAACTTTGTAGTATGAAGACTTTCGTTCTGTATATCTTGCAGTTGTAAATATATTTTAAATAATTTCTGGTGGTGAGGAAATATTTGTTTTATCTGTAACTATTTTTTAATGACTCGATATTTTATTTCTGATATCTTTTTTGTTGTTTACTGGAGGGGTTTTTATCCATTTAAAAACATGAACAAACTGATTAGGAAAATAGCTGAACTGCTGAGCAGATGACTTAACACAGTTAAGTATTCTTTTGGAGAGTCACCAGAAATGCTTCAGAGTCTTCCAAGTTTTTGTTTCTCAGCTTGCTAGCAAATTTTCAATCTCAAGAAGGCATGTGGAGTTGTCATTAATTTTTACTTTGAAAATGTATAGAAATTGCTTTTGGAAAGTGAGAGCTGCACAAATGAGTGGTGGAGTGGTGGTAGGTTTCCTTCTGCTCCAAATGATGACAATTCTTGTCCTGGAGTTGCAGCTTTGCTAAAATATTGAAATAATTGTCCTGAATTCACTGTCACAGGAATAGCATATAAGTGCAGGTAAAGCTCTCCTTTGCAAACAGCTATGCACTGATAACACAGCTAAGATGCAAACTCTTAGAGCTTGAGAGTCATCTACATATCCCTTGTTTGACATTTTCTTCCTCAGAGGAGCTCCTAAAAAAGGTAGTTAAATATTAGTGTGGAAGTGTGGTAAGATACAGAACTTAGCTTTTTGATAATGTCATTTATGCAGACTTTCACCCCAGCTGCAGCCTACTCTTGTCCCAGGGCTCCAGGGAAATGTCTCAGGTTTGCTGTCTTCCAATTGTCACTTGCTTTTGGAAGCAGGATATTTTGTCCTAGTGGCTCTGTGCTCATCTTGGAGCTAAATACAGTCTTTCTTCCCTTTTATCTTCCCATTTCTTGCCTTGGATCCTCTGACACCTAACCTGAGAGCTCTGATTTCCTAGTCTTCTGGGAAACCTCTTCTCTTTCTCTCCTCTGTAGAAAAATGATTCAACAGCTGTATCTGAAAGTTTTGAGGATGTGCTCTGGAAGACCTTGGTTTCCTCCCAGGACGTTTCCCCTTCACACCACAAGGCTTCAGCAGGCAATTAGCGAGTTCTGCTTCTCTGCACCTCTCCTGACAGCCTAGAGATGATCTAACTTTCCACAGGTCTGTATGTGGGTAAGGGAAACATCTACTTCACATCATGCAGGCCAGGCTGTGCCGCTTGTTGGAGTCTTGAGAGCACGTTTGTTAAAAACTGAGTGTCAATATTTCACAGTAAAATATGAAAAATCTAGTTGGTGGACTTCTGAAAATTTCTGGCACAGCGAAACAAGGAAACAGACTTTTTGTATGGGATTACTTGGTGCTAGTGCAACATTTTCTTCTTGCCAAGTTTTTGGTTAGGCTGGAAAGTGCATTTCCTTGACTGGGATGAGGCGAGACAGTCTTTAAATAGAAACTAAACTGTAACGCCATCTGCAGAGCAAGCTGATGAATTCAATGAGTTGTGAAAAACTTCTGTGGGCCCTTTTTGAATAAGCAGGTTCATATGGATTTTATAAAGCCAGAACTGGATTTTTTTATATATGCCTCCCTCAAAATTTATCACAAAATAGTTTGTTACTCAGTAACAATCTTAGTCAGATCATATATGCCTTTTGGATACTTTGTCCTAATTTGAGTTATATACATACACACTTTGTGTATATACATGATTTTAAATATAGCAGTGTGAACTTATGTTTACAGGAGTCTTCATCTGCCAGTCTGCTGTCCCATGACAATTCTGGTAAAATGCTGTATTGCATATCAACATAGAGTAGTTAATTTTGACAACAGTATACACTATGTGAACATCTGTAAGGAGTATGCAGTAGCAAAGATATGAATCTGAAATCTAAAATTTACTGGCCTAAATTGTGCTATCAGAAGTGATGGGAAGACTGTAGAGAAGAACTGGAAAATGAGATCAGGTCTAGACTAAGACCCTGCCAGCACCATCAAGAGCTGTGTTCAGACTGCTCAGTTATGGCCTGCTGCATGGTCATGGGCAAATTATTTTGCCTGTCCATGTCTCAGTTACATGCCTTTAAAATAGAAAATATTTCAGTTTTGTCTTCTGTTTAGTCTGATGTAGAAGAAAATGCCTTTTCTAATGTACATAGTACTCATCACAATGAAGTCCTAATATCTTTTCTAGACATATTATAAAGAGTAAGATAAAATTATTCTGCTCTGTTGCTATGAGATTTAAACCCCACATATCTGTACCAGTTATTTATTTTGAAGTTTGAGACATTTCAGGTGTTTGTATTCGTATACCAGCAATCAAATATAGCAAAAATCACATTTTACCACCAGAAACCCTGTGTGTTACTCAGGTTTAACAAGTAACTAGGTATGCTAACAGCTATAAACATCTGTTTAAACATGTTAGGGATTATCAGGGCAGTACTTCAACCTTGTTAACTTGAAGTGTGAGCCAGGTTTGCAGTCCAAAGCAAGCATAAGAACTGTGATGTAGCAAAAGGAAGGGAAAAATCTCATTCTTGCAGAATGAAGATTAATTGGACATATACAATAAGTACACATAAGTCTTTAAACTTTCATTCAAATCTAGTCTAGCCATAAAACCACAGCTGTTCAAGCTAACAAAGCATTATAGGTCTAGACCTGCAAATGAGCACATGAATGGAATTAGGAATTAAAACCTGCAGTAAAAGTCTTAGGGCACAGCTTGTCACATCTGTACACAGCCAGATCCCATTGAGAATAATGTGAAGTTCAGAGTCTGACTTTGGTGTTCATTACAAATGCACTCAAATTGTATGACTGAACAACAATTAGTCTTGAGTTCTTAAACTTCCAATATAATGCACTGGGATTAATGGAAGCTGAGACAGCCAGTAAGAATTAGTTTCTTGTACAGAAAGATACTCATAAGCATTCATTCTTTCTTATTAGAAAAGATGAGAACAACATATCTATTTCATCCTTGTTCTTCTCCAGTGCACTTTTATGCCTTAACCACAATTGAAATACCTTTGCCAAAGCCTCTACTTGATCGAAGACTGGCTTGAGAGCAGCCCTGCGGAAAGAGTCTTGGGGGTGTTGGTGGATGAGAAGCTCGACATGAGCCCCAAGTGTGCTCTTGCAGTCCAGAAGGCCAACTGTATCCTAGGCTGCATCAAGAGAAGCATGGCCAGCAGGTCGGGGGAGGTGATTCTCCCCCTCTACTCTGCTCTTGTGAGACCCCACCTGGAATACTGTGTCCAGTTCTGGAGCCCCTATTACAATAGGGATACGGGGGTGCTGGAGTCCGTCCAGAGAAGGGCCACGAGAATGATCAGAGGACTGGAGCACCTCTCCTATGAGGACAGACTGGAAGAGTTAGGATTGTTCAGTCTGCAGAGGAGAAGGCTCTGAGGGGACCTTATTGTGCCTTCCAGTATCTGAAGGGGGCCTACAAGAAAGCTGGCGAGGGACTTTTTAGGAGGTCAGACAGTGATAGACCAGGGGAAATGGGTGTAAGCTAGAGGAGGGTAGATTTAGGCTGGATATTAGGAAGAAGTTCTTCACTATGAGGGTGGTGAGACAGTGGAACAGGTTGCCCAGAGAGGTTGTGGAAGCCTCATCCCTGGAAGCTTTTAAGACAAGGCTTGATGGGGCCCTGGGCAACCTGATCTAGTGGATGGTGTCCCTACCAGTCAGGGGGGTTGGAACTGGATGATCTTTAAGGTCCCTTCCAACTCTGACAATCCTATGATCCTATGATCTTGCTGCTGGTAGTGTTATCCTTCTGAAAGTGGTGGGTGCCCTTCTTTTAAATCTTGTTCTGCCTGGCCTCCTTGATTTTGTGCTTTCTAAGCCCTTTCCATTAACCAGGGAATCTGTCCTTTAAGAATTGTTGCTGTGCAGACGATCATGACATGCAGATCCATCTTCTCACTTTTCACACCTGCTTCTCTCCATCCAAACTAAAGCTTAAGACATAATCTTATGGTTGTTTTGGTTTTAGTTCATATGTAAGATGACTCAAACAAAGCCTTTAGTGTTTTCACCATATTATTTCTTTCCTACTTTTAAATAATTGTGAACAAAATTCACCTTTGTCTGTCACTTCTGCAGTAATTATTTTATCAGCATTTCTTTGTGATCCCACATCTAGAAGATAATAAACTCTCACATATTTTTTCATAGCTGAGATTATTTTTCTATTCTTTTACACAACAACAACTGATAATTAAATTACATGTTTGTGTCAATATCCCTTTCAGTTGACTTGTCTGCTCAATGTGCTGTTAAATGTTTTTCTTTCTCATTTTGTTCACATGGTTCAATTCTTTAAACCATCTAACTTTTTATCCTCATACCATATGCAAACTACTTCCATAACTTTCATGTTCCATCACTGATTAACATTTGGGTAGTATTCAGTTTCAAATGAGATAATGAAATTAATTTCTATGAAAAAGCAACCTGTCAACTTCAGCCTAATATTGCACATAAATATATGTACCTCTAGTTTTTTGATGAGATTGTTATTCAGAGTCATGTTTTAGGGAACCTGGGTGTTTTGCTGCACTGTAGTCTTCAAATAGGGTGTGTAGAATAATGTGTAGGATAGATGAGAAAATAAAAAAAGTTGTGTGACCTGATTATTTGAATACCTTGCAATAAAAAACTATTTGACTTTAAGAAATGGAAGAAAACTGTACAAGCAAGTATTTCACCTTCTTAGCCTGTGTATTTTGTGATCATGGAGCACCACAACCATTAAAAACACTAGAAATCTTTCTTTCACATCTTGAAGTGCCAAGGGAAAGAAGAAAGACAAATCACTGTCATGGAAATATGCTTAAGCAGTTTGCCAAGAAGTAAGTTTTGCTGGAGAGTTCTTAAATGTTTCTGTGTATCATCTGGTTTGAAAGAATTACATTTTATCTTATTCCTGTGTCAAGTTATTAATTCAATTTCTTAAATGCATCCTTTTTCTTACTAGGAGAAAAACACCACCTCCTTAGGGGATGGAAGAATGAACAGAGTTGTCTGTTTTCTATATTGTGAGGATGAGTATTTGAAAGGGTCAGTATTGGGAAGGCTTTCAGCAGTAATTACCACTTTTAAAATGAATTAGTGAATATAGAAACTGCCCTGGGCTTTAATTCTTCATAACAGACTTCTATTTATCTATTTTTGCTAGATAGTTTTTTTTGAAGAGTGCAAGGTAGTTCATAAAAATTGTATATCTCAACAGTGACTTGGTGAAAGATAGGTGGAAGCTATTGAAAGATCTAAATCCTATCTGGTCTATGTTGTGACCCAGCCTGTGTATTCTTCACTGCACTCATAAATGGGCCCATTTTCCACAAAAGATTTCTCTGACTTTTTTGTTCCTTTTGAAATATTAGTATTCATGTTTGAAAACAAAACCAGGTTTATTCTGATTTTGCAAATAGCATCATTGCAAAGGATATTCACATCTCCTAAAAGAGTGGTTCCAACTTGGCAGTTTTTTCGCTGGTGTCAGTGTGATAAATATATGACAACTGTGGGAGAATGTGGCTAATTTTCCTTAGAAAGACTGACTGGCATATCTGAGCAGTTGCTTAAATATGACAACAATCAAAATCTAGGTAAAAGTTTGTGCTCTCAATTCTCAAAATGTACATATTTGGAAAAAAACAATGCACCCAATGCAAAAAAAAAAAAAATAAAAAATTCCACCAGATTCTGTGTATAACTGATAATTTTATAGATAGCAATTAATTAACCACTAGTGGTGGGTAATTTAATTACAATGGTAGGGTTGATCACACATAAGAACATTTTAAGAAATTTGTTTGAAAACATCTGTTCTCCAGTGCAAATTTCATTGAGCTTCAGAAGAACCCAGATACTAAAAATAACATTGCCACTCTTACAGAGTGGTAAAATGGTTATTCTAACACAACCTTCAGAAAACTGGAAGGTGCTCACTGTCTAGATATTAGTAGAACTGGACCAGAAAATACAGAAACAAATATCTGAATTATATTTCAGCATCAGAAAAGTGATGCATTGGCTTTTGCTAAATTCAGTAGTGGGATGCTGATAACCCCTCTCTACCTATACCATGACTGAACAATGAGATTTGTCTGCTTTTTGCTCAGTGATTCAAGATAAAAGATGAATTTGGCTCGTTTAGGAAAACAAAGCAAAAAAATATAGTTGAACATTATTCAAAGTAGGTATTAAAGGCAAACAGGAAAATGGCAAAAAAAGTGCTGCCTGGAGTGATGCATTTGACAATTCTCAATCTGACAGATTGAGTTAAAGTGGGTTTTTTCCCTAGCACTTAATTCACTTCTTGCTTTGTTTTGAAATTTAATAATCTAAGTGTTTTTAAAAATTTAATGACAGAGTTTTTTATAGTCAAATTTAAATTCAAGAAAGCAATGACAGGTGATCTGATACAAAAATAACACCTAATTTCAACACCTGAAGTCAATGGAATGTCTAATGTGCAAATTATAAGGTGTATGGTAGAATAATTCTTTGATATTGTTTTTGGTCATAGTGATACAAAGCTTGGTAAAATTGTTAAAGTATGAAGTTGAAGAAACCCATAACTGATGCTAAATCTTAACAGGAATAACACAATTTTTCACTATTAGCCAGCAATTTTAGTCAAGTGTTGAATCTTTTCAATCGTATTCATTACTAAAAGTGGCAAATCCTGCCTTCTGACAGCCCTGTGTGCATGTTCAGACGTCACCTAGCATATTCAAGCAAACATTGTGCTATTAAGCACCATTATTCCTCACACCTCTCTCTCCTTTACTGTGATAGCTACAATAAATTTACCAGTTATGAGTCTGCTGATAAAATGATACCACATATTAACTTGTGGATCAATAATTTGTACTTTTTCTTCCAAGCATCTGTAGCCCCCACTTAAAATTTTGTGAATTTACAGCAAAGACCATTTCTTTTTAGTACAGCCCCCTGCACAGTGGTCCACAGTAAGTACTTGCAGTTGCTATGGTAACATAATAGCTATGGAAGAATATTGTAGCCTAAAAAGCATGATTTAGAGAAGAAGTTGTAGGTTTCCTTTATTAGGGAGTGCTCTTCAGTGTTTTGCTTCTGGTAAAATAGAGCAATAGGTTGTTAAATGAATCCTGAGTTTCTTAATTCTCAAGTACAGGGGAAAAGGAGAGACATGCATGGAAGGAACCAGAGCCATGGTGAAACGAGAGAGGAATAAAAGTAGGAGATCCTTCTCTGTAACAAAAAAAATGTGCTTTTTTCTTTGCTTTTCTCATACATAAAAGTTATTCCCCTCTGCCCCTCTGGATGATTTTCTTAACTTCTTGAGCAGGCCACAGCAAGTGTGAATTGTCTTCAATGTTTGCAAATGAGTTTCGTGTGTTGCTTACCTTCACAATTTCTGCCCTTGTATAGTTAAATTACTAAGAATATTTTCATTGTCAAGTTCAGAATAGAGTCAGGCTACTGATATATATTCCCATACCCTATGGTGCTGAGAGGAAGGTACTTCATAGAGAAGACTTTAAAATGAATATAATTAGAAAGATGCACTGGAAAATATGGTGCATGTTTACATTGCAATTCCAACAACAATAAAAAATTGAAAACAAAACAGAAAGCATGGTTTTGCAGTATGTCACCCTAAAGGATATCTTAAGTTGAAATATTAAAAGAATTTTCAGTAACAGCAAACTACACCAGTTTAAAACAAAGCCCCAATTTGTCATCCCTCAACAGCTCAGAGCAGTATATTCAAAGCAGTTCCAGATTATTCAAATGTGTTCCAAACCTGCTGTCTGCTTTTGTTTTTTTTTTTCCTTTTTTTCCTAACCTTTCCCTTTTTTTCTCCTCCCTCTTCCAAATGCCTCATCTGGTCTGGGTTCCAATATATAGTGTTCATCTGTCTGAAGTGTGTCTAGTCAGGGTATAAGGAAAAAAATTATGCCTCTTTTTCATGTATTCCTTTTATGAATAAAAAATTACTTTTCCATGGAAAGCTTGTGATTTAATAAAATATTTGGATAAATATACTATTCTAGCTATGAAGGATTCTATTGTTTTGCTTTAAATTCATAATTTAAAAGTTGCTTTATAGCTGTAATTTGTTTGGATTACAGCACCTAGAAACTGAAGTGGGGCCCTCAGTTTACTGAGCAGGTTATGAATGCATTGATTACTTAAAATGCTTAGAGCTTTACTACTGACTGCAACACATCAAGTATTTCACCTGTGCCAAATAACATTCCCTACCCCAAAAAACCTTGCTCTCTTAATGAGGAAGACAGCTTCACAAGGGGAGGAGAGGCAGGCAAAGTGGCTTATGGTTATGAGGCAGATCAGCTACAGAGCAGAGAACGGGTCCTTCTGTCTCCTGTCAGAGAGCAGTGCCCTGGGCATGCTGCCTCGACACATAATTAACTACTAAATCTTTCCAGTGCCCTTTGAAAAACCAGGAAAATTAGCCTGTGTTAAACACTTTGCTGATTCCAATGCATCTTGCTCTAACAAGTCTTTAATATCTCTGTGCTATATTCTTACCTGCCTGTGTTCTTACTTCAGGGAGAATCTGGGGAGTTGCTTCTGCTTTAAAAAATGATTCCTGGAAGAAGGAAGGCTTGATCTAGACCTGGGGTGGTATGATGTTTCCTTCCCAAAGAAGGGAGTGGGAGAAGAGAAAGGTAACTGCTTACCTAACTTATGGTGAAGAGTGAGGACAGTATAATTGATCACAAAGACTCACACAGGATATGGGGGTACAGGACTAACCTTTGCTGCAGGAGGACTCTCATGGGCAGTAAGATCTGTTAGAAATTAGTTATTGGACCATCCCAAAGGAGAAGAAAAAACATGGAAGAAAAAAAGATACAGCATATCATTTAAAGATGGATCCCAAGTTCTTCCAAGCTTGTTTTTACTTCACTGAAACCTATAAAAGTTACCATAAGAAACTGCTTCTGGAATTAATAGCCTTTTCATTACAAAAGCCTCAGAATTATGGTCTTGGCAACCAACAAATATAATAGAGGAGATTTTATCTTTTGAAGTTATTTACATGTTAAAAGAGCAAACAGAGGAGAGCACAAAAGAAACTGGAAAAAAATGGACCAAATGAATCTTTGGTGTCATTCTACTAGTTTCAGTTTGGCTAGGCTATATTTCACCTTCTTCAACCACCTTGGAAATGCCTAGTCATGATATGAAACAGTTGTTTTGGTAGGGCTCTTACACTGAAGTTTCTCAGGTAGACTGCAGTGCTGACAGAGATGTAAGAGTGGATTGTACAGAAAATAAATAAAAATTACTTTACATTTTATAAGGTATTTTACATAGAACATCCCAAATGATAGTTTTGAGGAATGTAAACTTTGGCCATAGATATCAAGATTTTTTTTTTTTCTTTAAAGTTTAAAACTTGGGAACCAAAATTAAGAAAGTTGGTTTCATTTGTTCCTCTTTTTGGTAGCATGAATCTCTTTCTCTCAATTGCCTTCAGTTTCTGCCTTATTCCTAATTTCTTTGCTATCATTTAGATATACAATTACTTATAATTTTAGAAACATTTGAGCAATACATTCATGATATACTCTGGATATTCTTGCTTCTCCCTTCCACCTTCCAGGAGATGGAATTTAGCAACACACTTATGAACTACTTGCTGATTTCTGCCAGCTTGAGGTCAGATGAATGGGATATTTTTTCCTGGGACAAGAGGGTGTCTGAACTCTTTATGAATCTTGCAAAGTCATCTGCTGACCATGTGTTTCTGTAGAATTTGTGCTAAGACATGTTGTAAGGCTGGTCTGACTTGAAACATTGCTATGTATTGGCCCTGCTACACGTCTGTGCCTGTTCTTAGTAAAGCTATTTGACTTCAGTTTTCTCTGATTCTTTGGGAGAGATGCTACTTGAATTACCTATCTCTAATAGGCTAAAAGGATTCTTGTGGACAAGTACTGTAGCTCAGCTGACACAATAGTGGATAAACTGTGGAAATTTTGTCCTGAGTCTTTTTAATGCTCCCTAAAATAATATTTTCTTGATCTAGTTTCATTAACCCCTACTCTTTGCTTGCTATTAGCTGAAATTATGTATTAAATACTTTCAATTTCTTAAAAACCTTACATCTTAACTGGTTAGAGTATCTTTACTCCCCTGTAGGACTTCAAATTTGCATAAAAGTGATAAACTGGAATGTCAGATATAATTATACTTTTAAATAAACTTTCATGCAAGATTTACTTACCATTTTTTGTGCATGCTCATGTACTGTTCTGGGAATCTCTAGGCTATTTTATCTGTTGGCTTGATCTATAGGAATAATATAAGAAGTTATTTTTGGTGAAAGTCTTACTGGTAGTGTTATAATTTGCTTCACATTTCTTAACTCTTCAATGTGCCTGAAAAAAAACAAACAAACCCCTGACTCTTTGATTTAACAATGACATATTAGAAACTGAAGCATGTGAAACATACTGGTATTTTGCAAAAATAATTCTCCTGAAAGTTATTCCATGCTTATGCTGTCTTCAGTGCTAGGAAATTATACTTTCTTCTTTGTTTATGCAAATTCTACAGTAAGGTTTTATTTCCTTTCTTCTGTGCATTTTGCACTCATTTTCATATATCTGTCATGAGAGCATTAAAAAATCATAAAAAAGCTTGGTCTTATAAAAGTCCTGACAGCACATTTTCAGCTTTCTTTATTTTTTTCTTGTTCAATTCACAATCCATGTTTGGAAACATCAAAGTCTGTAGAAGAAGGTTATTTTTCTTTTCCCCCCTCCTTTTTTTTCATCTAGACCTTTTATTTAGCATGTTTCTAACAAGTACTTGATAGCAACCTCGTTCTCCCATTGCAAACCCAAATGATATGTCAAGTTCCTTCTTAGAGTTTGCAAAGAACAACAAATGATTGGGTTATTGTCTCCAAAGCTCCTGCCAACCGTACAAACTCTAGGCTGTGAATGCACCTCCAGGTCATCGTTCAGGCACTGTAGCATATGGTGATGTTCATGTAATGATTGAACTCCACATTAAAAGTAGTTAAACTTTTTGTCTTATTGTTTCGTTGGGAAACTGTTGCAGGCCTTCATGTCTGTAGTTCAGCAAAGCTGTTGGAGGCCATCATGTCTCTAGTTCAACAAAGAGGCCACATGGTGAAGCCTGCATTTGTCTTTTCGGCTTACAGTTGAGACACAACTGAAATATTTATATGCAGTATGTCCAGTGCTTATGAAAACATCTGTACATAGGTTAATTCTAGAAGATGAGAAAAGTATTTGGAGGGCAAATGCAATTTTAATCAGGTCTGTGGTTTGACAATAATATAATGAAATTAAGAATTTTAACTCCTTTATTTTCTTGCCTAGTCTTAGGCTACTCGGGCAACACCATCCCACTAATCACATGGGTGAACACACAAACTTTGCCCCTGCCTGTCTTGTCATTTCATATGGATTACCAGCAATATGTCTTCTGTATGCCTAATCAATTATTCCTCTTGTTGGGAAAATGTACAGAAAGGAAATGAGCCATTGAAAGTCCTGTATTCGTGTATGCAATCTTTTACTATTAGCAATGGCAGAATACAAAGAGGACTTCTGTGACTGACAGAAGCAACCTAGCATGTCTTTGGGTACATCATCATGGCTCACTTTTAACAACTGGACAAGATGTTTTTTGGTATGCTACTCTCTAGCCCCATAAGTCTTTCTAATTTGATGTTATTTGATGTGAATTGTGTGTAAGTAATGTTAATTATGCAATAGGCTTTGAAGAATATGTTTTGATTGTACAGCTGAAATGTCAGTCCCATTAACAATCATTATTACCTGTCAGAATGTAGAAGCAGCTTTGAATGAATGCTTTTTTCCCCTTGTATCTGTGCAGATGCGTGCCAATATTTCATACATGTTTTGTTTATTTGTATCTTGAACACTAAAACAGCCTTTTTTTTTTTCTCCAAGTGTTCTCTGCTTGAACTGAGTCCCAAAAAGAAAGAACAAGGCTCTAACTTCGGGCCTTCTGTGAGTTAGCTCGTGCTGAATGTTTTCAGAAAGTGGTTCATCTGCTGAAGTGTTTCCAAACGTTGCTCCCAGTGGTCTCTGGAATTTATTAAGGCCATGGCAAAGGTTCAAGAGGATTGAACTAGGGATTTGGGGATAGCAGTCCAAAAAGAAGAAACTTGTTCTGTTTTGCTTTCTTACATAATAGGTTAAGGTAGCTGATCTAATAAATACTTCTGACCATAGACCCTTTCTGAGGGGGAACAAACAGTATTTTCTGTATCCTACACCTCTATAAAATGGTGCTGTTTTATTTAAGTCTCTATACACTGTCTTTTCCACTGACAATCAGAACCTACATAGGTTTATTAGATTTTCAGTACAAAATCATGTCCTCCTTTCATTCTGTTCTTGCAAAAGACCTAAAAGCTGATCATGAGGATGGTTCCTCTGCACTTTTGATGTTGCTATTGAATTACCTTCATACCTTAACTTTAGAAAAATGCAGTACTGGGAAACAGAGCTTCTTCTGCTTAGTTTATTGGTTAAACATAGAATCCTACCTATGTTTCCTTACATTCTGCCGGGTTTTAGTAGGAATGAGGAGGTAGGCAGATTGTCATAATATAGTCTGGACACAGTTATAAATGAATGACATGGAAATGAACAGATATAGAAAAGACTAAAACAGCAATAAAGCTAAATCCAAGTCATATTTTCATAAGAAAAAAGGAACAAATGCAATAATATTTCTAGATATTTAATTAGAATATTTAATAATTGTATATATGTTCATATTTTTGAATGTACATTCTAAACATAAGTATTTGGTTTTCAGTAAGTTTGTAGGTCTAGATTTCTCTAATATCAGTGCAGATGTAGCAGCATTATGTTATATCAAACCTATTATTAGTATATAATAGGAGCTACTTAACTTGCAGGTTCAGGTTGCAGTAGTAAAATAACACCTAGTTTCAAAGCAATCATTACAGTCCACTGTATCAGATTACCAAAAGTGTATAAGAATTCTATGGAAGAATTACAAGTGCCTGACCATTGTTTTCATAAGACACATGGTTACATTGTCACCTTGCTGTAGGTATTTCAGTACATGGCAAAATATATAGTACAATGTTCAGTTTTAAAATGGGGCATTGGGTTTCTTTCAGATCCTGTAGTAACCGTAATATATTAATGCTTAACAGAAGGCCTTGTGCGAGCATTTGCTTTGTGAACTCTGAAAGTATATAGTGTGTAATGTAATAGTATATAATCATCTAAGTTACATTAATAACATAAATGTACACTTTAAATGAATATAAGACATTAATATTAAAATATCTCCAAATTTGCAGATTCTGAGAATATGGTAGCTCATAAGAAACCTTGAGTTAATCAAGAGTACACCGGGTTTAAGACACAGAAGAGTGATTAATACTGTTCCCCAGTAAGTCTACACAAAAAAGGTGAAATTACTCTCACATAATAGCCTTGAGAATCTCTAAAGTTAAGAGCAGGTGAGATGCAAAATAGAGAACAAAGATTTGCTTAGAAGTATAAAAGATTTGTTTTCTAAACAAAACACTTCCTTATGCAGCTGATGCTCTTTTTTCAAGAGTCCAGAATTACAATAGAATTGCATAAGCTTCAGATCTGAAAAATAACTGCTGGAATATGTCTGCTAAATGCCAAGTAAACAGTGTTTGTTCCACAGCTAGAATATTCTTTTGGGTAATTGCAGCAGAATAAGTAAACAGAACAGAAAGCATGAGGTGAGGTGGAAATTAAGTCTTTGATGGGAAATCCTAGTCACAGAGAAATAAATAAAAATTTTCATTATCTTTAATGAGCCATGATTTCACTTTTGAAATTTAAAGTTTTGTTTTCAGTATTCCCTGAACCAATACAACACTTGTACTGTATTTCTGATATGTTGATTACAATTATATTTTATATATATATGTGTGTATATCACATGCACTAATATACATATAAACAAATAGACACAGATGATTACATATAATGAACCAGAAACCTGCATTTGTTCTGAAAAGTACATAAATAAAATGAAATGTGCCAATAGTGTACTTCCATATAAATTAAATCCTTGATGTTAGATATTAGATATAGCAGAGCTGCAAACAACAAATGGGATGCACTTGTTCCGGAGGGGGAAAAGGATTTTGGGACAGGAGTTGTCAGGGCTCATCAATAGGGCTTTAAACTAGATATAGTCTGGGTGAAGATTGGCTTGAGAGCAGCCCTGCGGAAAGGGACTTTGGCGTGTTGGTGGATGAGAAGCTCAACATGAGCCACCAGTGTGCATTTGCAGACCAGAAGACCAACCATACCCTGGGCTGCATCAAGAGGAGCATGGCCAGCAGGTCGAGGGAAGTGATTCTCCCCCTCTACTCTGCTCTCGTGAGACCCTACTTAGAATACTGCATCCAGTTCTGGAGCCCCTATTACAATAGGGATATGGAAGTGCTGGAAAGAGTCCAGAGAAGGGCCACGAGAATGATCAGAGGACTGGAGCAGCTCTCCTATGAGGACAGGCTGAGAGAGTTGGGATTATGCAGTCCGGAGAAGAGAAGGCTCTGAGGAGACCTTATTCTGGCCTTCCAGTGTCTGAAGGGGGCCTACAAGAAAGCTGATGAGGGACTTTTTAGGATGTCAGGTAGTGACAGAACCAGGGGAAATGGATACAAGCTAGAGGAAGGTAGGTTTCACTGTTAGGGTGGTGAGACAGTGGAACAGGTTGCCCAGAGAGGTTGTGGAAACCCCATCCCTGGAAGCTTTTAAGGCCAGGCTGGAGGGGGCTCTGGGCAACCTAATCTAGTGGAAGGTGTCCCTGCCAGGCAGGGTTGTTGGAACTAGATGATCTTTAAGGTCCCTTCCAACTCTGACAATTCTATGGTTCTATATGACCTTATGTAGCCATACATTGGAATAAATACTCCTCTGTGGTCAAACTCAATATGTGTGATCAATATTGTTCTTTTTAAAGTAAATCTAGAATTATAACAATAGTGATTCAGCAACAGATATTCAGAACCCCACTGTAATTCTAAAATTATAGCGCTTTTCACTATGTTCATTCCAGAATGTAAGTATTTTCACAAGAAAGGTCAAAAGAAGGTTTACTGCTGAGGTCACTCTTAGCAAAAAGTTATGCACAGCAAAATTGCAGCTTGCATTTTGGTGTTTTGTCTGATAAAAACTGTTGTGAGCTTATCTTGAAAGAGATCATGAAATCATGCCCTTACATCAGCTTTGTAATTAACTATTAATAAGACTCCACTGTTTTACAGTTCAATAACATATTTTTTTCAGTGGACAGTGTTCTAGGCTATTAGTCTATTCAGACAAGCATCCTTTGCCCAAACATCTGATGAGACAAATCTTTTGAAGTTCCCATTTAATAGTATATACACCATGAAAAAAGCAAGAATTACAGTAAACAGAGAAGGAAGATATAAAAATTTTAAGGCAGGCAATGATGTTAAACACAAAGGTTTTTGTTTTGGTTTGGATTTTTTAGTGTCCATTCTGTGATAAAACAGAACCTGTTGGATGCGTGTTCTGTGTCCTTCATGCTACATCCTTGCATAAGATCTTGCATTCCCTTAATCAGGATGACTGAGAAGGGCAACATTTTTGCTGGAGCTACACTATGGGCAGGATACTGTGAGGTTAACTCACATTTCACAAAATAGAAGGAGTTATGGTAGCTTCAGAAATTAAAAGGGAAGCTTCTTGCTTGTCTGTGACTCAGTGGCTCTTCAGCACTCTCCTTCACACTCTGCTTTATAACAAGAGTCAATTAAGCAGCCACAACCAACCAAATAATATGTGTTTGTTCTTCCTCAGGGAAAAAAGAAGTTAAACAGTTTCCCCATGCTGTAAGAACTGGAAAACTCCAAAAGAGAGGAATGAATTCCATGCTCCAAGACTAGTGGTAATGCAGAATTTTGCAAGAATTTATGTAAGTTAAAACTCTGGAATGCAGAAGTTAGTATCAGATTAACTGAAAATTAAAATTGGAAATATTTCCTTGCCTTTTCTAGAGTGCTTGAATATTCCCAAATAAATAATGAGCTTTGGAGGGTATTTATCTCCCCAAGAGAGGGAAAAGTTTCTGTAAACTTGACTTTAAGAAGTATTGCTGGAGGTCATGAAATCTTTACAAAGCAAGCCCAGGAGATAGGTTGCCTTCTGGCATACTAGTAGAAACAATAACAACTATTATTTTTAAATGGAAGTATTTTCTGTTTGAAGTAGTAATTTAAAAAGCCTTGGGATCAGAGCACACTAGAGCAAGTCCTGCTGAATGGGAATGCACTATGGCTTAAATCCACAAGAACATAACCAGCCATAGATTGGTTTTTATACTGTCTGAGCTTTAAAGTGGGTTAGGTTTTTTGGAGGAATAGGTTCTATGAACTCTAAGACCAACTTTAGTTTTGAAGGTCTGGGAGACTAGGGATTTTTTCTGCTTCAGATCAATTCATTTGGTTAATTTTATTAAACTTCCTGAAAGTGGATATGGAGACAAGTCCTCCAAACTGCGGAACACAAATGATGCTTTATTGCAGTATTTTCCTACATTGTTAACTTTAAAAGACAACTGAATGCAACTTTTCTGCTAGGAGAAATCTATTAGAATGTTATGAGGCCTGCTTCCAAGGAAAATTCTAAATATATTATATGAAAACTCCTATTTTATGAATGGAATTACCTACTTCCACCATACAGCTGAGAGAAAATCTGAACATCAGAAAACATCAAGCTGTGGTGAAGCACTATATATGCTGTCCTGCTGGCTGACAGTCCACTAACAACTTGCAGTGGTCTATGATATGGTACTTACAAATTTAGATTCTTTAAAAATTGCTAAAATAAGCTTGAAGCAGTGAATCTGTAATTCAGATTACAATACATGCTGTATTCTGAATACTACAACATGCAGATTTTTTAGATTTTATTATTCTAATAAACCATCTAAATTTGTCAGTTGGACATCTGATCTCTAAAAATACATTTTTTCCCACCCTACAAAAACAATTATGCAATTGCCACAAAACAGCTGCCTACTTCCAGCATTCAACAGAGTGAGGAATGTGTATCTGATGTGTAACATAGAAGATCTAGAGGCCAAATGAAGATTTCCTCACGTAAATTGAAAAAACAGATTATGGCATGAAATCTAACAGTACCTATTTACAGTCACATTAAGAAATTACTTGACAGACTGTTAACTTCAACCATTAAAATGATTATTCAATGTGAGAGAAAAGTGTAACAATTATATTTCACATTGGTTTGTCAGAACTTTCTCATTTATTCACTTCAATGGTAATGCCTTTAAGAAAAATATTAAGATAGAGGAGTATCTTACCATGAAATATAGCAAAGTGACAGCTTTATTTTAACAAGAGATTTCTGTTTTCTTTATGTCACAATTTAACTCCAGCCAGCAACTAAGCACCATGCAGCCACTCTCTCCCTCCCTCCCACTGGGATAAGTGAGAGAATAAGAAGAGTATAAGTGAGTACCCTCAGGTGGATCCCATCCAGCCACACAGACTTGCAAATATCTAGATGGAGTAGCGGGTTGCTAACTGCTTCCTCCTGGATTATGGAGGGTTTATTCTGCTCCCTGTCTTCCAGCTCAGGGGGCTGAATACCCTGAAGATAGCTGATCTAACTATTAAAGACTAAGGCAAAGAAGGCATTAAGTACCACAGCCTTTTCCTCATCCTTGGTGGTAATGTTCCCCCTCAAATCCAATAAAAGATGGAAATTCTCCTTTGCCCTCCTTTTGCTGTTAACCAATATGTAAAAACATTTTTTATTATCTTCTGTGACAGTGGCCAGATTGAGTTCTAGCTGGGAGTTCACCTTTCTAATTCTCTCTCTGTGTGACCTAATGACATCTTTGTACTCTTCCTGAGTTGCCTGCCCCTTCTTCCACATTTGTGTCAAGGATCGGCGCTGGGCTGAACACCAGCCCAGTGACAGATGCTCCCTATTGCTACCTCTTCCTCACCCCCTCAGGGGGAGGGAAAAGGAATAAGAGAGAGACTTGTGGACTGGAAAAGAGAAATAAAACAACTTTAATAATAATGATAAAATAAAATATATACAAATATATACAAAAACCAATACCAAACTCAACCCCCCCTTGATGATAACTACTTCACCGTCACCACTGATACTGTGGCAGAAGGACTCAGCAGCAGATGGGAACCAGGCTCAGGGGCTGGATTCTGGTACTGGATACAGGAACTTAGGGATCAGGATCAAGGGCAGAACAGGGAGAGTTCTCAGATGACAGCCATTGAAGAGCAGGAAAAGAAGAGAGCAGTAGAAGGAACTGACCTACACTTTTATATTAAATATGACTAATATGGAATGGAATACTTAGTTGGTCAGTTTAGAGTCACCTGTCCTGTCCACTTCTCCCTGTTGGTGCAGCTTTTATTCTGCACTCCCCGAACGTGAGACACAAGATTTAGAAGTGACGTTGGTTTGCATAGCAATTCCTGGTAGTAAATCTAAACATTAGGTCTTATCACTGCTACAAGCAGGCCGTGTCTGTAAAAACATGCTGTTAGTTTCAGAAAGTGCAGTTACTTAGAGGATTAGCTAAAAAGTAAAATCATTGAACAGAATTAGTTCCGTTCTAACCCAAACCAGGACAATGTGGTAAACTCTCTTTTCCCCCTGAGTCTCAACCAAAGCTCCCTGTTCAGCCAGGCCAGTCTTCTTCCCTGCTGGCTCATGTTCCGGCACATAAGGACAGGCTGCTCCTGCACCTTTAAGACTTTTTTGCTTAGCTATGGGATTTAAGAAGTGCCCTGCAGACTAGATATCCCTTCAAAGTAATAGCAAAAGAAAACGTTGCAATTATAACTAACAGACATGACACAAGTGCCATATTTATTTTAGACACAGCAAAGAATACAAATGAGTTTCTGCTAATAATTGGTATTATAAAGCACTAAGTTTTCTATTTAGATGAAGTTTTCCCATTATGTCTCATTATTTCAGTCAGCATTTATGTTTTTATGCCTTTTTCTTTTTTTAGGAGATATTCTAATGAAAATAAATAATTAAACTGCAGCTGAACTGTCAAAAGGGAACTTTCATATTTTAACGCAACATTAACATTTTGGTAATTAACATGGCAGTTAATGCTTTTAGCAGATGTAACAACATTAGACTTGTAAATTTTAATTAAAGTTAATGGTTCACGATAGCTGTAGGGACCAGGCATCCTCTCTGGATACTGAAAACTTGTCTAATGTGATTAGAAATACTAGCTGAAGAAAAAAGGACTGCAATAGTAATGACTGTTCTTCTTTATCTTGCTGAATTATTACAAATCTGCAGCAACTTTAAAAAACATTTGCAGGAGGAAGCTTGAAGAGTCAAATGCTCCCCTTGAATAAATTTAAAAGGGGTCAAAAGAACATTGCAGACATTTTCTGTGTTAGAAAAGGGAAAAATCATTAATTGAAAGCCACTGCTCCTTCCTTATCCTCCTGAGACCATATTCCCATGAAAAATTATAAAGTTATTTGGTTACATGTCACATCCCTTTTGGATTTAATTAGGAACTAATGTGTTAGTTTTAATTCCCTCAGAGGCTTTGAATTCCAATAGCAGGCAGAGAAACAGGACTGGCACTGGGAACTATGACTCTAGTGGACGTTTTTCAGTTTTAGTGCAGGTTAAGAGATTGTTAGTGAGTTCTTTTCACTGCTTGCTGATACATGAAACATTTTAATAAGCACAGAGAAAGGATTAGTTTTACTAAGGGTAATTACAAGCTGCTAGCTACCTATAAAATGCCAGCAATATTTATTTCACTTGTTTCTGGTTTGTTTTTGTGGGTTTTTTTCCGCTCTAAAGCTGGCTCCAAAGTCTGCTGAAATCAGTAGAATAATTATGTAGTCCTTATTCTAGAAAAACTGTCACTGAAAATCATCATTCTACTGGAATTTACAATTAAAAAGCATTAAACACTAGAAATTAAGTTTGCTTTTTTTTGACTGACAATAGTTATTTTGACTGTCAATGACTATCAATTCCCTTCTAGTTCTATTAGCTCCATTTCTGTCAACACCCTTCCAACATTATCATAAATTCTTATTCATTTGCATCACAGCACAGGCATAGGCTTCATTCTACCAGGCTGTAGTGCAAAGACATGGTGAGAGACAATTTTTATTTGGGAGAGTTGCATTCTAACCAGCTGTGACACAGGCTAAGAAAAAAGGGTGCTAGGAGAATGACTGTTGTTTTATCTTCATTTAATTTCTAGCTGAAAGGCTGATACAAGAGATTAAGAAACTTGGTCATGCTTGTAGGGAAAGACTGAATAAAGCTATAGGAACAAAATTTCTAGAATAACACTGGAATCCACAATACCTGCAAAGACTTGTGTCAGTCTCAGGGAAAACAGTCTACAGGCAAGGTATATACCTTTTTTGTCTAGCACTAAATCTAAACACTAAATAGTGTTTAAGTAATCAAGAACCTCAGTAGCTGCCTACTACAAAGGTGTACATTTGGTTGAATTCAAGTACGCTGATCTTAATTGTGCATTTTGAATAGCTGTTCAATTGTATCACTTGCTATGATAGAGCAGATAGCATTATATATTTGAATATGCACCTCCATGAGGTCTGTGGCTTTGTGATTTACTTTTGTGATAAATAGCCAAGAAATGCTTTTATCTTATCTGTTACTTTTTATTGGGAAATCCCAATATATTTTACAAACTTTCTTCTAAATTTTTGCTGTGTTACTACACAAAAATAAGTTACTTCTCTCAGTTCTTCAGGGGTTCAACACTACGTACAACAGTGTGGATGTTGGATCTACTCAAGGATTTTGTTGGGTAGGAGAAGGAAATAAAAGTTATGGTTAAAATTTCAGTAAAATTTTTAGACACTACTTCTTCACTTTCTAGACACCCCCTGAAGTTAATGTGATTCTCAATACGGATACATGTGGATCTGTAAGTATGGATATTTATTTTATTTGACTATTTAATAATTTTCTGCATACTAGCCCTGTGGTTTTATAGTAATAATGGCTCAAGCAAAACACAGGTTCAAACAGCTATGACTTACTCAAGGAAAGGACAAACTTGACTCTTTTTTTTTTTTTTTAAATGTTAAAATTCCTGGATCCAACAGCTAAGACTCAGGTCTTCAGCTCAGCAAATCAGCATGACACAACTGAAGTCAAAGTAGCTATGCTGACTCATGCTAGTGAAGAATCTGGACCTTAGTGACGTGAAATATACAGTTTATATGTTTTATTGGTAAGTACATGTTTACAGACTTGGAGGCAGTTTCTAATCCTATGTCACATCATAAACACTACTGCCTTGCACAAATGGAACAATTATTTGGAAGATGAAAGGCTTACCCACTTATGTGAGAATTTCTTTTAAATGAATATGTTTCTATTCTTCTGTGAAAGAACCTCATGCTACTGTGATGTCCCTCATAGACCACAGTTTTCAGTTTTCTCCGGTTTCACAGAATCACAGAATGTTAGGAGTTGGAAGGGACCTAGAAAGATCATCTAGTCCAACCCCCCTGCCACAGCAGGATTTCCTGCATTTGTGGTGTCCATACGCTACTCTT
Organism: Galbula dea; assembly: GCA_013399015.1. Lineage (NCBI taxonomy): Eukaryota > Metazoa > Chordata > Aves > Piciformes > Galbulidae > Galbula > Galbula dea. Next base: position 903,765 of record VWZX01004903.1, on the reverse strand, counting down.
CATAAATGGCAAAAGTTCCCTGTGTGTGAGAAAAAAATTACAGAGGAATTGCAAAGAGTATATTGTATCAGTCATGTTTTAGGGACCCTAAATGAAAGAAAGATTGAAATCTTTCTATTTCGAAATATTGAATTAAAAATTTAGAACAGTTTTTTGAATAATTATTAGTGGTGGTGTAAAATAGACACAGATATTTGTTCACTTACAACATTGTATTAATGATTTCTTAGTGAAATTTTGCCATTGTTGTGAAATTTAGGCTCCTTAAGCTCGATGTTCTCACACTTTTCTATGTAGCTCACCCTCCTGCACAGCAAGGGTTTAGGGCTCTCTGCTGCCACTTGAAACTTAGCTGTCAGCCCTCAGATTTAGATGCCCTTTTACATATACAACTGCACAGTCAGCTTCCTTAATGTTTAAATGTGTCAATATTTATATGAAAAAGAATACCTCAATTTTCATTACAGCATAGTTCAGCTCTGTAAGAGGTGAATAAAATCACACCTCTGGAAAAAAAATATAAAGCAATATCATTCCTCAGTATTTGTTGTCTCAAATGTAAAACAAGTCACACCTGTAACATATTTATTTATAATTTAAACTGTTATTAATGGTCTATCCTATGACATTTTTAATCCACTCATGCTTTTCACTGGCACAGTTTAAGTTGTCATCTTATAGAAAAGTGCTTTCATCTGTTACATTTAAAATTTCTACTTGATAATTGCATTTTAAGGCACCTAATTATTTCACTGTGGGAGGTAAGGGATAATTATTTTTATCAATATTAACAAATAAACCAATAAAAATTACCTCATTTATGCTTTTCATAAACTGACATATCTATTTTCTGCCATCGGTTATCTCTAGCCATTTATGCTTAAGCTGAAGTTTTCCACACATTTTTCCTTTTATAGAAGTTTTTGCTCACCATTAATTTTCCTTTTCATCTCTCCTGCTTTCCAGTTCTAATTTTGTGGGGAGGTTTTGTTTCATTCGTGGTTAGGGGTTTTTTTGTTGGTTGTTTTATGTTGCTTGGGTTTTTTTAATAATAATTTTGTAATAATTTTGCATAATTTTGTATCGCCTTATTATTTCTTTTCTTTATTTAAAAAAGAGGATGTAAATGTCAATGGACCCAGTGAAATTGTACTAGAAACTTCCCTCCATTGTGGACGTGGGTTATCTATTTCTGCCTTTTTTCCTATTTGAAATCAGTTACTAGCTAAATACTGGACTTTTTCTTTTATAGCAAGGCAGCTTAATTTCTTTAACAAGCATTAATGAAGATTTGTTACAAGAAGATTTTTTGAAATACAGGAATCTTATGACATCCAAGCTCTCAGTTTCCACACCTTTCCAAAAACTCTAAGGTTTGTGTGGTATAAAGGGCTCCCCTGTAGAAATCTCTCATAGTATCTACATAAGCAAACAATCTTTCTGTCCTTGTCTTTGTTGAATCCTTCTCTCTTTAAACCATGATAATTTATCGGCCCTGCAAAGCCTACAACAGCAGGCTTCCTGCTTCTGATGTGTTTGGAAGAGGGTTTATAGTAAAGCTTTGTACTGTTGCCAACACTTTCCTTCAGAAGATTTTGGCCTTCTTTTTACAGGTTTTCATTTAGCTTGCCAGAGGTTTTGCTGTTTTGTTTTCATCTGAACACTTTTTTTTTTCTTTAGGAGTGCCTTTTGTTTTTACTACTATCCTTTATTCTCACATAGAGCTCTGCTAATCTTTTAGAGGTCCTCTTACTGGCTTTGATAGATGATAGATACTTAGTCAGAAATTCTAATACAGTTCATTTTCCCCTTTGGCTACTCCTTTTAATTTACTTTTAACAAACTTCCTTGATTTTGTGTAGTCTTTTTTTTCAACATTCACTGTTGCTATGGTAAATTTATTTGGCCTTTTCACTTCAACAAGGGAGTTGAATTTGAATATATCATGATCAAAATTCTGAAATGGTTCTTTGATAAGGAAGTTATGAAGAAGATCTGGTGCCCAGCTTGGTCCAAATCAGAAGTACTCCAGGTTCCTCTGATTAATTGCTCCATTCAATGATTTATGTTGTCTAAAAGCTTAAGTTCTGCATGAAGACCTATCATAATATTTACTCAGTGCAAATATAAGAGCTCTCCCTTTACTCCTGCCTTCTCAGGCTTTCTGATTTCACCTACCATGTCACATGCAGCTATACTAACCTTTTTACTGTTAGTAACAAAGAACCAGGATACAGGGAAACTTGAAGCTTGAATTTTCAGGGCTTCAAGGACTTAGAGCAGAGCAGTTTCTCCTTTTGATTAATTTCCTGTAGTTTATTGATTTGAAGAACCTGAAGAGTTGTTACCAGTGAGCTGTTACATTATGCTCCTATTTCTGTGACCTTGAAGACATCTCTTCCCATCCTCCACTGTCCTAGTGACCTCTTCTGCCTGAAAATTTTGAAGTTTTGAAATCTATAGTTTTCCTGAGTCTTAACTTCAGTCTGTTAATGAACATCTCAAGAATCTAGATGTACAGAGGCCTAGATAATAGTGAAAAGCAAGTTAGGAATCATCCACGGAGTAGGTCTAAACACTGAGCAAGGTTAGTGAAATGTAGCATCACTACATATTTGGCATCACTCTGCCAAAATGAGATCCTCATTTCTTCTGCCTCTGGCCTGTTTGTCCAGGTGTACAGCATTTCCAGGTAACACCTTCAGGAGTTGGTAGGAGATAGGGAACAAGCCATGTTCTCTCTTGCCCAGATCCTTAATTCCAGCACGTCATGGTCCGTTTTCTCTAATCCTTCTAGCTGGTTAGGCAGTGTCCCCTCCAGCCTCCAAGAGAAGCATTTGCCAGAGATAAGCCTGCTCTTTAACAATCCCTAAGGCTACTGGATCTTCTGGAGCCTCTTCTGCAGCCTCTTCTGCCTTTCTGATTCTGTCTGGTATAAAGGCTCCATTACAGGGAATACTAGAATACTTTATTTAACTGAAAATGTGTACTGAAAAAAAAATAAACAGTGCAGATCTGAAGACAATCTTCTATGGTATGTGGAAGATCTGTCAATTTGGAAATTTAATGTGTTCACTGTAGTTAACATTTCTATTAAAGGCTTTTTGCTTGGTCATGATGATGGACTAATTAGCTGAAGCAGCTTCTTAATTTCTAGGTTTTCTGATTCTCAAACACCAAAAAGGAAATGGAAACAACCATCATCCAGAAACAGTGGACTATGACAAAGAGAAGGTGCTACAGTAATTGGTAATGTTGATCTAAAGTAGCCCTTTGATTCAGACAACTAAATAGAGAGGTCAAAATATTATGGAAATGCACAATGAAGGAACAGCATGGGGGAAAACAAGTAAAGAGAATGAAGTAAGTGCTGTGAGTATAAAAATTGGATGAAAGAAAAAAGGCCCAATATAGTCAGATAGAAGACAGTGTGAAATCTAATGGGAAAAAAGGCAAGTAAGCTCTGGGTTATTCCCTTTTAATGCATGAATGTTAAGAAAGCTTCAAACACTACCAAGGTTTCCTTTGGTGATTCTGAACTGCTCATTTTCCATCTGAGAGAATCTAGAAAAGAGCGATTGCTGGATATAGTTATAATTGCCTTTACTTGAAAAAAAATTATACCTATTTTGTGGTCAGGTACACACCAGATATCAATCCCTCATTTTTCCATCAGAGGTTTTGCAAATACATGACTGTCCCACACAACTAAATTTCTGGTTGAGGCTACAGGGACTTTTGGAGACAGACAATATTTGGTGGAATTACTGCTTATAATTCTTTTAAGTAACCTCTAACATTGTAAGATTGGCAGATCTATCAAGTTTTCACTCTTTGGCATGTGGGGAAACCTAAAGCATTGCACTTTATACAAGAAAACAATCCAAGGAATTCTTGTTCAAGAAATTGCTTTTGCAAGATGCTTTATCCATAAAAAAAGCCAAACAACCACTTTAATTATGATTTCAATTTATTATTTTGGACTGTACTTTTTAGAGAAATACAAAATACACTTCCAAGGGGACTATTATGGAGTATGTCTGATTCCACAGGCAGAGCAGTCATCTTGTCACTATATTTGGCTAGTGACATCAAATAACCCAATGCTAACACAGAGGAAATGTGCAGAATTGTTAATAAATGTGTTACTATCAGACAAATAAAAGCAAAAAAAATTTAATTTCATTTCAAACTTAGCTAGGCTTTCTACCACTGAATACACTGCAGATTTCTCAAAGCTGAAAATTTGCTGCAAATACAGACTTTTCCTAGGCATACTGGCTCATTTCCTACTTATTCTGCAAGAGATATAAATGAAGTGGAACTTCACCTGTTAAAAGGAAGTCAAACCCAACTCTTCTGAGAACTGAGACTTTGCTTTGGAAAAAATAAAGTATGTCTGTTTTTCCACTGGACTGCCAGAAATCTCTCTTTTACAGAGGGTTTCCACACCCGAAGAAGAAGCCATTTGATCACAATAATCCATAACCTTACTGGGGAACTTGTGGCCAGCTTTCATACTCTTTCCCCAGCATTGGTTCTTAAGATTTCTGTAAAGTTAATTGTTTTTCCTCATACTGAAGCAGGCTAAACTTTCAGGAGCCTGAGCAATACTAGCATTCTGGAATTCAGTGTTTTGTATAACCCCAGCACTGTTGCAGCCGTAGAAGCTAATTGGGATAGGACTCATTGAGAGTCTGGCCTTTTTTATCCTTGTTTGTGACTTATTTCTCCAACTATAGCAAAAAGGAGATTGTGTCACTTCCAGCTGATATACTCAGTCAATACCCAATGTCTTGTAGATCAGCATTTATACACAAAATTCAGAATATGTTGTTTGACACGCTGTGTTTTCCAAAGCGGACTGGCCCAAAGGTTTAGACCAGTGCCGTGTACTGGACAGCAGAAGAACCAGTCCCCGGTTTCCCAAGGCCTGAGCTTCTGTTTCTCTTGTTTCCATACACCACTGCTTCTTCCAGGAGAGCGTTGGTTTTCCCTAACTGCTGTATTCCCGCAGTGCCAGTGCCGATGAAGGCCCCACTGTACAAACACGCATTAGAAGAATGGTCCCTGTCTCAAAACGTCTACCAGCCAAGTAATTCCCAAACGAGAAGCGAGTTCCCCAGCACACACGAAAGTGGAGGAAGCCGGCCGGCGCTCAGTGCGGTTGGATGCACGCTGGCTCCATTAGCCAGTTGTCGGCCGAGCCCTCGGTCTGAGTGCTGCTGTTCTGGGCCACAACCGTACCCGGTAGCACCACCCCTCTGCGGGACAAAGCCACCCGGCGGCTTGGGGCGTAACGACGCAGTGTACCAGCTGCTCAGCGCCGGAAAGTCACCTCCACCTGCGCCCCCTCCCTCTCACCACCCCGCCTGAGACGGACCGCTAGCAGAACCCCCCCACCCGTAGGCAGGGAACCGGTGGTGCGAGGCGGGGCCCCGCGACCGCCCCGCCTCCCTCCTCGGGGATGCCGGGATGTTTACGGGCCCGGCAAGAGCAGCGGGGGGCGGAGAAGAGGTTGGGGTTGTTGTGGGTGCTCTAGCTGACCGCTAGGAGCTTTGCTAGGCGCCGACGGCAGCTCCGTCTCAGGTCCGTGCCTGAGAAACTGGGGAGGGGAGGGGAGGAGAGGAGGCCGGTTGCGGGCCCCCGCACTAGGAGAAAGCGGAGCTAGACTTCTCGGTGAGTCGGGGAAAGGGGGGAAAGCGGTGGCAGGGCCGCTGGGCAGGCGGTGGGGCGCCGGGGCTCCATTGGGGGTCCCGACGGCGGTGTCCGATCTCCTGGAGGCGATCCCCCCTTCTGCTCCGCGTGGGCGGGTGTCCCGCCCCCCCTCTCTTCCCATTGGTCGCCAGGTCTTCTATTCGTAGTACTATTGGGCACGGCAGCTGCCGCTCCGCCCGGCGCTGCGGGAGTGAGCGGTGTGGGTCTGGAAAAGAGAAACTTTCTGCGGCGCGCTGAGGGGGCGGGATGGTTCTCGTTCTGCCTGTGTCTTGCACGGGAGTGTTGCCACCGGCCCGGCGCCCCGTGGTTTGAGGGGCGGAGCAGACCGCTTTAGGGGCACCAGGCGTTGTGATGGTGGTTGAGCGGCGGCTCCCTGAGGGCTGTTGTGCCGTTTCGGACGGCGGCGGCTGGCTCCACTGTGGAGCTCGTGCTGCCTCTGTCGAGACTCCCTCAGCGCGCCTCAGGCTGTATGCGGCCTGGGCGCTGAGATGCTCGCCGCGGCCCCCGTGCCTCTGCCCCTGGTTGTGCTCCTCGGGGTGATAACCGCAAGCAGAGTTTCTTTCCAAGATGTTTTGCGTCGTTTTTAGCTGGTTTCCTCTGCCGTCCTCTCACCTGGGAAGTTGGTGTCAGGCGGGTGCTCCCCGAGGCAGCCGAGGGGAACTGCCCAGTTTGGAGGGTTTCACACAGCACTGGGTAAAAATAGCATCGTCACGGGGAGCCGCGGCCCTGTGGTAGTGAGTCGAAAGAGACTCGTTCCGTGCGGGGGAGCCTGCTCCCTTTTCCTCTCTCCCTTATCCCGGGCAGGCGCCTGCAGCCGAGGGGAGCTCCCGTAGTAGCCCCCGTACCACCCGCAGAAAGCAGGAGGGCAGAGGTGGATGGCTGGCCATGAGGGCCTCTCTTGCAGGTGCCAGCGTTCTCTCGTCTCTGCTCTTACCAGTCTTCCGTGGCTGCTGGATTTGCCTTACCTCACCGGTTGGTGAGGCTCCCAGATCGTGGCAGCGCCAGTAGCAATATGAGGCCGGGAGGAACTGAGGCCTAGTGGGAAACGGTCGAAGTGAGAGGCATTCTCCATCTGCTGGGTTGGGTTTTTTTTGTTTGTTTGTTTTTTTCTTTTTTTTCCTCCTTTCCCCCTTCTCTGTTTACCTTGTGCACACCCAGTGTCGGTTATACTGCTGCTGACCCAGAATTCAATTTTGGGTCTGTATGAACTATATCTGCTTGACTTTAGGGTTCAGAGGTTAAAAATGCTGTTTCTGGGTGGAATGTGTGTTGTTTTGGTCTGTAAATTGTGAGGAGCATCACTTCTTAAGTGGTAAAAGTACTTAGGATGTAGTAGTTGCTTCTGATAAAAGATGATGAGGGGTGTGTATGTTAAATCACACAATTATTTGATTATTTATATTGGGAGAAACTTTCTTAATTTCTTTTCACTTCTTGCACCAACTGAATGGTAAACTTTTATTTTGTCATCTTTGTGATAGCACCATTTTCTGATACGGCAGCATCACTTCTCAGGAAAGGTCACATTAATTTTGCTGAATTTGCTGGCTATGTTTCCTGTATAAAGTATTACAAGCTTGAGATGCAGCAATTACAGTGAATGATATGTTAATCTGTAAGGTAAATATTTTGGATGATTAGATGTCAAGTGAATATTTGCAGCTCTGCCAAATTGGGAAGAATGAAGTTTAAAAATATTTTCAAGGCTATCTAGGAGATAGTTCAGTGTTGATGCACTGTAGAAATGTCTGTATTTGAAATTTTGGACTCGGGCTGTCTTGAGAGAGAGAGAAAATGCAGCAGAAAACAGTCATTAGTTCATGGGCTATTGGAAAAAAGAGGCAGAGAAGGGAAATTTTTCTGTTGTGGAAAGGGAAACTTACAAGCAATGTGGGACAGCTTTAAAGGAAGAGAGTAACAACTTTAACAAAGTAACAACTGAAAGTGTTATTGTGTTGTGGTTTTTTTTTTTGTCTTTTTGGTACTGGAAGAAAATCTCTTAAGAACACTCGCTTTATTTTCAAAACAAGAAGATAAAATCTTTAAGATATTTATAAACATCTGATGTTTGGGTAGATAACTTCCCAAAGCACGCTTAGGGATTTTCACTGTAAGGGTAGAGATACTGCCTTCATTGTAGGTATCTTGTTGTCAACATACCAGATTAAAATTGGAGTAAAAGAAGTAATTTTATCTTTTTCTTGATTGACTTACCATAGTGTCTTCCAGAGTCTACGAGAATTAGACAAGTAGAATCTCATTCCCAGCACAGAAACTTTTTTCCAAAGAAGAAAAAACCCTAACATTTTGGAGTTCATCTGAAGGCCTGTGAGCGTATGAGAAACCAAAATGCAAAAAATAGTGAGCAAGAAGTCAGCTGCTCATTTTACTGTGACCTGTGATATCTTCTGAATTGTAAGATTAGAACCATATAGCCCACCCATACTTTTTTATTTTTGTGCAAGAGAGTTGAGCTGAGTTGTACAAACATAACCAGTCTAATAGATTTGTCCCCAGAGACAACTTAGTGAGGCAAGTTGTTCATGCATGCAACCCCCCCCATGTTTAATGAACTTGGTACAATATCCTGCATCCTAGCCCTATGTTTAGTTATATTACCATTGATGCCTTGTTGCGTTCTGAAGTTTGACATTGTTCCAGACATCTGTGCTGAATGGATGAGTTCACACTACCTTGGAAGGTCTCCTGGGAAAAGTCAAACTACAATAATTTCTCTACTTCCAAGATAATTTTTTTTTTTTAATTACTTGGGGCTTATACAAAAATCCCTTCTGGTTCATTACTAATGATGGGAGCAGGAGATTATCTTGTACAGGTTAATACTGTGGATAGTCATAGATGTTAACTGACTAATTTCCAGAAAATTTGTTTGGTTTAGCTATGTTCCGTGTGCCTTGCAACAGGGATGAAAATAACTGGCCAAAATACCAAAGTAATGATTAGGGCAGCCTTTAGAGCACTGATTTGCTGTATTTATCACCATTTGGCCTCCCCTGGCCACATGGGAATGAACACAACTCTAGAGTGAAGTACAATTTCACTACCTGTTTAGTTTTTAGTAAGTATTAAAAGGATTATTCCTGTCAGGTTAGTTAAAAAAGCTGAAGAGAAGCAGTGCTATTAAAATGAGTTGCTTGTCTGGTGAAGATAATCCTGTATTTTTGTCTCTGGCGTGTGAAACATAACTGTGATTCAGTTGTGATTTCTGTAGCTAGAAAATATGCAGTATATTTCAAGTGCTGTTATTCCCTGTTGGGCAAACAGAAAATATGCTTGTGTAAGAGAATGTTATAGAATTTTAAACAAGGCATTAAAAAGAGGAATTTGGAAGAAAATACTATGAACAATCATGTTAAACTGAATTGCATGTAGTTAATCTTATGATGCTAGTGACTTCTTACTGTTGATTATAGGTGACAAAGTAAATAGACTGTTTGCATCATCTGGCATTTTAGTGTTTGCATTCAAGCCTTTTTAATCTGCTTGGAATAGTTTTAACAAAGTTATTGCTGTCTTATTTAATAGCTTGTTCTCTGTTGAACCAGATTAATTACTTTACAATGTCATAAAAGTACACATGAAGCTTGTAGATTAGATCCTTGCTGAAATCTTTGGGAGAGGTTTAAGTTAGGTACTGCAAAGTGTTGATGAACCAGTCTTTTGCAGTTCATTTTAATTTTCTTAAAATCTTCATTTTAATCAAGAGGAATGTGGCCAGCAGTTCAAGGGAGGTGATGCTCCCCCTCTACTCCACTCTCGAGACACCCCACTTGGAATATTGCGTCCAGTTCTGGAGCCCCTATTACAAGAGGGTTATGGAAGTCCTGGAGCGAGTCCAGAGAAGGGCCACGAGAATAATCAGAGGACTGGAGCACCTCTCCTACAAGGGCAGACTGAGAGACTTGGGGAGAAGAGAAGGCTCTGAGGAGACCTTATTGTGGCCTTCCAGTATCTGAAGGGGGCTTACAAGAAAGCTGGTGAGGGACTTTTTTAGGATGTTCAGGTAGTGATAGGTCTAGGGGGAATGGATATAAACAAGAGGAGGGTAGATTTAGATTGGTTATTAGGAGGAAGTTCTTCACTACTAGGGTAGTGAGACAGTGGAACAGGTTGCCCAGCGAAGCTGTGGAAACCCCATCCGTGGAATCTTTTAAGGCTAGGCTGGATGGGGCCCTGGGCAGCCTAATCTAGTGGAAGGTGTCCCTGCCAGGCAGGGTTGTTGGAACTAGATGATCTTTGAGGTCCTTTCCAACTCTCACAATTCTATGATTCTGGTCTATGATTCTGTTGTCAGTGTATGACGTATACAAAATTACTGATTCCTTGAAAGCTGGGAGGCAAAAATATCACAGGTGATAGGGAAGTTAATTCTGAAATAAGTAAAAACTTTTGGGAAAATGCATATCATTCTGTCCTGTAGAGGCCCTTTTTCTATACCCTTTTTGTCCTTAGTTCAGAGCAGATCCAAAAAAGGAGTTGTCTTTGCAGCAGTGAACTTCCAGAAATAGTCCTGACTGAAATTTAGGACTCTGTGCTAGGTACCTGGGCTACATGTAAAGTTCATGGAGGTGTGCAGGACCTCTGAATAGGAGCATAGAGCAGCCTGCAAACAGAGCACTTAAAGTACAGCTCATCTTTGAGGATACTCCATAAAGAGGAATGGATCTTGCATGTTTTAGCCAGTGAAGGCATAGAAACAGCTCTGAACTCGAGTGGCCATCTCGTGAAGTTTCTGTGGTAACTGCCAGGTGCCTTGCTTCTGGACCAGGGATCCTGCATTACTTGCTACTGTCATGCATGGCTTCAGGATTCAGAGATGTGGCTAGCCAGAGGGTCAGAGAAAGCCTGTTAAATGTGGATGGTGTTTCTTTTCTGAGTCTGTACAGTGCTTCGTTCATTTCTTCATCTCTGGGGTAGCACAAATTTTAAACTGTATAATATAGGTACATTTTTTAGAGCTTGTGAATATGCCTGTAACTGCCGGCAGCATGATATTGCAAAGTGTTGTCTTGGCACTAGTTCCTAAGATATTTGGGCATTTTTTAAAGGATTATGTGAAATTTGCTGTTACATGTTTTCTACTTCACCTGTAGCAATGTAGATGTTATCAGCTGTGGTTGTGGCACAGTTGTATGCAGCCAGTCTTCCAAACTGGATGTTTTTTCCCCTGTGCCTAGCAATAGTGAGTTTATCTGACAGTCCATCCAGCCTTTTAATTGGTCCTGTGTCTTTTTTAACTTCTGTGTGAAGCTCAGCTGTGTTTACACTTTCAGTAAATCTCTTCAGCATCTCTTTATAAACAATTTATTTTTACAGAAGCATTTAGAACCATCCTTTTCTTATGGAAAGGTCTCCTGCCTCTCTGTGTGCTGGAGTTGGAAGATTTTGGGATTGTAAGGGTTTCTTAAATTATGTCTTAGTAATGATTTTTTTTCAAATTGACTTGTTACCCTGCTTTATTCTCCTTCCATTTATTTTGTTCCCTATTTCTGCTTTCCTGTGCTGAGTTTTTGTTGACAAAACTCTTGGCTTGTTGTTGAATAAATTGACTTCTCTCTATGCCAGCTCTTGTCTTCCTGTCATAGCTATTTTGAGTTTAAGTAGTTGTTAGCATCTGTACCTAAGGATGAAGTAAAATAAAATGTGGTGAGCTAATGTACTAGTGCACTGTTGCCAGAAAGGAGATGTCTTGTTTCTTCTACAGTCCCCTTCCTATGTCTCCTATCTTTGAACTTCCCCTAGTTACTTTTTCTCAGGCACTCAACAGATTCACCTGTGCTCACTACTTGCAGAACATAAACCCAGCTGCATTAGGGAAATAAATCATCTCAGCAAAAGGTCCAAAGGGTTCAAGATGGCTATGCAGGATCGTGTGGCAGAGAAAGGGAGAGAAAGCAAGACTTCTGGTGTATAATTTAATTTTAGAAATATAATTTGACAGTAGATTTAACTGGTCTGCATTATGGCTGATCTACCCCCAGCTATGCCTTCCCTTCTGTCTTTTGCCATTGTAATTCTGTCCTTGTCTCTGCAATGAAATGATTCAGGGAACTGGTGGGAGAAAGGTGACTTTTTGTCAATGTTAGTTTTCAGCTAGTTTCAGTTACTTTACCAGTAGTTTGGATAGCCACAGGAACTGCACTGGAAGGAATAGGATCTGGAAGGCATGGCTTAAGACAAAGGAAGCAGTAGCATCATGTAATCAGTTCACACTGTCTTAGAACTGCATCCTTACAGAAGCAGTGGCAGAACAGAGAGATGTGAGCTGAGGATTTGCTTTCTTGATAGTATCATGGTTAGATAAGAACTTCATTCCTTGCAAAGCTTTTCAATGTGACATGATCCACCTTTGTCCTTTATGACTGGCTATTCAATATGAAGAAATGGGTTATCAAATTTCTTTCCAGGTGATTAGAAGTTAAGTGTAAATGTAGAAGCCTACTGCCAGAGCAGTTTCAGTTTCTGTTTCTTCTTCAGTTTGTATGAAATAACAAACAGTTCAAAAAAGGGCAAGTCAGTGCATGTACAGCCCTTTGGCAGCACCCTGAAAGGTAAACTATCTACTTGAGTGACATAATTGAAATGGAGAGGTAGAAGTAAACAAAATCTAACTTCTTAAATGGTGCAGATGAATGAAGAGAAAGGGAAACGAACTTAAGAAGCAGGAGAACTTGGACTTTTATCTTCTAGTCAGACAGGACTGCCAGAGAGTGAACTCTTTGTAGCTAGTGAATGACAGTGACTGGCATATGTGTTTTCAGGATTGTAATGAAAATAAATTCATCCTTATAAATTGGAACGAATGTGTGAGAAAATAGCTTATGAACTCAGTGTATTTCCTTTTTTCTTGGTAGACTATTTGTGTATGATTACTCTTACTCTTGCTAAAATCAACTCTTAACCCAGCTTAACTATCTACCTGGTTTTTGATTTCTTTGACTGGACTGCCTGAGAGTAGGGAATTTGGACATAGTTCATCGAAAAATTCAGTATTAGTTATTTCCATATAGATAGGTGTCCTAGTTTGGATTAGAATAGAACTAATTTTGTTCAGTGATTTTAATTTTAGCTAAAGTTCCTCTAAGTAACTGCACTTTCTGAAACTAACAGCATGTTTTTACAGATGCTGCCCACTTCTAGTGGTCCGTTCCTTCTTTCTTCTCTTTATTCTCTTGCTCTTCTTCAGTGGCCATCATCTGAGGAGAACTCTGTTCTGCCCTTGATCCTGATCCGTAAGTTCCTATATCCAGTACCAGAATCCAGCCCCTGAGCCTGGTTCCCATCTGCTACTGAGGCCTTTTGCTGCAATATCAGTAGTGACGGTGACATAGTTACCTTCAAATGGGGTTTGGTATTGGTTTTGTATATATTTCATTTTATGATTATTACTGTCACTAAAGTAGTTTTAGGGTTTTTTTTCCAATTCTCTCTCTCTTATTCCCTTTCCCTTTCTGGGGTGGGGGAAAGAGGGAGTAATAGAGTGTCTGTCACCAGCTTGGTGGTTGGCCAGCCCTGACACTCAACTATAGTTGATAGCTACTTTTGGCATCCCCGTACAGAGGTAAGGAATGTCCTGCCCTCTGTATTGTTCTGGTAGTATATGATCAAATTCAAAGGCTTTTAGAAACTGTTTCTAAAACTAAGGCTATTTGCACTTCTGTGTATGCATTTATATTCAATCACTGTCAGTACTTTGAAAGTTGCAAATAAAACTTTTTGCTGAAGTGGATGCTTATGCAAAGAATTTTACTAGTATGCATTTTTCATATTTTAAACTTTTTTTGACAATGTGAAGAAGGATTTAATGTTTATTACTGCCAGGTAATAGTAAATATTCTGTGTATGCACACGTAGGTATAGATGCATAATCTATAGCTATGTATAGACACATTATACATGTGTATGCATAGTTGTTAAGCATATATCTATATAATGTGTATGTTGGTGTGTGCGTCTATATTATCTATAGTAATTGGGATAATGATGTATTTTACTGTGCTAGTGATTAACTTGGTCTTCCTGTTTTGAGTTTGCTTTATCACTTGCCAATTAAGGTCTTGATCTTCTTGGCAGAGTTCAAGTGAGTTTCAGCTTAAATGCATTTTGCTTCATTAAGGCATACATTTGACTTAGTTATCCACAGAATCTTAGGGGTTGGAAGGGATGTCAATCATCTAGTCCAACCCCCCTGTCAGAGCAGGTTCTCTTAGAGCGTGTTGCACAGGATGATGTACAGGTGGGTTTTGAATGTCTCCAGAGATGGAGACTCTCCCACCTGCTTAGGCAGCCTGTTCCTGCGCTCCACCACTCTCAAAATAAAGAAGTTCCTCCTTACATTTAAATGGAATTTATTATGTTCTGGTTTGTGCCCATTGTCTATTGTCCTGTCACTGGGAACCACTGAAAAAAGCCTGGCCCCATCCTCATGACACCTGCCCATTAAGTATATATAAGCATTGATAAGATCCCTCCCTTACTCTTCGTAAGTTCCTATATCCAGTCCCCAGCTCTCTCAGCCTTTCACCATAAGAGAGATGTTCTAGTCCTCTAATCATTTTTGTAACCCTTTTGTGTACCCTCTCCGGAAGTTCCCTGTCATTCTTGGACAGAGGAGACCAGAACTGGACACAGTAAGTCCCGATCTGGCCTCACGAGGGCAGAGTAGAGTGGGAGGATAACCTCCCTCGACCTACTGACCACACTATTGATGCACCCCAGGTTGTCGTTGGCCTTCTTGGCCACAAGGGCACAGTGCTGGCTCATGCTCATTCTGTTGTCCACCAGCACTCCCAGGTCTCTTTCCACAGAGCAGCTTTCCAGCAGATCAGTCCTTAACCTGTACTGGTCCATGGGGTTATTCTTTCCCTGGTGCTACACTTGCTCTTGTTGAATTTCATAAGGCTTTTTTCTGCACAACTCTCCAGCCTGTCCAGGTCACGCTGGATGGCAGCACAGCCTTCTGGTGTGTCAGCCACTCCCAGTTTTGTGTCATCAGCAAACTTGCTGAGGGTACACTGTAATCCTTCATCCAGGTCATTGATGAATATATTGAACAGTACTGGACCTAGTATTGACCCCTGGGGAGCACCCCTTGTTATGGACCTCCAATCAGACTTCACACCGTTGATGACAACCCTCTGAGCTCTGTTCTTCATCCAGTGAAGAAGCTCACAGAGTGAGGAAAAATACATTTGGCATACTTGTTCAAAAAATTAGTAGTTTAAATAATCAGCAACATTGCAGTACACTGTAAATTATTCTTAATACTTCATGGAAGTTACTTTGTGAATTGTATGTTTCTTGTAAGTTATGATTAGCAGCAGACTGAAAGATATTTAGTATTTTTGAGAATTAGGCAATGTGGACTGGGCAGGAGCATGACCAGTCACAGGTCATGATGATTAAAGGAAAGGCATTATTTGGCTATTATTTTTAAAAATTTAAAGCGTTTCAGCATTGTTTCATCATATTTCATGCTAAACTGAGTGTGTAACTTTATGAATGGTTAACATAGTACAGTGGCTGTATTTAACGAGATTTTATTATAATGGTCTGTGTTAAGAATAATTTACTAAAAAGACACTGTATATCCTTTGCTGTCATTTTTATTATTTGGAAATTTGTTTTTTTACAGTTAGGAATTTTTGTCAGTCACTTACGTATACCCATATTAAATACTGAGCTTGGAATGCTGATGGTGTAAAGGTGGATGAAAAACTTCTGAAAATGTTTTTTACCAGTTGAACTACAACCCAGTTGAGTTTTATCTTTCCAATTGCATTGTGGTGTGCAGGGAAAATTGCAACAAAACCAATTTGAACTAAAAAGACTTACAGGTAAATTGTTGGGGATGTTGGTTTTCTTGTGCTTTTTTGGAGATACTCAGATCCAGGAAGTGGCTAAAGGCTTTGGACATGTCAGCATTCTGAGAGCTGCTTTTGCTTTTTTTGTTGTTTACTAAGTATTTCCTGCTCTTTAGGAATGCACTGAAAATATTATCCATAAAACTGAAGTAACTTTCAGTTTGGACGTAAAATGTTTCTATTACAACATTGAAACATGTGTTTCTCGTGTTCAATGGTTTATGCAGAACACCAGGAAAAAATTACATCTTAAAGAATTACGATAGCTTTAGATTCAAAGTTTGTTTGCTTTATTGGATATGACTTCTGACTTCCCATTTATTTTTAAAACTCATTGCTGTACTGTCATTTAATGTAATGTGAACATTAAGTCAGGTTGCTTGATTTACAGCTGCTGACTTTCTCTTGCTTCGTCCAGGGTCTTCCCTGTGTGCATCCTGTAACCCTCCTTTTCCCTTTGAAAATTTGTAAACTGCAGCCTGCACCATGGATGCCAGCTTTGATTGTGAGCTGAAGAGGGTTGGTCAGTTGTGGTGACCTGACAAAGTGTGAGCCGTGTTTGGCTAGCAGGCCAGTTCCCTCGAGGCAATGAGGAATGGCTCTTAAGGCAGTGAGGTCTACAAATCAGTAGAATGGCAGTTTCTTATCCTGCTTGCGTCAAGCTTAAAGGCCAAGCTGTTATAGCTGGGTTTAAAGTTTATCTCCTCCTAAAACATACGCGGTTTTGGTTTAGGAGCTGATAGTTGTGGTTATGTCAGTGTTGCTCTGCAGATGACAGAGAGCAGAGCTGGAGCTGAATGGGCATGCTTGGAATCCCTGGTGTAAACTGCTGGGATTAACACTAGTGTGCTGGGCTGGGTAGTTTTGTTTTGGATATTCAGTAAGGCATCTAGGAATCTAAACCCTTGTTTCCAGAGCACAGTTCATTTTTTTTTTTTTTTTTTTTTTTTTTTTTTCAGTTTCAACCCGGGTGATTATTTGAATGCTCCACCTAGGTTTAAATTGTGCTGGTGGGTAGCCGAGGGTCAGTGTGTGATAGAAGCAAATGGGAGTATTCCTTTAGCCTGTATGCTTGTATGGAAACTAGCATGAATAAATTATTTTCCTCAGCTGAGGATGATCCTTATATTTGAATTTAGTTAGTAAAGACAGTTGAAAAATTAAAAGATCTAAAATTTGTCACTTAAAATCCATGTTAGATACTGAGGAATCTAACCTGACACCAAAAAGTAAGGAGTGGATAGAGTGTGTGCTTAATAGTTGTTTCTGGGTGGCCTTGGCTCCAACCTGACTGAAATAATGGTTATAGTAAAAACTAAAAATACCTGCTTTAACTGATGCTGTAATCCAGAAGTAAACAGTACATTGCATCCTGATCAGCACACTGTGAATGGCATCACTTCATGTCTGTGTTAGCAGTTATGTGGGGCTGTTACATCTATATTCTTCAGAGAAAAAGACTGAGATTTTCAGATTCTTACCAGAACTGTAACTGTAGCTGTTTCTTTTTTGACATTGATTATTGAATGTCCTCACTTAAGATTCAAAATTAACAAACAAGTGTGTAGCATGTAGCTACTGGAAAGCATGTATCATTGAGACTATTAATGATGCTTTTTACAGGAAAGCATTGTATTTTTTTGTTGTTACAGAACTGCCATCTGTTAAAGCAATAATGTTATTGCCTCAATACCGTGAAATGTATTTCAGTGTGTATGTTTTATGGACTTTGAGCTAAGAAACTACTGTTTAAAAGGCAGGTTTCATGTGGTTAGGCAGCGTGTTTAAGCTTTTTCTCCAGAGACTTAGCTGCAAGACTTAAAAGCCATAATGATTTTAGGATTTCTTCAGGTATTTTTTTTCTTTTAAAATGTTATTTTAAAATGTATTCATGTGAAATGTTGATGATGAGCTTTGGTTTCTGTTCAGGAGTAGATTCTCTGCTCTGATTTCACTAATAGTCATGGGTAATCCCACCTCTTCTCTAGCAGGCTGCTGGAAACTTGGAAAGCTGAGGGCTGACTTGGGGAGGTGTGCTCCTGTGGGGTGTGGGAATGGGCCCTTGCATTTTGGGCTACTGTGTATCTTTGCATGGTCTTCAGATGCATGGGCAGATATCCAAGAGCTTTGACTGGTGGCTGCTAAGGAAGTGAATAGGGACAGCGAGGCTGGTATGTGAAGGAAGGGAGAGGTGTTATTCTCAGTTCAGGCCGTTGCAGTTTGGTAGTCTGACTTAATAATGGGGACTTGACTTCCATTTGCTGTCTGGTGGACCCTGCACCTGGAGTAAGTAGTGTCAGAGGAGTTGCTATACAATTGCAATCTCAGAAGAAAAATTGGTCATGTTGTCTGTATCCCCAGGTACTGCTTCCTGCATGTGTAGTTGTCATCTACTGTTTTGATCAACTGAAAAATACAAAGATGTGATATATTAGTAGGTAGCCAGAAGTCTTCTCATAGAAGTGTTAGCAACCATAACTGGAGGATGAGATTTAGTGTATATGCTTGTATTCCTGTGATTGCTATTGTGTACATGTTGGTCTGAATCCAAATGATTTTCATCCTCAAAATGATGAAAGTCGTCTTTGCAAGACAAATGATTCAGAGAGTCTTTCTTCGTCCCTTTCTCTGTAAGTGGTGTGGTGAAGGCAAGGAGTCCTTTCCTCCTACATCTTCAGTGGGAGAGGGTTTAAAAACATTAGTTGTGTTTGGCACTTTGGAAATTTTGGGTGGTAGTGGTATAGTTGACTCACCTCTCATTTCATCTGTTGTTTGTTTTTGGTGATGGAATTGCAGAAAACGGTTGTTGTATTACTTGTTTAAATAGGTGACAGACTTGTAGACATGTTTTGTATTCGATTTTCAATTTTAAACATCAATGACTCTTTGGCAGTGTTTTGAGTACCTTTTCATTACAAATTAGGACTGGAGGACCACTTATGGAAGAGTAATAGTTGTTCCCTCAATTTAAATTTAAAGATGATCAATATTGTACCACTATGTTTTGACCTCTGGAGTTTATTAGTGAGGTGAAAAGTATGCCTCACTATGTAAACAGTCTTCAAGCAGCAAAGTCTAATTCTTGCTTATGTTGACAAACAGTACAAAAGATTCATTTTGCATCCTTGGCATTTTTTTGCATCTTTGGCATTTTATATGATCAACATGCCAAATTATTCTAAAATGTGATTTTTATCAAGCAGTCTTCAAAGACAAAAACAAGTTAAAAAAAGAACTTCCATGTATGGACAGAAAATACTAATCTTTGCCTTTCCACAGCAAAAACAACAACAAATCTGCAAGTGAATAAATCTTCCATGCTTCACAGAATCACAGAATCATTACGGTTGGAAAGGACCCTCAAGATCGTCTAGTCCAACTGATAGCCCTACACTACTCTTACCCCTAAATCATCCCCTGAAGAAACACATCTATCCTCTTCTTAAAAACCTCCAGGGATGGTGACTCCACCACCTCCCTGGGCAGCCTATTCCAATACCTAACTACTCTTTCAGCAAAGAAATTCTTCCTAATATCTAATCTAAACCTACCCTGGCTCAGCTTAAGCCCATTCCCTCTAGTCCTGTCACTAGTCACAAGGGAGAAGAGGCCAACACCCGCCTCCCTAGAATGGCCTTTCAAGTAGCTGAAGAGAGCGATAAGGTCTCCCCTCAACCTCCTCTTCTCCAGGCTAAACAAGCCCAGCTCCCTAAGCCTCTCCTCATAAGGCCTGTTTTCCAGACCCCTGACTAGCTTAGTTGCCCTTCTCTGCACCCTCTCTAGTAGCTCAATGTCCTTCCTAAACTGCGGTGCCCAAAACTGCACACAGTACTCGAGGTGTGGCCTCACCAGTGCCGTGTACAGTGGCAAGATCACCTCCCTGCTCCTACTGGTCACACTATTCCTGATGCAAGCCAGGATGCCATTGGCCTTCTTAGCCACCTGGGCACACTGCTGACTCATGTTCAGCCGGCCGTCAATCAGCACCCCCAGGTCCTTCTCTGCTGGGGAGCTCTCCAGCCACACCTTCCCGAGCCTGTAGCGCTGCTGGGGGTTGTTACGCCCAAAATGCAGGACTTTACATTTAGCCTTATTAAAACTCATCCCATTGGTCTCTGCCCATCTATCCAGCCTATCTAGGTCCCTCTGCAGAGCCTGCCTACCCTCAAGCAGATCGACACTCCCACCCAGCTTAGTGTCATCTGCAAACTTACTAAGGGTGCACTTTATCCCCTCATCCAAGTCATCAATGAAGATGTTGAACAGGAGAGGCCCCAACACTGACCCCTGAGGGACACCACTCATGACCGGCCGCCAACCGGACTTGACTCCATTGAGTACAACCCTCTGGACTCGGCCATCCAACCAGTTTTTGATCCAGCCAAGGGTGTGCTCATCCAAGCCACGAGCAGCCAGCTTCTCAAGGAGAATGCTGTGGGAAACTGTGTCAAACGCCTTGCTAAAGTCAAGGTAGACAACATCCACAGCCCTTCCTTCATCTAATAAGTGGGTTACCCCATCATAGAAGGAGATCAGGTTAGTCAGACAGGACCTGCCTTTCATGAAGCCATGCTGAGTGGACCCGATCCCCTGGGCGCTCTGCAAGTGCTGCAGAAGCACACTCAGGATGATCTGCTCCATCAGCCTTTGATAGGACATTTGTTACCTCTTTAGTGTTCTTGCCTTTATTATAAAACCAAGCCAAAGAATGCGTCCAAGCCACTGGCAGTGGTAATGACGTGACTTCTCCCCTTTCTACTCCTTCCCCAAATCAAAAAGAAAACCAACCCCCCAAAAATTCCAAACAACCACCACACACTAATTCCCAAACGCTTCCTATCAGTGCCTCTGACTATCCAGACAAGATGAATGGGTTGTATAGTTGCTGAATCAACATGCCTCCTCTGGACATTTTAGCTTAGATTTCATTAATCTTGGATAAATGTCTGCAATAGAGGATAAGGAGTTTTGTATTTACTGTCTTCTCTGGGGATTTTAAGACAAGTGTTTGTGACCCATAGGAATTGGTGTATTACATGATTGACAGTCTTCAGTAAGGAAACATATTGGTAAAACTTACTGCAAAACTTTAAGTAAAAATATTGATACTATAAAACCCATTAAAATTCTCATAAAGGCTCTTCAAAATAGGAATTCACAAAAGAATTCTTGGATATTACTTTGTTTTTTAGTGATAGATCTCTACATCAAGAAATGAGCAGAAGATTCCTTAAGATTGTGTGCATTCCTTCCCCAGAATTTTGTTGCAACTGCATAAACCCCTGTGAATCAAACTGGATGATTTAGGTGCAGTTTTGTGACAACAGTTTAATTTTCAATGTCATGTTATGATTTCTTGCCTTTGAGGGGAGGTTGTATGGGAGATGTTACAGAACATGCTACAAGTGTCAGTATTGGCATCCTAGGCCTGACTAAAAGATTGCATAGCCAGTTGTGTGCAGCATGCATCTGTTGGCTGTTTCCTGCTTTCTCACTGTGCTCACTCTGACAGTATTAGAAGTCTTTGCAGTTCCTACTCCTCTGCCTCTCTCCTCAGTTTTATAGGTTTTTTTAGCTCTTGAACTCTGCAATTGCAGGGCTATCGGTTGACTAGATGATCTTGAGGGTCCTTTCCAACCGTAATGATTCTATGATTACTGGGAAGATTTATTTTGTGTGTTTTAAAATATAGTAAAATATATGCTTTAACACTCCAGTGCTGTTTGGGAAATTTTTATGTGCTCATTCTAAAGAAAAGGTGGTGAAACGTAAGTAGATCTGTGTGCAGAAGGACATTTGCTGTATTTGAAGTATATGAATTTATCAGAAAAGTGTTTTATGTTAAACCATCTCTAGAATTTTCAGGATTTGGAGAAGGAAATAAGAAAATAAAGAGTAAATTGAAAAGCAAGAGTAGTTTTCCAGTCATACACATAACTC